>CM042141.1:105479643-105507143 GCA_023376005.1 Doryteuthis pealeii | reverse complement strand
CTATTTAAAGTTTACATTTCAAATTGTTTTATTTTTAATCCTTTAATGAATTTGATGATTTTACTTACATAGGGTACAAACTCGCTGATATTGAATTTTTTACTCCCACCCCTCCAGTAATATGTTTCAAAAATCTATTTTTACATCGCCCGGAGGATGTGTTTTTTATTTTGTACTAGTATTTACAATTTTGTGTTATTGTATCTTAACATTCTTTTGCTCATGTTTCTTTCGAATACAAAAGATTTATACACATATCAATTTGACCTTGTCACTCTGGTTTGAGTTGCCTCGGCAGTGATAGCAATGAAAGGGCATTGCACACTTTTCAGATCCACGGAACTTGAGCCTCAGCAGGCTATAGTCAGCGTAATCTTGATTGTCTGGCTTTAATCCACGCGCCCATTACGAGTCTATAAGTGTAAGAGTATTTGCCTCATACCCCACTAGTATGGGCTGGGCACAAGGCCTCGTTTTAACGTGGGCCCACCCACAAGCCGAAGCTCATGGGTAGGAAAGAACAAAAATTGCGTCGATCCATTCGGCATTCCCCCTCAAGGGGCGCGCCTCAGGAGCTGGGCAATAACCCCGGCCCTGCCCCTTTAAGTCAAGGGGCAGGTGTTGCCTGGGGGGATAGTCCCCTGGGATCGACGCTATTAATTGTACTTTAACCTGATCCAGTAGCTGAAGCACTGCCCCCAGCCGAGGTCGGGTATAAAAGGTAAGTCCCAAAGCATAGAATCTGGAACAGATACTACACTTTGATCCTCCCTTCTAATCCAGGTAAGGGTATTTGCCTCATACCCCACTTGTATGCGCTGGGCACAAGGCCTCGTTTTAACGTGGGCCCACCCACAGGCCGAAGCTCATGGGTGGGAAAGAACAAAAATTGCGTCGATCGCATTGCTTCCGCATTCACCCTCAAGGGGGTGCGCCTCAGGCGCTGGGCAATAAACCCAGCCCTGCCCCTTTAAGTCAAGGGGGCAGGTGTTGCCTGGGGGGATAGCCCTCTGGGATCGACGCTATCATTTATTACTTAACCTGATCCAGTTGCCGAAGCACACTGGACCCCCAGCCGGGGCCGGGTATGTAAGGTCAAGAGACCCTACAAAAGGTAAGTATTTTATAAGTGCAAGTGGTGGACCTCAGCACACCCCATATTACAAAATATGCCAACAACTAGTTCATAAGTAAGGATCCTCTCTGGACAACTCCACATGGACACACCATAGTGGGTCAACCAGCAAAACATTCATTGATCAGCTCTGTGATAATGTCGTGAGGAGGACTTGCCAGGATCAATAACTGATAGGGACGGTTGGAAAGAGAGAGTAATGGCAATCCATGTCGTAATTACGATGATTCTAAGCCCAAGCGTGTAGGGCGAGAGAAGAAAAGTTCACTATCATTGAAAGATTTCTCTGAATTTTTAAAATGAGGCTTGATAATTAGTATTATTTGGATTATTCGGACTATTGTCCTCATCTTTATTGTTATCTGTACAACGTTTCGGTCGATGTGCCCTCCGGCCTTCTTCAGGTATTTCTTGTTGGACTCGGGAACCTTCTCGAACTTGGGAACCTCCTTTTCGAACTCAGGAAACTTCTTGACGTAATCGGGAATCTTCTTCTCGGAATCGGACGAAACGTTGTACTGATAACAATAAAGATGCGGACAATAGTCCGAATAATCCAAATAATACTAATTATCAAGCCGATAATCCAAATAATATTAATCACTGAAAGAATGGAAAAAATGCATGAATTTCAGAGTCCGAGGTCACATTCCGCTCTTTTGTAATTCCAATGTTCATCACTTCCGCCTCCATTTTGAATTATTCTCTGGTAATTTTACACAAGAATTATGCATATAACTCAATCTCCTCCACCCGGTTCCTACCCTGGCTAAATATTCATCCCTATAGAATTGAAAATCATCTCCGGGGAGCAAGGCTCCTTCCGTTAGAGTATCACTATATAAGACGAAACTTTATGAATCAATAATAATGTTTTACATTCAAAATACTTGTATATGAACAAATCCGTTTGCAAATATTTAAGATGATGTTCGCAAATTTGTATGTTCACGGATCAGACAGGGCAATCTTCCAAAAAAATCTTTGGCGAAAAGCCATGCCTATTCCAAAGTATCAGTGGCCTCAGTTCACGAAAACTGTGAATGAAGACTCCTTCGCTTCCGCAAAGATGGTCTATAGAGATTGTGGAATATTTTGACTGAGGAAACAACAGGCGGCACGTAATTGAACTTACAAGAAAGATTGAAAAAATAAAAATAAATAAAAATAAAATAAAAAAAATAATAATGAAAGTTGGCGTGACGAGAAAACGTGGGATCAGGTTATAGGGAAAAGGGAAATTGGAAACAAAAGACATACGTCAGGTTCCGAAATTACAAAATCGAAAAAGACGGTGTAATCTCTGTCTGTCTGGCACGTGCGCAGACACACACACAACTCTCTCTCTCTCTCTCTCTCTCTCTCTCACTCACTCTCTCTCCCTCTCACACACACACATACACACACGCATCCAAACACTCTCTTTCTTACACACACACTGTTTGGCTCTCTATATTTTGAATACCCCCTGAAGATCCTTATGGTGAAACTCGAGTAGGTTATCTCTTGTACCCAATTTATAATAAATTTGCTCTACTTAGTATTGATCACTTTGCATTTGTTATATCGCTGACTTACCCCTCCGAATTCCACACTTACTAACCATCGTGACCAAATTCACCGGTAAGTCACCTTTTCCTTTTATACATACATATATATATATATATATATATATATATATATATATATATATATATATATATGTGTGTGTGTGTGTGTGTGTGTGTGTATGTGTGTGTGTGTTTGTGTGTGTGTTTGTGTGTGTGTGTGTGTAGAAAGAGAGACGGGGATAGAGAGAGATGTAATCAAATCTATTGATCACAATACATTAATACTTGCAGAAGAACATTTCCTCTCAATGGTCACGATTTTACCAAAAAGGAGTGAAAGAATTACAATGGAAATCACAATTTCTCCCTTCCCCTATTTGTCTTTCTGCCTCTCTATCCCTCTCGCACACACTCTTTCCGTCTCGCACACACACTTTACTCTCTCTCTCTCTCTCTCTCTCTCTCTCTCTCTCTCTCTCTCTCTCTCTCTTACACACATTCTCTTTGTCTTCTCCCTTTAACAAAAGTCCTAATTATTTATCTAGGTTTTATTGTTTTATTGTGTATGTTTGGTTCATAATGGCTTTACCTCCAGTTAATATTCGTTACTGGTATCATGAATCTCAGAATTATGGCTAACCCCGTAATTAAAACTGTAGGGAGATGATCGCTTTTCCATTTCCAGTGTAAAAAAAATCATAACTCCACAAATGGTCAAATGAATCGACTGTTGTATACCTTCTTTTTACTTTCTTGCGTCTCTTCTAACGTCTCTTCTAGCGTCTGGACTTCGTCTTGGGGACTTCGTGTCTGGTCTTCCATTGGGGATTTCATTTATCAGAAGCCCTGTGTCATTGGTAGTTTTTAGATAATAACACAAGACTTCGATTTAACTTAGATCATATTTTATTCTGAAATCCCCACCAGGCTACCTGCGCAGATTGAGTCGGCTGCGTGCACAACACGACTTACCACCGTCGTGAATTTGGCTGATCTGACTAAAACTCTCTCTAATCTAAACCGGAAGAGGGTCTTCTCTACCGATTCTCACGGTATCCACCGGAAGGATCAGGACCTAAGATCCCCCAAGATTTAGAAAGTAAAACTCTTGTATTTTGTGCAATTACTTCTGTGATAACCATGTTTTTGCTCATGTCCAAATATGCTGTTATTATGCAGTTGAAATAAATTATTACAATGAAGCAAATTTAAAGTTTTTTCCTTAACTCATTTGATATATTGCTCTGTCCGTCCACTTACTGGCACTAGGTACATCGAGCTCTCACTACGGTTTACCAGTTAACTACGGTTAAACTACGCATGGAATGATCCTAGTCACCATAAACACACACACACACACACACACACACACACACACACACACACATATATATATATATATATATATATATATATATATATATATATATATATATATATACGTGCTTTCCCTTTCCCTATTTCTACATCAAACGCTTTTGAGTTTTATTATGGATTATAATGCTTCTGATTTTTAAAAATAAAATTTATTTTATTTTTAACACAGAATACGCATTTTAAAAAAAATTCCAGCATCGAACACTAGCGTTTGTTTGTACCCCTCCTTCCAACAGTTATTTATTCCGTCTTTCCTTCATATGTTGCTCTTGATGAAGACCGCTCTATTAAAACAGTCAAAACAGATTCTGTTAGCAAACTATTAACATCCTTTGTTTTTTAAAAAAAATGTTAAATTCATATATATATATATATATATATATATATATATATATATATATATAATATATAAAACAAAATAATACCTGTAAAACAACCTTTCTGCTAAAACGGTCACGATTCTATGAGAATTGAGTGAAAGAATCTAAGTAGAATGTCATACTTATCTCCTTTGTATAGAGAGTCTGAATAAATAAAAATCACCTTCAATGCGAGTGAAAATACCCGCCCAATTAGCATTCAATTGTAAATTGTACTGTGAATGGCTTTCTGTGTATTGTGCATTGCTATAATAAAAACCGCTACATTGTGCCGTTTTCCCGGTTTATGTATAGATACAGAAAATACACACACGCGTACACCCAAAAATCGACGGTCTCCGTTTCGGACTATCCTCAATTGTTTTCATTAAGTTCATAATAAATACATGAAGAAAAATATAAACCAAAACATTTTAATCCAGCTGTTAAAACTACTATCAATATAGAAATACTCGTGTTCCTTAATCGTACGACCGTTATCAACTTTCAACACCGTCTGGTTTAAAATGAGACAGTCCAGATCTCTCAAGATTAAATGCAATAATGTAAATCCTGATTATCTCGTGATGTCTGTCCGCTGAATTTTCATTCATGTCACCTCAGCTAAATAACGGACCATTCTGTTTTTATTATAAAGAAATAAAGGGAATAAAATACTTGCTACACAGAATAAATATAATAAGAACGTAAGAAAGAAATAGAGTAAAGAAAAGAGAGAGAACGGGGATGAGCGCGGGGAAGCGATAACGCTAATCGGTTTCAATCGAACATAATGAAAAGATGAAAATGAAGAAAGAAAAAAGAAAAGAGTGAGAGATAGTTAAATCAAGATTATTTTACTTTTTATATTGAACCATTTCGCAATAGCTCTGAAGTAAGCATATCAAAGGTTGTAATAATTAAATTATCATACTGTGGTATATCCACAGGTCCTGCTAGTTATCTTTCTTGCTTAAGAGACATTAGATTGAATTGTGAATTTCTCATCATTTAGACGATTTGTTTTTCCACACTGCTTTTCTGTTGGAGTATATCTAAGAAACGTTTAATTAATGTCTAACCACTGGAAGTTGTGTGCTAGATAATATAAGAGATAATCCCCGAGAGAATCCATAAGAATAGAGTTACCAGAATTTGTCGTTTGGAATTTATGATTAAAATTTGGTAAATAAACCAAAAGGCAATAACTGTACACTTGACCAGATGTTCGATGGATAGATTTGATTTGTCTTGTTTTGTTTAGTTTTGTTTTGTTTTACGGCATATCAACCTCAGTGGGTCATTTAATGCCGACAAAGTTTTTAAATAAATTCATTCTTAATGGATAATCAATTTCTTTTTTTATAAACTGATTTTTCAGCTGATAAAGTTTTTTCACAGACACTTCTCTTTGTCTTAACTCTCTTGACAATATTAGCAAGGGGTGAAAATTGCACCAGATATTTAAGAGAGAGCCGGGTGAGTTTTGACTTAAGTGCAAATTACGACTAATTAGAACCAATTAAACAGGATTTTTTTCAAACATTTAGTAATCCTAAACCTAAGGAATAATTCAATATAAACTTCGTCACATTAACCTCACCAGGAAAGTTTGGTATGTATTTGTCTTGTTTTGTTTTACGGTATATCAACCTCAGTGGGTCATTTAATGCCGACAAAGTTTTTAAATAAATTCATTCTTAATGGATAATCAATTTCTTCTTTTTATAAACACATTTTTCTATTCAACCCATAGATGAGACCCTAACAGATACTCCGGGTCAGAGTGGTCCAGGGAGCACTGGTGATAAAGAGGCGCTCCACATTTCCCAGACATCCAATACTGGAACCTCACCATAAGATAGAGTTTAACGTCATTCCCAAGACATGATGACCCTCAACCACCGCCTTGTAGTACCCATATGATAAAAAGAGTTGGGGCTTGCCATAACAGCAATAAGGTTTGGACAATCATATATGTGCTAGGGCTTGAGGTGACCAGCCGATTTATCAAAGGGGGCCTCTCCGACCACCCGGCTAGCCTAAGTAAGGGCCTGGATGAATAGGACAGCAGAAAAATGCTTATTTACCGACCGTGGTTTGGATTATTACATCCTGTGGTGATGGAATTACGAGGAGCAAATCATTTTGCATATTTTGATAAATAAATTCATCTGTTGAGTACATACAAACCATTAAAGAATATTCAAACAAGATCATGATGTAAAACACAGCTCAAAACTGTGTTCAAATTATCTAAAATCAAAAGATGATATGTGAATTTTTCCATCATGATTTGGCCCCCGCAGTTTCCTGATCTTTCACCAATAGTGCAGGTCGATTTTTAACTTTTTTTTGAATATCAAATAAATTAACCCGAGGGAAGTTGGGTATAAGTACTAACACCGAAAAGTAGATTTCTAACTTGCACCAATTTTTGAGAATTTAGTTTTAAAAATCGTCTAATATTCATATTAGACGATTTTTGCTAAAAATACTTATTATTTCCTTCCAGAAAAGATTATCAATTTATTCTATTCAAATAAAATTTATAAAATTTATAAAAATAGCATCTAAATTGAAATTATAACCCCACCCCACCCCAGCAGGTCAGATAAGCTCCATTTACCTCATTAATTCAAATATCTAAGTTTAGCAATCAATCCTTATTATACTGTTGTGGTAATTTACCCCACATGCATGAACTCTTCCAACTATAAATAGCAGCAGGTACTGCTCTTAAGTGAGAGTCAATAATACAGTGGTATGCTCGGACAGTTGATAGACCGCCGCGTAAGTAACCTTCTCATATTTATACTACTGTTCTTTGTTAATATATTTGTTTTACTCATTTCCTCTCGTGTCTTTATTCTGGTCCCTAATCAGGCCACAGCATATACCAATACCCAAATTTCCTAGGGTAAATCTTTTTGATATTAAAAAACAAGTTGAAAATCGACCTACCCTATTCACCAGTTGCACTCGTCTGGAACAAAATTGGTTGTGAAATAAACTTTCTAAAATAAGCAAGAGTTGTTTACACATTTACATATTTTTACAAATTACTAGACAGGGTGCAAAGAATAAGAAAATATACATGTCTTAGATTGAAATTAGAATTATTTTATATTAATTTTAATTCAAATTATTCAATATTTGCACGCAAATAAGTGACGAATTAAATTTTGATTCGTCTTTTAAATTTAGAAGAAAAAATAAATTGGACCCAAACTTTTTATACATAGTATATATATATATATATATATATATATATATATATATACATATATATATATATGTGTGTGTGTGTGTGTGTGTGTATGTGTGTGTGTGTGTGTGTGTGTTGGCATCCTTCGGTCTACTAAAGACGATGGTGTAGTGTCAACATTTTTAAATCTGCAACTGCGTGAGTAGCTGAGCAGTTTAATTTTTGAATGGCAATCTCTGATGCAGTAACTGTAAACAAACAGTGATGCTTCCTGGAGTTGCTGTCTTTCCTTCCTTCTGGCTCTCTTTTCTGTGGCGGCTTCTCTCCTCTCTTTTTTTACTCCTTTTTGTCGTTTGTTTGACGAGGAGGCGCATACATATATATATATATATATATATATATATATATATATATATATATATATATATATATATATATATATATATATATATATAAAATTGCACGCAAACACACACACACTCACATACACACACACACACACACAGATCGTATATATATATATATATATATATATATATATATATATATATATATAACGATCCGTGTGTGTGTGTGTGTGTATGTGAGTGTGTGTGTGTTTGCGTGCAATTTATGTATCTGAACATAACCCAGGAAAATAACACAACAGACCGGCTTTTTATAGCAAAACACAATGTTTTCGATTTCTGCTCAAACGGTAGAGATTCTATCAGCTTCCAAGAATAAAAAATGCGTTGAAACATTGAACGACGATAATATAAACATAAGATGATAAATGGTAAAGTCTCTACAAACACTTACTCCAAATGGCTTTAACATCAAACAAAACAATTCTCAAAACAATGAATAAAACAACGCTCTATAAATCCTTTACGAGGCCGGATTAACATAAGGTCTTTTTAGCGCGGTAATTTTTTTTGTCTTATGGAGCATCCAGTGGTTATCGAACTTGCTATTACAGTAGTGATGGCACAAAAATAAGGGGTGGGTTAGCGTTAAGTGAACTGAAAAAATCAGTAAGTTTTGAAATAAAATAACTGATGCACTATAAAATTCATTCATTGATATCTCAACAATGAAAATTTCATTAAAACCGGATTATTCACTGCTTTTTAGTACGTTTTTTCTCAATCGGAAGGGGGGGGGGTGTTAATGTATTTTGTAAAATAAGGGTTTTGCGGCAAATTTGACAGTGCCAAGCAAGTAGGTTTTTATATTTTACCGAAACCAGCTAAAAAGCATCTTCCTTATTTTTTTACTAACAAATATTTGATGTGCTTACCCCTTTGACTCTATAAATTTTAAAAATTAATAATTAAAGTAATTTAAAAAAAATCTATTTTAAAGCATGATATTCAATTTTAGTTGAGCGTAAAAATAACTTTTGTTTTGTTTTATTAAAACAAAACAAAAGTAGCCTGTGAAGAGAGAAAGAAGGGAAGAGAAATATCCCTCTGCCTGCAGATTTTTCAGCTGATAAAGTTTTTTCACAGACACTTCTCTTTGTCTTAACTCTCTAGACAATATTAGCGAGGGGTGAAAATTGCACCAGATATTTAAGAGAGAGTCGGGTGTGTTTTGACTTAATTGCAAATTACGACTAATTAGAAGCAATTAAAGTGGATTTTTTAAAAAACATTTAGTAATCCTAAAACTAAGGAATAATTTAGTATAAATTTCGTGACATTAACCTCACCAGGAAAAAGTCTTTAGAGATTGAAAGGGTGAAAATCTCAGCTTTAGTATAATAATAGAAGATCTCTCTCTCTCTCTCTCTCTCTCTCTTCTCTCTCTCTATTATATATTATATATTATATATTATTATATATAATATATATAGCTGACTATGGGCGCGTTTGAAAGCGCTTGCGAACAAAGTGTGGGGAACTTTTACTCACCTCTATCCCCCGATATTAAAAAAAACACAAGGCTTGAACGAAAGCACTTGAAGATCATCGAAAAGATGTAACGTTGTGGTATCTGTTGTATTCCCGATACCCAAAGCGATATATTCACCGTACTAAGAATGTCTTCGGCACGTGGCGGTCATCTTGTTGATAAAAATTACAACGCGAGAAATATGTAGTCACAACTGCTAGCCTTTATTATCGTACTCGTCTCGTGGGTTCGTATCAGACAGGAGGAAAGTGCAGAGAGACAAGCAGAGAGAACTATTAAACTACCGTAATCCCACACGGGACCAAGGGCATGTCTTAACCCTGTCCGAAATCGAAAAGAGACGGGTATTTTTCTTCGTCGTTCCACGTCACCACGTGACTTCCGGTGTCGGGCAACACCCGAAATTTCCGGTTGACACTCAATTCTCCATTTGGGGGTCACGCCACGGTCAAACTGTTTTGTGTTCATTACTCTTTTTAAAACTTTTACTCTCTCACTTATTTCTTCTTCCTCCTTTTCTAATATAGTAGTTCTCGCTCACAAAAGTCAGGACCTTCATTATCTCGTTATTTTTGTTTTTTTGATAAAATCTGTTTCAATGATTCGTGTATATATATATATATATATATATATATAGAGTGAGAGAGAGAGAGAGAGAGAGAGAGAGAGAGAGAGAGAGAGAGAGAGAGAGAGAGAGAGAGAGAGAGTAAGAAGTAACCACTGACTAACTTATGTACTTAGCAGAAAGGAAGATAGTTAAGATTAGAGTAAACAAAAAGACAAAGTAAAAAGTGTGAGAAAAAGTGAAAAAATAACCAAAAGTTATATATATATATATATATGGGAAAAATCAATGGCCAGCAGCCGTAGACAGTAAGGCTTGGCACGAGTTTGACAGTGACATTTGTGAAATTCTCGATACAACAGCAAATGGATCGGTGGATAAACGTATCTTAACAACATCTAAGATCATTGTCAGTTACGCCACAGAACGATATGGATACGAGGAGAGGAAAAGTAGGGAGGCAAGCAAAGAAAACCGAAAGAGGGAAAAATTGAACAATATAGGAAAATAAATCATTAAAATCATTCCTCTCTTATCATTATTAAAGAAGGGTTGACTTACCTAATCATCTAAACCTCGTAATCTGTACGGAGAAAAGTGTTTTTGGCTACGTATCCCATTTAAATATGGGTACCGCTCATCTGATTGGCTGTTACTAACAACCAATCAGATGCGCGGTGCTTTGTATTTAAATCGGATAGAGTTCTACAACCGTCCAAAATATTTTTTCCCTGTCAAACGTCTTTAGCGGCTATTGTTAGTGGTTATCGCAGAGTTTGATCACCTCTGATAGGGTCAGCAGGACGAGGGAAGTCTGATGTTGGAAGAGCCGAAACTTCCCAATGAACCCTGCGGATTACATCACCGACGACAACACCAGCGCCCCAAATGTAGGAGCATATATCTAAGTATATAATATATTGGTTTGGAGGTTCAATTTTGAAGGCTATCACAATGCAGGTGTAAAGAATAAGGTAAACAATGGTGTTGTGTGTTAACCTGTATTTTGTTCTTTGAATTTTCGAGATAAAATTAGGAATGTTTATATATATATATATATATATATATATATATATATATATTATATATATATATATATTATTGTGTGTTTGTGTGTGTGATATGCTATCATGTATATGCAACCAAATAATCAACCAAATTGGAGAATCAAACGTCCATATAAGCATTTTGCGTATATACATATAAATATCTGTTTATACTCAAACATTTCCCATACGGAGTAAAAATAGTAACAAAATTTATCAGATAAAAATGTCGGCAATTTCGCCTCTAAAACTCTGAGATCAACCTTGAAGAGGCGAAATAGCCAAAATGAATTTATATCTGATAAACTAAGATTTTCATATATATATATATATATATATATATGCGAGGGAGAGAGAGAGAGAGAGAGATAGAGAGAAGAGAGAGAGAGAGAGAAGTAACATTGGTGGCTAAATTATATACTTAGTGAAAATTGGATGTAAAGGACGTTGTAAAATTGCCTTTCTCGTCCATCAGAAAATAACTGTATTATTTTGCCGCCCTTAATAACTGAGAGGAAATCACGAATTTACGCCTGAAAACATCTGTTATAATATCGATTCTCACTTGGGGCGTCGTTCTTTCTTTCTCCTATTTAATAACAAACAAGTCTGTCTGGGAATTGTTCTTTTATTTCAGACGTCTAAGGAGGATGGGGGTCGATTTATTTTCGAAAATAAGCTTCTCTCCAGCAATTCAGCAAGGCACTTCTGAAATCCCCATTTCGAGTCGCCATCTTTTATTAAGGAATGAATATTCTAGGATTTCCGCTTGATTTTTTCAACTCTTGGGAGGTTATCTAATGCGTAAATCGGTTTCTTTTTTCTTTTTATTATTTTTAAAATCTAGACAATGGCACGGAAAAGCAACTATATTGATACTTAATTAAGGAAATTGCTCAGGAGGAGACCTGGACAAGATTTATTAAGGAAGACATCGCAATTAATGTTGGTTGGGTTTGGTTGGTTTATTGAATTTTAACGGCATATCAACCTGTCCAGGGTTATGTCATGCTAACGGTTAGGGTTTAATACATATTGTGTATTCATATATATACTTTTAGTATTGGTTTTTAACAATGTGTTAGCATTATTGGGGATTATATTGTATGGCACTGATTTGTTTCATGTCTGTATTCTATGGTATAATTTTATTTCTATCAAAAAGGAGAAAATATCCTCTATGTTAATATTTTCAAACAGATCTTTCATATAGTTTGCTTTAAAATAACGGTTTCTGATGTGAGCCAAAAATCTATATTCCATAAATAAGGGTTTAATTGTCAGGAGTGTTTGACATGTTTCACATTGTGGTTGTTGTTCTTGTTTGAGTATATAAGAGTGTGTTAGTTTTGTATGACCAATGCATAATCGGGACATAATGACTTGTACCTTTCTAGACTTCCTTAAAGTTGGTCTGCAGCCTCCCAAAGTCGGATTGATTAATTAAGTAATTAAGTAACCGAATCTCTTTTGATAGCGGAATACAAGAATAACCAACTATATCAAATTGATAATACGCAGAAGAAGAATAAGTGTAAGTTATGTGGTAGTAGAGATGAAACGTTTAGTCGTGACCTCCTCACGCATTATGTTTCAAAAATTAATTTTTACACTGCCCTGAGGGCGTTTTCTTTCCTAGTTCATATGATTATACATACAAAAATAAAGTGTTAAAATGTTTGTTGAGAATAATCAGACTTATTTCTACATCCTCATTACCAATATTTGTTCTTTTTCTTTTCAGGTTTACCCCGTGATGCCGACTCTGACAATTGGTTCTCTACTAATGGAGATGTTCTCATGCCACAATGATAAACAATTGGCCAAAAAGGTAAAAAAACATCTTCTTTTGTAGTGCACTTTCTATCTATGTATTAATTTCTAATGCAGCCAATTAGCACAAAAGAAATATAAGAGTAGAAGTATTATTATTAGTAGTAGTATTAACTAGTGGGGCCTGTGGATATACTACAGTATGACAATTTAGTTATTACAACGTTTGATATGTTTACTTACTCTCCTCTATACCCCTATATAAAAAAACACAAGGCTTGAACGAAAGCACTTGAAGATCATCGAAAATATATATCCTTGGTTTTTTGATAAAATCTGTTTCAATGATTCGTATATATATATATATATAATAAAATATGATATAATATAATATAATAAATTAAATACATAAAGGTTTTACATATCTATTTATTTGGTGATAAAGGAACATTCACGACCATTTTGGTTTCATGCGACAGATGAAGATGCTACAAAGGCATTTGTAAGATCTTCACCTGTTTACTTAAGAGCTATTGAACATATTTCAACATGTAAAAAGTATAATAATCTTGACTTAACCCTATCTCACTCATTTTTCCTTCATTCCTTCTTTTCATCTTTTCTTTATGTTCAATTGAAACAGATTAGCCTTATCGCATCTGCCCGATCACCCCTCCCTCTCTCTATTTTCTCCTACTCTCTTTCTTTTTTATTATAGTTTTTATGTCTTGCGTGTCCAGTTTTTCCCTTTATTTCTTTATAATAAAAACGGAATAGTCCACTATTTAGCTGAGGTCACAACACTCATAAAAAATATAAATTCGGCATATAATCAACACCATATCATCAGGATTTACATTTTTGTATTTCATCTTGGACGATTTCGACAGTCTCATTTTTAACCTTAGGGTGTTACAAGATGATAACGGTCTTACAAATAAGGAACACGAGTATTAATATATAGTGTATGTGTATGTGCCCCGGGTACCCCCTTTAATCAAAATAAAACAAAATAAAATATACTGCTCCAAGTACCCTGCTTAATGTTGTTTCATAATACATAGCGTTATAGGGGTTTATCAACAAAATCGTAGGATGAGTTCTAGAATAAAACAGACAGACAAACAGACAGATAATGGTTATATAATTTATATAATTAAATAATTTACTAATTTTTCCTGATTAAAAATGAGATGATTGAAAAAGTGTTTACAAAGCGTACACTGCGAAGATATCAATAAGCGAAGAATGAACACTACCTCCATTTATTTAGTAGAACTTAAAGTTTATTTGTATCTGAACAATTCTCATTTTTTCTCCTTACATAATAGAAATACAGAATGAAATTTTATAAGAAATTTTATCAGACATTTATGATATATTCTGATCAGAATCTCAAAAAGGTGTTGTTTTTATGAGGATATGTTTCTCGGTCTGCTTCACTTTGTGAAAAATTTTCCCAGTCAATAATTGAGTGTTGTCCAGCACATACACACAACACTGATTATATATATATATATATATAATTATATATATATATAATATATAAGAAATTTAACATTTTTTGAAAAAACAAAATGATGTTATATAATTTCTAACAGAATTCTGTTTCGACCAGCTCGATAGATCGGTCATCATCAAGAGCAACATATGAGAGAAAGACGGGAAAAAATATAACCGTTAGAAGTCAGGGTACAAACAAACGTTATATTCAATGCTGGAATTTAAAAAAAATGCGTGTTCTGTGTTAAAAATAAAAATAAAATAAATTTTAACCTCTGAAGGCTTTCATCTACAACACTATGGATTTATCAACACCACAAGTGACTTGAAACTTTACATCTTTCTTCAATTAGGCTGTGGATTTTTAAATTACTTTTTTAATAGCTGGAATATATCATGAACAATTTTGATACTCATTATACACTTTTATATAAATTTACATCAAACTCACTTGAGTTTTACTATGAACTATAACGTTTCTGATTTTTTAAAATAAAATTTAGATTTATAGGTTGTATCAATTTTTAAAATCCTAATTTAGATTTATAGGTTGTATCAATGATATTGAGCTCTGTTTACTTATAAATAAAGCAACCTATATTATCAATATAGATATCATATATATACTTTATTATATATATGTGTGTGCCTCTGTCTGTGTGTGTGTGTGTGTGTGTGCGTGCACGCGCGTGCGTGTGTGTGTGTATGCGAGAAAGTTTAAATAAAACATGAAGATGTTATTTATTTCAAACGTTTGAAGAATATTCAAAGGAAAAAAATAAATTGGGTCTCAATAAATTCACTACATTAAAACGCATATCAGTTCCATCTTGGAAACTTTGGAAAACTGACATCTCCCGCTGATTAGAATATAATTCCGTTTTTGTATTTCATATTTTCTAAGTCCCTTTTACCTTTGATGTATCACGTGACCAACATTTTGTGTCTCCATCTAGAAATATTAGTTTCCATCGCATGTGGGATTCTCTTTGGCTCTTTTGTAAATTTCCTTAATCTAACTTCCTTAATTATCCGCCACGATTCTTTTCAACTGTCACGATTTTACTTCTTAGCTTTGTCTTTCCGCTTTTTCATCACATTATTCAGTCAAAGAACAAAGCATGATAAAATCCGAATATCTTTTACACTTCAAAAATGATTGCTTTCATCTGTTCACTATATATACTAGCAGATATATGCACCCTCTGGGGGCAAGTTTTTAAGTTTTAATATAATAAAATATCATATTAAATTAGAAAGGCTAATGAAACTGAATAAGAAGGCAGATAAACAGATTTGGAACAGAGGGGGTATGATTGAAAAATAGAACAACTTTGAAACTAACTCTTCCATCATTTTCCATTACTCCCGTCTTTCATTGGTAAATTTTCCTAATTTAACTATTTATCTAAAATAGGAAGTAAAGAATAAAATTAGTTATTTCTTGTTAATGGATTTATTTTAAGATTTATCACCGAGATTTTTAATCATTTTCATTAAGATAAAACCATATAATTAGAAATCAATAATACTAATCACATATTTATTAAAATCAAATTTTTAAGATCAATATGCAAATTAGCCTTCCCATTTACACTGTAAACCGCTATTTTGTTGTATATATAAATACAATTGCATGTTATTAGTATGTAGATATAGTCAACAGTCTTGATGAGGTAAAACAATTTTATTAATAATTGAGGTTTAAATAAAAATAAAATCATGGAAAATGTGATGTAAATAACAAAGGGAATTGTGACTTGAGTAGTGATATAGTTTTTGTTACAGACAAACAAACCCACAATCTCCATTATAATAAGATATATATATATATATATATATATATATATATATATATATATATATATTATATATATATGCTGTGCGTTTGAGTGATGTTAGAATACCAAAGCAACTCTTTTACGGTCAGCAGCATGATGGCAAAAGGCCACAGCATAAGCCTAGGAAGAGCTATAAGTATTGCTTAAAAAACAACCTTGTGAAAATAAAAATAAATCCTGACAACTGGGAAAAGCTGGAATTGGAGAGAACTGACTGGAGAATTCATGTGGATGATAACTGTACCAGTTTTGAGAGTGAAAGAATCGTGCATGAAAACCTAAAGCGTCAACTTCGAAATATTGGAGAGAACATGGAGGGTTGGAAATGTCAGACATGTGGTCGAATTCTGCTTTTCTAAGGCTGGATATGTCAATCATAGGAAATATCACCAGGGTAAATTCATGCAAATTCCAGGAACAAACAATTTGTCTTGTGCTATCTGTAACAAAGTCTGTAAGTCAGCTTCTGGTCTTAAGAGACATATAGTGGTGCATAAGCATTAAATTTGATTCATCTGATTCAACGGGAAGGACGTCCTTTCCATGACATATTTGCATCAAACTTTGTGGATCTGCAGCGGGCTTGATGGGTCATTTAAGGGCTCATGTAAGGAGGGTTGTAGTAGTGGAATTATGGGATTGTGAGAGACGGCAATGATCTGTAAAGATTATGCTATTGCTATATATATATATATATATATATAATATATATATATATATATATATATATATAGGCGGATGATATCACGTGTTTCCTTGATATGATTCAACCAAAATTGATAACTCAAATGTAAATATAAAGATTTTCATATATATTTTTCATATATGGAGTATTATGAATAAATGAATCCTCAATACCTTGGTACAGATATAAGTTTATTTAAGAATTTATTTACCTCCTCAGTCATATATATAGCAATAATAAACTTCTAAAACCGGAAGAAAATATTGAATAAAAGAAACAAAAATATATTCAAATGTAAACATGCAAATAACATTGAACTTGAAGAAAAAAGAAATTTTAAAAAACATATCAACATTTATGTAGATATATACGTATAGATATATATGCATACAGAACCTCGATAATCGGAACAAAAATAGATAATATACATGAAGTTAGAGCATACATATTCACAATTAAAAAAAACAAAAAAACTTAAACGCTGCAACGTCACAAACATGACCAACACGTGCAAACCATAAATTTCTTTATATATATATATATATATATATATATATATATATATATATATATATATATATATATATACGTTGAATGGCATATCTATTTATAGCACAGACACCCTCATTTTTATTGATCGATCTATTACACAAGCAGATGCCGGACAGCAGCATGGAAATCCGCATAAGCTTCCGGAAAATATTTATATACATCTGTAAATTCCCCTCACACAGTGACACACACACATTCATATTCACACACACACACACACACACTATATATATATATATATATTATATATATATATATATATATATATATATATTATATTTATTAGGAAATTATTTCCAATGAATAGAAAATATTTGGCAAGTGCGTCTCGATAATTTGTTTGTTTTATTTTTTCTTTGGTGATGAAAAGGAATTCTGGAGAAATTGGCAAATCTTTAGATTTAATCAGGCAACAATTTTTGCAGAAAGAATTGAAACTTATGAATAGTGGTAATAGGAATTCTTTGTTTCTAAGGTTTCCATACAAGTTTTTTACTAAAGGAATCGTCTGAAGAAAACTTGGGGGAAAATCTTCTTTCTTTAGCTTTTTATTTTGCACTTTTTTTTTTTTGCGGATAAAGAAAAGAAGAAAGTCAGAAGAACGAAAAATAGAAATGTCAGCCTCACTGAAAAAGGATGAAGTGAAGCAAAGACAATGATGATTGATCAGGGAAAAGGTGGTTCGATTAATTGATCGACATGAGGAGTATTAAAGAATTGAGAGAGAGAGAGAGAGAGAGAGAGAGAGAGAGAGAGAGAGAGAGAGAGAAGGGGGGAAACGGGGGATGGAATAGGAAAGAACAAGTTATCAATCATGGGGTAGAGAACTATTGAAAGTTAGCTGTAGAGAGAGAGAGAGAGGGAGAGAAAGAGAGAGAGAGAGAGAGAGAGAGAGAGAGAAGAGAGAGAGAGAGAGAGAGAGTTATCGAGAGAGATAAGAGAGCTATTTTAAGTTAGTTTTTTATGTTTTAGAGATAGATAGATAGATTTATCCATAGAGATAAGAGGGATATTGTTAGTTCTGTATGTAGTAGAGAGAGAGAGAGAGAGAGAGAGAGAGAGAGAAGAGAGAGAGAGAGAGAGAAGAGAGAGAGGGGGAAGGGGGGGGAAGGAATAAGGAAATAGCAAGTTATCAATCAAGAGTAGAGAACTATGAAAGTTAGTTGGAGAGAGAGAGAGAGAGAGAGAGAGAGAGAGAGAGAGAGAGAGAGAGAGAGAGAGAGTGAAAGACAGAGAGTTATCAATAGAGACAAGAGAGCTATTTTAAGTTAGTTTTTTTATGTTTTAGAGATAGATAGATAGATAGATTTATCCATAGAGATAAGAGGGCTATTGTTAGTTCTGTATGTCGTAGAGTGAGAGAGAGAGAGAGAGAGAGAGAGAGGAGAGAAGAGAGAGAGAGAGAGAGGGGGGGAAGAGATATAATCAATAGAGAGAAGAGATCTATTTTAAGTTAGTAGAGGGGAGAGAGAAAGAAAGTTAAGAAAAGCTAAAGAGACAAGAGAGTGTGGTGTGTGTGTGTGTGTGTGTGTGTGTGTGTGTGTGTGAGAGAGAGAGAGAGAGAGAGAGAGAGAGAGAGAGAGAGAGAAAGAGAAAGAGAAAAGAAAGAAAGAAAGAAATAAAGAAAGAAAGAAAGAGAGAAAGAGGTAACAGGACGAAATGGTGAAAAGAAACCACTTGCTACATTGATATCTCATATCACGTATTTGGCAGAAGCTGGAAATAAAAGCTAGCCGCCATTATTGTTTGATCTAACTTGAGAGATTTTAGACGGAGTCAGACAGCACAAACGTTTGGCGAAAGACAGACGAAAAGGAAAACAAAAAAACAAAACAAAAAAAAAAAAAGAAAGGTGGGGATGAAAATTCAAGAACAGCATTAAAAGTTAAAAGTTCTGACCTTCAGTGTCTCTCGCCTCGTCAGAAATCACTTTTCATGTGAACTATCAAATCTGTTTCTTTTTTAAAAGAAGAATCCTCAAAGAACCCATGCTGTGTAAATAGATATGGCAATCGAAAAGGTGAGGGTGGAATCAAACCTCAAATTGAATGAACAATCATAAGAGCATGTAATGAGGGGTCAAACGTTTCTAGATTAGGTCAAATCCTCTGGTTTCGCTGTTTTATATTTATGGCTACATATACTTATATATACATATATACGTACATACACCCATATCATCTACATGAACTCTCGTCCTGTCGACTGGGGTGAGGAATAGACCGACTGCCCTTCTTATGCAGAGGAAAATTACCCCAATGCCACCACCCCTTGGCCGTGTGTGATGAACCGAGATACTTTCTTTCTTTTATATTCTTAGATGGCATGATTAGTTTTAATCTTGTGGTGCTTTTCCTCCACTTAACTTCATTTACCGTTTGTCCTGTTGTGATTGCCAAACTTCTACGGAATTTTTGATTTTATTCACTTGGCTTTGGATGTAGTGTAATTGTTCTTCTTTGTGTGTTTTAGTTAGTTCTATCTGGATTTTCTTAACATTTTTCACATTGATATGTGTTGGATGATATTGCTAATATAGTTTGCTATATACAAGGTATATCAAAAAAGTATCGAGATTTTTAATACTTTTTGACACACCTTGTATTCTAAAAGAAATAACGTTCCATTCGTTATTAATTTCTATCTTGGTAAATACAGCTTCAAACTCGGCACTTTTATGACACGCCATGTATATAAGTAAAGAGTGGTCAGTATCATTGACAAATAACTTATATCTAAGTTAGTGGAGGAGTGATGTGTAATGATTATCGTCGTAGGAAATGGACATGGCGAGACAAGTTCAAATCCTGGACGGGACTGTTTACATTTCACATTGGGCTAATACCCTGGGGAAAGGTATGAATCCAACAATTACCCCTCCAGCTATTGGTAAATAGGACGGACTGTGCTTTAACCGTGGTTAGGCAATCAGCCAAGGAAAAGAAAAACTCTAAATTCAAGCGTTCTAAACTCTGCTTAAGACAATGACCTTGTGTCACATCCTACTCTTGTGGAAGGGTTGGGTCATATTTACATCTAAATTAGTTTAACGAATAAATAAATTCGACGGCGCTTGATAAATGTCAGTTTGTCGCCAATGCTATTTTCAAAACAAGTTGGTTTTTCATCCATAACATGTTAAACTGGATTGGTTTGAAAATCGCATTGGTGAGAAACTGACAGTTACCAAGCATTGCTGACTAGGCTACACGATATATGGGAGTGTATATATATATATATATATATATATATATATATATATGTGTGTGTGTGTGTGTATGTCTGTGTATGTGTGTGTGTGTGAGAGTGGGTGTGTATGTATGTGTGTGTGTATGTGTGTGTGTGTGTGTGTGTGTCTGTGTGTACATAATAATCTTCGTAGATTGTACAGTAGAGCAAATAATGTTTTCCCTTTTTATCGATAAGATTATTTATTAGTCGACAAATAAAAACCCTGGACATTTTGACATGTTATGATTGATGCGTATCACGTGGTGTGACGTCTTACGCAATTCATCAAAGCGGCCATTTTCGAAGGCAGTAATGTCTAGATTTTATCCTGCCCCCCCCCCAAAAAAAAAAATAACAAATAAAAAATAAAATAAAAGCAATCAGCCGAACGATGAAGAAATCAAATCAGAAAGTGACATTTTATTTTGGAGAATGACTGTAAAGGTAATTGTTTTAGCAAAGATTTATAAATATTTATGTCTAATCTGTTCCGAAATAAGACGTTTTTGAACAGCATGTCAGACACTAATTCTACGTTTTTATCACTTCCTATATATGTGTATAAAACCCCTCTCTCTATCTTCATATGATGGCAGCAAACTCGTATTCAAGTATTGTCATTATTTGATATAGTAACAATAATAACAATAACAAAAAAAAAAAAAAAAAATAAAGCTCAATAGTTCAACAATATAATGGTGAGCTTCAAAAAGTTCAACAATGAGCTGCACGAAAGTGGCTCTTTAGTCCTGCCAAAGTCTTGCACACCTTCCCACATTTACAGGTAATTCCAGGGAGCATAGGGTATTTTATTAGTCCATCCCGCCGATGCACAGATTGGTGACTGATCAGGCCAGCTTTGCTCATACATAGCCTTCCACACTGGTCACATAGTAGACCGATTTGAAGCCCTTGATTGTCTACTTCTTTATTCTTGCGAATATCTCTCTTCAACTGCTCATGCTGTATACGGCCGGTCTCAAACCTTTCCGTGCCCTCTATCTTCATATATACGCACACACACACACACACACACACACACACACACACACACACACATATATATATATATATATATATATATATATATATATATATATGAAAGTAAAATGGGAGTGAATCCGACAGTACGTATAGAAAGTTTTTAGAAGAAACAAGATGTAATTAGTTTGCTGACATATCTGTTTCGACCTTATAAATCGGTCTTTTTCAAAGCAACTATATTTATGAGGGAAGACGGAATGAATAAACCGTTAATCCCGAGGTACAAATAAACGCTCTCGTTCAGGGCCGGAATTATTAAAATGTTTGAAAATGCCTATTTTGTGATAAAGACAAAATAAATTTTATTTTTAAATATAGTTGCTTTGAAAAAGACCGATTAATAAGGTCGAAACAGATCTGTCAGTAAACTAATAACATCTTGTTTTTTTCTAAAATCTTTCTATATATATATATATATATATATATATATATATATATATATATATATATATATATATATATATATGGGAGTAAATATGGAAATTAAATCCGACAATATAAAAAAAATTTGAAAAAACAAGTATTCCGAAATTGGGATGAATTTAATAATCGATGTTTAAAACATTTCGGTTACATTGAACCTTCATCAGGATGTCTCTTGGGGTGAAGAAAATGATGGATGTTTTTATATGTGACAGGAGATGAAAATCTTTTTAGTTATGTAACTGTATTTGATCAGCGTTTTAATTTTGAAAGGCAAGTCGCGATCTGGCTCACTTCTCAACAAATTAACCAAACATCAATATAAAAAACAAATCCTTAGCTAGTCTTGATATAAAATCTCTGTTTACTAATATTCCGGTAAGTTAAATGTTTTAATTTTTTGATAGTGATTTTGTTAATCGTTTTTAACGCATTTGTCTACCGAATATTATATAACAGAGATTTTATATCAAAGCTAGCTAAGGATTGTTTTTTATATTGATGTTGGTTAAAAAATTTGTTTTGAGAAGTGAGCCAGATCGCGACCTTGCCTTTCAAAATTAAAACGCTGATCAATACAGTTACATAACTAAAAAGATTTTCATCTCTGTTCACATATACAAACATCCATCATTTTCTTCACCCAAAGAGACATCCTGATGAAGGTTTTCAATGTAACGCGAAATGTTTTAACATCGATTATTAAATTCATCCCATTTCGGAATCTTGTTTTTTCAATTTTTTTTATATTGGTCCGATTTAATTTCCATATTTACGCCCATATTATATATATATATATATATAATATATTCTTTATATATATATATATATATATATATTATACTGAAGATTTTAGAAAAACAAGATGTTAATTAGTTTACTGACAGATCTGTTTCGAACCTTATTCATCGGTTACTTTTTCAAGCAACTATTATTTAAAAATAAAATTAAATTTTTGTCTTATCACAAACAATAGGCATTTTTCAAACATTTTAATAATTCGGCCCTGAACGCGCGTTTATTGTACCTCGGGATTAACGGTTTTATTCATTCGTCTTCCCTCATAAATATAGTTGCTTTGAAAAAGACCGATTTAAATAAGGTCGAAACAGATATGTCAGCAAAACTAATTACATCTTGTTTTCTTCTAAAACTTTCTATACGTACTGTCGGATTCACTCCATTTTACTTTCATATATATATATATATATATATTATATAATATATATCTATATATGTGTGTGTGTGTTGTGTGTGTGTGTGTGTGTGGTGTTGGTGTGTGTGCGTATATATAAGATAGAGGGCACGAAAGGTTTGAGACCGGCCGTATACAGATGAGCAGTTGAAGAGACGATATTCGAAGAATAAAGAAGTAGCCAATCAGGGCCAATCGGCACATTGACCAGTGTGGAAGGCTATGTAATGAGGCAAAGCTGGCCTGATCAGTCAACCAATCTGTGCATCGGCGGGATGGCTAATAAATACCTATGCTCCCTGGAATTACCTGTAAAATTGGGAAGTGTGTGGCAAGACTTTGCAGGACTAAAGAAGCCTACTTTCGTGCAGCTCATGTTGAACTTTTTGAAGCTCACCATTATTTGTTTGAACTATTTGAGCTTTATTTTTTTTTTTTTTTTTTGTTTATTGTTATTATTGTTACTATATCAAATAAATGACAATCTGAATACGAGTACTGCATCATCTGAAGATAGAGAGAGGGGGGTGTTTATACACATTATAGGAAGTGATAAAAACGTAGAATTAGTGTCTGACATCGCTGTTCAAAAACGTCTTATTTTTCGGAACAGATTAGACATACAATATTTTTAAATCTTTGTGCTAAAACATTACCTTTAACAGTCATTCTTCTCCAAAAATAAAATGTCACTTTCTGATTGATTTCTTCATCGTTCGGCTGATTGCTTTATTTTATTTTTTATTTGTTTATTTTTTTTTGGGGGGGGGCAGGAACAAATCTAACATTACTGCCTCGTAAAATGGCCGCTTTGATTGAATTGCGTAAGACGTCACACCACGTGATACGCATTCAATGCATAAACATGTCAAAGTCCAGGTTTTTATTTGTGACTATAAATAATCTTATGCGATAAAAAGGGAAAACATTATTGCTCTACTGTACAATCTACGAAGATTTTTATGTACCACAAGACACACACCACACACCACACATACACACCCACATACATACATCACCACCTCTCACCAAACACACATACACAGACATACCACACACACACACACATATATATATATTATATATATATATATATATATATACAACTCCATATATCGTGTAGCCTAGTCAGCAATGCTTGGTAACTGTCAGTTCTCGACAATGCGATTTCAAACCAATCCAGGTTTAACATGTTATGGATGAAAAAACCCAAACTTGTTTTGAAAATAGCATTGGCGACAAACTGAACATTTATCAAGCGCCGTCGAAATTTATTTTATTCGTTATAACTAATTTAGATGTAAATATGACCCAACCCTTCCACAAGAGTAGGATAGTGACACAAGGTGCTTGTCTTAAGCAGAGTTTAGAACGCTTGAATTTAGAGTTTTTCTTTTCCTTGGCTGAATTGCCTACCACGGTTAAAGCACATCCGTCCTATTTAACCAATAGGCTGAGGGGTAATTGTTGGATTCATACCTTTCCCAGGGTTATTAGCCCAATGTGAATGTAAACAGTCCCGTCCAGGATTTTTGAACTTGTCTTCGCCAATGTCCATTTCCTACGACGATAATCATTACACTCACTCCTCCATAACTTAGATATAAGTTATTTGTCAATTGATACTGCCACTCTTTAACTTTATATCATGGCGTGTCATAAAAGTGCCGAGTTTGAAGCTGTATTTACAGACCTAGAAATTAATAACGAATGGACGTTTATTTCTTTTAGAATACAAGGTTGTGTCATAAAGTATTAAAAAATCTCGATACTTTTTTGATATACCTTGTATATAGCAAACTATATTAGCAATATCATCCAACCATATCAATGTGAAAAATGTTTAGAAAATTCCAGATAGAACTAACTAAAACACACAAGAAGAACAATTACACTACATCCAAAGCCAAGTGAATAAAATTCAAAATTCCGTAGAAGTTTGGCAATCACAACAGGACAAACGGTAAATGAAGTTAAGTGGAGGAAAGCACCAACAAGATTTAAAACTAATCATGCCATCTAAGATATAAAGAAAGATAAAGTATCTCGGTTGCATCACACAACAACGGCCAAGGGGTGGTGGCAATTGGGGTAATTTTCCTCTGCATAAGAAGGGCAGTCGGTCTATTCCTCACCCCAGTCGACAGGCCAGAGAGTTCATGTAGATGATATGGGTGTATGTAGTATTAGTGATATATAAGTAATATGTAGCCATAAATATAAAACAGCGAAACAGAGGATTTGACAAAATCTCGAAACGTTTGACCCTCATTACATGCTCTTATGATTGTTATTCAAATTTGAGGTTTGATTCCACCTCAACTTTTCGATGCCATATCTATTTACACAGCGATGGTCTTTTGAAGATTTCTTCTTTTTAAAAAAGAAACAGATTGAATAGTTCACATGAAAGTGATTTCCTGACGAGGCGAGAGACACTGAAGGTCAGAACTTTTAACTTTTAATGCTGTTCTGAATTTTCATCCGCACCTTATTCTTTTTTTTTTTTTGTTTTGTTTTTTTTTTTCTTTTCGTCTGTCTTTCGCCAAAACGTTTGTGCTGTCTGAACTCCGTCTTAAATCTCTCAAGTTAGATCAAACAATAATGGCGGCTAGCTTTTTCTTTCCAGCTTCTGCCAAATACGTGTTGAGATATCAAGTAGCAAGTGGTTTCTTTTCACCATCTTCGTCTGTTACTTTTCTCTCTTTCTTTCTTTCTTTATTTTTTCTTCTTTCTTTCTCTTTCTCTTTCTCTCTCTTCCTCTCTCTCTCTCTCTCTCTCTCGTCTCTCTCTCACACACACACACACACAACACACACACCACAGCACACACTCTCTTTGTCTCTTTAGCTTCTTAACTTTCTTTCTCTCTCCCCCATCTACTAATTAAAATAGATCTCTTCTCTCCTATTGATTATATCTTTCTCCCCCCTCTCTCTCTCTCTCTTCTCTCTCTCTCTCTTCTTCTCTCTCTCTCTCACTCTACGACATACAGACTAACAATAGCCCTCTTTATCTCTATGGATAAATCTATCCTAATCTATTGATCTCTAAAGACATAAAAATAACTTAAAATGCTCTCTTTGTCTCCTATTGATTAACTCTTGTCCTTTCCTCTCTCTCTCTCTCTCTCTCTCTCTCTCTCCTCTCTATCTCTCTCTCTCTCTCTCTCCAACTAACTTTCAATAGTTTTCTACCTTGATTGATAACTTGCTATTTCCTTATTCGCTTCCCCTTCCCCCCTCGTCTCTCTCTCCTCTCCTCTTTCTCTCTCTCGCTCTCTCTCTCTCTCCTTCTCTTCTCTCTACTACATACAGAACTACCAATATCCTCTAATCTCTATGGATAATAATCTATCTATCTATCTCTAAAATCCATAAAAAAACTAACTTCAAAATAGCTCTCTTATCTCTCTGATAACTCTCTCTCTCTCTCTCTCTCTCTCTCTCTCTCTCTCTCTCTCCTCTCTCACTTCTCTCCTCTTCTCATCTCTCCTATTACAGCTAACTTTCAATAGTTCTCTACCCATCGAATTGATAACTTGTTCTTTCTTATTCCCATCCCCCGTTTCCCCCCTTCTCTCTCTCTCTCTCTCTCTCTCTCTCTCTCTCTCCTCTCGTCTCTCTCTCAATTCTTTAATACTCCTCATGTCGATCATTAATCGAACCGCACCTTTTCCTGATCAATCATTCATTGTCTTTGCTTCACTTCATCCTTTTTCAGTGAGGCTGACTTCTATTTTCGTTCTTCTGACTTTCTTTCTTTTTCTTATCCGCAAAAAAAAAAGTGGCAAAATAAAAAGCTAAAAGAAACGAAGATTTTTCCCCAAGTTTTCTTCAGACGATTCCTTTTGTAAAAAAAAATTGTATGGAACCTTAGAAACAAAGACAATTCCTATTAACCACTATTCATAAGTTTCATTCTTTCTGCAAAAATTTGTTGCATGATTAATATCTAAAGATTTGCCAAATTTCTCCAGAATTCTTTTCATCACCAAGAAAAATATAAAACACCAATTAATCGAGACGCACTTGCCAAAATATTTTCTATTCAATTGGAAATATTTCCTAATAATATATATATATATATATATATATATATATATATAGCTATA
>CM042141.1:105474483-105479543 GCA_023376005.1 Doryteuthis pealeii | reverse complement strand
ACTCACCCCTCTCTCTCCCCCCTCTCTTCCCCCTCTTTCTTCAATACTCTCTCTCTCTCAATAATATATATATAAATCATTGTATATTATATAAAGTCACAGATACACAGACACAGAACACACAGACCACACACACACACACACACACACACACACACATATATATATATATAGAATATATATATAATATATATAATATAAAGTAGTTGTTCTGGTTCCAACGGGAAAATATTTCAATATTTTATACAAAAAGGAAGGTCCCAAAATGTTATTTGTTCGTCAGAAAAAAATTTTTTATTCTTTTTGTTTTTACATATATATTTTGTTTTTACATATATATATTATATAGTACATTTTGTATATATGTAGTACCTTTTCGGTCCCATCTATGAGGCGAAATATACTTTTTTTAAATATAAAATTTGTTTAAAAACGAGTTTTAAACAAAAATGACCACCCAGCAAAAGGATAAAACAAAATCTTCGTCATTTAAAATCACCGAAAAGGTAACATGCGTAAAAATCAAACCAATCCAATCAACTAAGTCACTAAACATTTTAGTAATAAAAGACAAAACAAAACTCACTGCATGAAGAATGCAACATCCTTGTGGGTAAATAAGATTAAAACGATGCAAATTTTTAAAAAGCGTTGCGAAAAAAGTTGAATATCGCGACTCAAGAATGAATAAACAAAACGTGTAATTCGCCATAAAATAACCCAAGGCTATTGACATGCCTAAAATCCACAATTAAAACGACCCATTTCATTTTCTCGGATATGTTACATTACGTTTTACGTTTGTCATTAATCAACAGCCTACCGAGTTAATGAGTTTTCAAAATAAATAAGAATTTTACGCGCAATTCTTTTGTTATTGGCTGCATGTTCGAACTGTTAAATGCTTGCATGCTGCTTTGAAAAAATGATTTTTTGTCTTTTCGCAAGAAATGTGCACATTAACATAATATAAGCAGATGCCTTAAAAACGTTTCGTCACGGGCAGGATTGATTTAGAAACGTCGCAAGTAGCAGCATCCAGTAAAGATTGCGTATGAGGAGTATACACCCACACAATTTTTGCGTTGCGCTTAAATTATTTCGTTCAAAAACTATCGAGACATTTGTTGTAATAATTAACTTTCTTTTTCCTGAAATCTACAAACCAAAGTAATGTACTAACATTCTTACCTAAGCAAATCATCTCTTCATTCGTCGGCGAAGATCATCTGCCCGGTGGTGTACACATGTAACTACATCTAGCTAATTTCATCCCTTGCAAGATCAATGGGACAGCGACACACACACACAACACACACACACACACACGCCCAATCTAATATATTATATATATAAATATATTATATATATTATATACTAATACTGTCTACTATCATAATAATTTACCTATACTACTATAATCTCTCTATCGGTTGAGTACGTGGCATGTTTAATATCTAACATACCTCAGTCTAGTCTTCCCTATCTTTCTCCCAGTCTCTTTCTGTCTCTGGTATATGTTCTGTCGTGTAATACTTCTGCCTGTCTCTTTTCTCTCTTCTCTCTCTCTTCTCTCTCTTCCTCTCTCACACACACCACACCACACACCATGATCTCTCTCTCTTCATACACACACACCTCTCTCTCTCACTCTGGCTCTGGCTCTGTCTCTCTGTCTCTCTTATTTTCTGAAAAAAAAAAAGTTAAAAAAAAATATAAAGTATATCTGATTTAAAAAAAAATCCCTTGCGCTGTTACAGATATGGTTCAGTCGTATTAATTTAGCTTCCCATCCCTTTCTCCAGAATAACGTTTTCTCCCTCCCTACTCCATCCCAGAAAGATTGTTCTCAAGGTTCCATTATTAATTTTATTGAAATCCAGAGAGCCCAGTCCCAGATTCCCTGAATATTTAGCTCAAAATATGTGTAAAAATTTAATGTCGATCGTTTAGGCTACTGGTTGGATAGCACAGATCTGACAAAATCTTACAGTTATGCTCTTAAATATTTTGTTAGTGTTCCTACATTTTTGCCTGAGAGAGTAGTTTAACGGACCAGCAGTGGCGTAACCTTGTGTTCCTTATGCATATGTAGCTATCGCAAGTATACAGTTATTTCCTGGAGAACATGGACGTAATTAATAAACCGCGCGCTGTTGCTAAATTTCCGCCGAAACAACGTCGTGGTCAAACAGTCTTCTCACTTGTTACACAGATGAATCTTCGGCTTTTCGGGCAAGAAATGCGACCACTCCCAGTAGCAATTACAAGGCGTATGACTTAATTGAGGCATATTTATTCGTGTTACGGTCCCTATGTTTAAGCACGTTACGGGCGCGACAATCTCGTGGGCAGTACGTATAGCCACCATGGCGTATTCCTGAGTCCTATTTCCTTATCCATATCCCAAATATAGTATATATATATTAATACTAGTGTATATTCATAATACAAGTTAAAAGAAATCGAACATTTAGTCACATTCCGACCGTCAGAAGAGTGTAATGAGATTATGTATAAAGAGGATATTGACAATAACAACACAATCACTTAGTGACCACTATGGTACTGGATATATATGAATATATAGGATATATATATATATATATATTATAATATATATATTAGTATAGATAAAAGCGATATGAAAGAACAACACAATTATGCATGTTAACAGTGAAAGTAATGGTGTACTAATAATATTGTTTTTAATACTTTCAAAACGGCATTATTGTGTTTGTTTCATATCTCAGTTTATCTTATACAATATCGTATATTATATAATATATATATATATATATAGACTGATCATATACTATATTATAAATATATAATAAAGTTATACTATATATTATAAAAAAGTTGGCACCAGCAAAACTCGAAAAAGATCGCAAATAAAAATGTTTAAAGCAGGAGATGTGTCTTCTTGTTAATTCAACATGCATAAAATTGAAAAAAATATGCCTGCGCCAAATCGCACACACCCACACACACACCATCACACAACACACACACACACAAACTATATAGGTTTTATTCCTATATATATTATATATATATATATTATATAAATATATATATAAAGAGAAGAGAGAAGAGAGAGACAGAAGAGAAAAGTGAAGAGAGATATTCATAGTACAAGCAGAATGTAAATAGAAGAGAATAACAAATAGATAAACATAAATACAGTGACTCCGAGTAATACACACCACACACACACACACAATCATCACAATATAATATATATATATATATATATATATATAATCAGAGAGAGAGAGAGAGAGAGAAGAGGAGAGGAGAGAGAGAGAGAAAGAGAGCAGAAGAGAGAAGATGAGAGAGAGAAGAAAAGAGAAGAGATGTACTATCATATATATATAATATATATTATATATATATAGTGTGTGCTGTGAGGTACAAGCAGAATATGTAAATAGAAGATTAACAGATAGATAAAACGATAAATTAAATACAGACTCCGAGTATATACAGAGATATAACACACTCATATATATAATATATTATATATATATATATATATAGCTATACTATATATATAGTATATAATATTATAAGATAGATAGCGAAAGAGATAGAAGATAGATAGTTAGCCGAAAGAGATATATAGTAGGAGGAAGATAAAGAGAAGAGACTCAGATGGAATGAGGGATAGTTACGTGAACGGGCATATCAATTTTGACTGAATGATTTCAACCCTCATTCATTCCTTTCGAGCGGTGCTCTGTCACAACTAGCAATTTCTATCTTTAAATACTGTATTGAATGTATTCTGATGTCCATACGATTTCAGTGTTTTAATCCATATGATGACTCCCTTCTTTTAAATTACCAATGAGCATATGCCAAAAAGATTAATGTTCAAACAAAAGGCTAATCCAAGTATTTGTAGAGGTGGAATAATCGCATTCAAATTGTATTTTATAATTGTTTTAACGTCAGGGTGTACTCAGAGGTTAACAGAGAAAATAATGAATTAAAAAACAGAACGTTTATAGGAATAGGGAAGAAGTTTTACCTGAGCAAAGATAGAAAGTGAATAGAGTAATTAGCAGATTGCCTAAGTTGTGAATCAACAAAACCCGTTAGCTATTTCCGATCTGCGTGCTTCATCAGGAAATAAAGACGATTCCATTCATAGATATTTCCAACTTCACCAACTCTATTAATAATGGATGCCGCTATCCGGTTTTTGTCGTTAACAAAAAATTACGTCACTGCTTACATCCACATTTATTCAAATCAGTCAAACAACAGAATAAAATTTATTGCTCACGATTTTATTGGCATTTTCAAACCTTAACTGAGTGTACTTATTCAATAACTATACGACTCAAAAATTTGAACAAGCAACATAATGACAGTCCCATTGGTTTTTTTTAAAACAAGTTTTAATAAATACAATGCACTGCGTTATTAGTGTATATCCTATATTATTAGTGTGTTTTTTAATACCATATTTAAAGGTTTACATTTCAAAATTAGTTTTATTTTTAATCCTTTTAATGAAATTGGATGATTACTACATAGCGGTATAAACTCGCTGACATTGAATTTTTTGACTCCCACCCCTCCAGTAATATTATTCTCAAAAATCTATTTTTACATCGCCCGGAGGATGTGTTTTTTTTTATTTTGTACTAGTATTTATATATTTTGTGTTATTGTATTCTTAAAATTCTTTTGCTCATGTTTCTTTCGAATACAAAAAGATTTATACACATATCAATTGACCTTGTCACTCTGTTTGAGTTACTCGGCAGTGATAGCAAATGGAAAGGGCATTGCACACTTTAGATCCACGGAACTTGAGCCTCAGCAGGCTATAGTCAGCGTATCTTGATTGTCTGGCTTTAGATCCACGCCCCATTACGAGTCTATAAGTGTAAGAGTATTGCGCCTCATACTCCACTAGTATGGGCTGGGCACAAGGCCTCGTTTTTAACGTGGGCCCACCCACAAGCGAAGCTCATGGGTGGGAAAGAAACAAAAATTGCCGTCGATCCATTCGGCATTCCCCCTCAAGGGCGCGCCTCAGCAGC
>CM042141.1:105459483-105464483 GCA_023376005.1 Doryteuthis pealeii | reverse complement strand
CTGATAAACAAAGATTTTCATATATATATATATATATATATATATATGGCGAGAGAGAGAGAGAGAGAGAGAGAGAGAGAGAGAGAGAGAGAGAGAGAGAGAGAGAGAGAGAGAGAGAGGGAGAGAGAGAGAGAGAGAGGGAGAAGTAAACATTGGTGGCTAAATTATATACTTAGTGAAAATTGGATGTAAAGGACGTTGTAAAATTGCCTTTCTCGTCCATCAGAAAATAACTGTATTATTTTGCCGCCCTTAATAACTGAGAGGAAATCACGAATTTACGCCTGAAAACATCTGTTATAATATCGATTCTCACTTGGGGCGTCGTTCTTTCTTTCTCCTATTTAATAACAAACAAGTCTGTCTGGGAATTGTTCTTTTATTTCAGACGTCTAAGGAGGATGGGGGTCGATTTATTTTCGAAAATAAGCTTCTCTCCAGCAATTCAGCAAGGCACTTCTGAAATCCCCATTTCGAGTCGCCATCTTTATTAAGGAATGAATATTCTAGGATTTCCGCTTGATTTTTCAACTCTTGGGAGGTTATCTAATGCGTAAATCGGTTTTTCTTTTTTCTTTTTATTATTTTAAAATCTAGACAATGGCACGGAAAGCAACTCTATTGATACTTAATTAAGGAAATTGCTCAGGAGGTGACCTGGACAAGATTATTAAGGAAGACATCGCAATTAATGTTGGTTGGTTTGGTTGGCTTATTGATTTTAACGGCATATCAACCTGTCCAGGGTTATGTCATGCCTAACGGTTAGGGTTTAATACATATTGTGTATTCATATATATACTTTTAGTAATTGGTTTTAACAATGTGTTAGCATTATTGGGGATTATATTGTATGGCACTGATTTGTTTCATGTCTATATTCTATGGTATAATTTTATTTCCCTCAAAGAGGAGAAAATATCCTCTACGTTAACATTTTCAAACAGATCTTTCATATTGTTTGCTTTAAAATAACGGTTTCTGATGTGAGCCAAAAATCTATATTCCATAAATAAGGGTTTAATTGTCAGGAGTGTTTGACATGTTTCACATTGTGGTTGTTGTTCTTGTTTGAATATATAAGAGTGTGTTAGTTTTGTATGACCAATGCATAATCGGGACATAATGACTTGTTCATTTCTAGACTTCCTTAAAGTTCGTCTGCAGCCTCCAAAAGTCGGTTTGATTAATTAATTAATTAAGTAACCGAATCTCTTTTGATAGCGGAATACAAGAAGAACCAACTATATCAAATTGATAATACGCAGAAGAAGAATAAGTGTAAGTTATGTGGTAATAGAGATGAAACGTTTAGTCGTGACCTCCGACCTCCTCTCGCAATATGTTTCAAAAATTAATTTTTACACTGCCCAGAGGGCGTTTTCTTTCCTAGTTCATATGATTATACATACAAAAATAAAGTGTTAAAATGTTTGTTGAGAATAATCAGACTTATTTCTACATCCTCATTACCAATATTTGTTTTTTTTCTTTTCAGGTTTACCCCCTGATGCCGACTCTGACAATTGGTTCTCTACTAATGGAGATGTTCTCATGCCACAATGATAAACAATTGGCCAAAAAGGTAATAAACATCTTCTTTTGTAGTGCACTTTCTATCTATGTATTAATTTCTAATGCATCCAATTAGCACAAAAGAAATATAAGAGTAGAAGTATTATTATTAGTAGTAGTATTAACTAGTGGGGCCTGTGGATATACTACAGTATGACAATTTAGTTATTACAACGTTTGATATGTTTACTTACTCTCCTCTATACCCCTATATAAAAAAACACAAGGCTTGAACGAAAGCACTTGAAGATCATCGAAAAGATATATCCTTGGTTTTTTGATAAAATCTGTTTCAATGATTCGTATATATATATATATATATATATATATATATATATATATATATATATATATATATATATATATATATATATATATATATATATAATATAATATAATATAATATAATATAATAAATACATAAAGGTTTTACATATCTATTTATTTGGTGATAAAGGAACATTCACGACCATTTTGGTTTCATGCGACAGATGAAGATGCTACAAAGGCATTTGTAAGATCTTCACCTGTTTACTTAAGAGCTATTGAAACATATTTCAACATGTAAAAAGTATAATAATCTTGACTTAACTCTATCTCACTCATTTTTCCTTCAATCCTTCTTTTCATCTTTTCTTTATGTTCAATTGAAACAGATTAGCCTTATCGCATCTGCCCGATCACCCCTCCCCCTCTCTATTTTCTCCTACTCTCTTTCTTTTTTATTATAGTTTTTATGTCTTGCGTGTCCAGTTTTTCCCTTTATTTCTTTATAATAAAAACGGAATAGTCCACTATTTAGCTGAGGTCACAACACTCATAAGAAATATAAATTCGGCATATAAGCAACACCATATCATCAGGATTTACATTTTTGTATTTCATCTTGAACGATTTCGACAGTCTCATTTTTAACCTTAGGGTGTTACAAGATGATAACGGTCTTACAAATAAGGAACACGAGTATTAATATATAGTGTATGTGTATGTGCCCCGGGTACCCCCTTTAATCAAAATAAAACAAAATAAAATATACTGCTCCAAGAACCCTGCTTAATGTTGTTTCATAATACATAGCGTTATAGGGGTTTATCAACAAAATCGTAGGATGAGTTCTAGAATAAAACAGACAGACAAACAGACAGATAATGGTTATATAATTTATATAATTAAATAATTTACTAATTTTTCCTGATTAAAAATGAGATGATTGAAAAAGTGTTTACAAAGCGTACACTGCGAAGATATCAATAAGCGAAGAATGAACACTACCTCCATTTATTTAGTAGAAGTTAAAGTTTATTTGTATCTGAACAATTCTCATTTTTTCTCCTTACATAATAGAAATACAGAATGAAATTTTATAAGAAATTTTATCAGACATTTATGATATATTCTGATCAGAATCTCAAAAAGGTGTTGTTTTTATGAGGATATGTTTCTCGGTCTGCTTCACTTTGTGAAAAATTTTCCCAGTCAATAATTGAGTGTTGTCCAGCACATATACACACACTGATATATATATATATATATATATATATATATATATATATATATATATATATATATATATATATATATATATATATAAGAATTTAACATTTTTGAAAAAACAAATGATGTTATATAATTTCTAACAGAATTCTGTTTCGACCAGCTCGATAGATCGGTCATCATCAAGAGCAACATATGACTGAAAGACGGGAAAAAATATAACCGTTAGAAGTCAGGGTACAAACAAACGTTATATTCAATGCTGGAATTTAAAAAAAATGCGTGTTCTGTGTTAAAAATAAAAATAAAATAAATTTTAACCTCTGAAGGCTTTCATCTACAACACTATGGATTTATCAACACCACAAGTGACTTGAAACTTTACATCTTTCTTCAATTACGCTGTGGATTTTTAAATTACTTTTTTAACAGCTGGAATATATCATGAACAATTTTGATACTCATTATACACTTTTATATAAATTTACATCAAACTCTTTTGAGTTTTACTATGAACTATGACGTTTCTGATTTTTTTAAATAAAATTTAGATTTATAAGTTGTATCAATTTTTAAAATCCTAATTTAGATTTATTGGTTGTATCAATGATATTGAGCTCTGTTTACTTATAAATAAAGCAACCTATATTATCTATATAGATATCATATATATACTTAATTATATATGTGTGTGTGTATGTGTGTGCCTCTGTCTGTGTGTGTGTGTGTGTGTGTGTGTGCGTGCGCGCGTGCGTGTGTGTGTGTATGCGAGAAAGTTTAAATAAAACATGAAGATGTTATTTATTTCAAACGTTTGAAGAATATTCAAAGGAAAAAAAATAAAGTGGGTCTCAATAAATTCACTACATTAAAACGCATATCAGTTCCATCTTGGAAACTTTGGAAAACTGACATCTCCCGCTGATTAGAATATAATTCCGTTATTTTATTTCATATTTTCTAAGTCCCTTTTACCTTTGATGTATCACGTGACCAACATTTTGTGTCTCCATCTAGAAATATTAGTTTCCATCGCATGTGGGATTCTCTTTGGCTCTTTTGTAAATTTCCTTAATCTAACTTCCTTAATTATCCGCCACGATTCTTTTCAACTGTCACGATTTTACTTCTTAGCTTTGTCTTTCCGCTTTTTTCATCACATTTTCAGTCAAAGAACAAAGCATGATAAAATCCGAATATCTTTTACACTTCAAAAATGATTGCTTTCATCTGTTCACTATATATACTAGCAGATATATGCACCCTCTGGGGCAAGTTTTTAAGTTTTAATATAATAAATATCATATTAAATAAGAAAGGCTAATGAAACTGAATAAGAAGGCAGATAAACAGATTTGGAACAGAGGGGGTATAATTGAAAAATAGAACAACTTTGAAACTAACTCTTCCATCATTTTCCATTACTCCCGTCTTTCATTGGTAAATTTTCCTAATTTAACTATTTATTTAAAATAGGAAGTAAAGAATAAAATTAGTTATTTCTTGTTAATGGATTTATTTTAAGATTTATCCCCGAGATTTTTAATCATTTTCATTAAGATAAAACCATATAATTAGAAATCCATAATACTAAGCACATATTTATTAAAATCAAATTTTTAAGATCAATATGCAAATTAGCCTTCCCATTTACACTGTAAACCGCTATTTTGTTGTATATATAAATACAATTGCATATTATTAGTATGTAGATATAGTCAACAGTCTTCATGAGGTAAAACAATTTTTATTAATAATTGAGGTTTAAATAAAAATAAAATCATGGAAAATGTGATGTAAATAACAAAGGGAATTGTGACTTGAGTAGTGATATAGTTTTGGTTACAGACAGACAAACCCACAATCTCCATTATAATAAGATATATATATATATATATATATATATATATGCTGTGCGTATGAGTGATGCT
>CM042141.1:105451983-105454483 GCA_023376005.1 Doryteuthis pealeii | reverse complement strand
TAAATATTTATGTCTAATCTGTTCCGAAATAAGACGTTTTTGAACAGCATGTCAGACACTAATTCTACGTTTTTATCACTTCCTATATATGTGTATAAAATCCCCCTCTCTCTATCTTCATATGATGGCAGCAAACTCGTATTCAAGTATTGTCATTACTTGATATAGTAACAATAATAACAATAACCAAAAAAAAAAAAAAATAAAGCTCAATAGTTCAAACAATATAATGGTGAGCTTCAAAAAAGTTCAACAATGAGCTGCACGAAAGTGGCTCTTTAGTCCTGCCAAAGTCTTGCACACCTTCCCACATTTACAGGTAATTCCAGGGAGCACAGGGTATTTTATTAGTCCATCCCGCCGATGCACAGATTGGTGACTGATCAGGGCAGCTTTGCTCATACATAGCCTTCCACACTGGTCACATAGTAGACCGATTTGAAGCCCTTGATTGTCTACTTCTTTATTCTTGCGAATATCTCTCTTCAACTGCTCATGCTGTATACGGCCGATATCAAACCTTTCCGTGCCCTCTATCTTCATATATACGCACACACACACACACACACACATATATATATATGTATATATGAAAGTAAAATGGGAGTGAATCCGACAGTACGTATAGAAAGTTTTTAGAAGAAACAAGATGTAATTAGTTTGCTGACATATCTGTTTCGACCTTATAAAGCGGTCTTTTTCAAAGCAACTATATTTATGAGGAAAGACGGAATGAATAAACCGTTAATCCCGAGGTACAAATAAACGCTCTCGTTCAGGGCCGGAATTATTAAAATGTTTGAAAATGCCTATTTTGTGATAAAGATAAAATAAATTTTATTTTTAAATATAGTTGCTTTGAATAAGGTCGAAACAGATCTGTCAGTAAACTAATAACATCTTGTTTTTTCTAATATATATAATATATATATATATATATATATATATATATATATATATATATATAATTGGTTTGTGGATTGGTTAGTTGGATTTTACGGCATGTTAATCTTTGGGTTATTTTATGCCATATACGTTCTGTTTTATTCATTCTTGATGGCTACACAATTCTTTTAAAATCCATTTTTAAGTACACTTTTTTAAACTGAATGTTTAAAACAAATCAACCCATAGTAATAAGTACGAACACTCCGGGTCAGCGAATCCTGGAGTAATAGCAATAAAAGCGTAATTTGTTTTCACCATTAACCCTCAGCAGACCTTTTGAGAATAGAAAAATGATCAATTCCTGTTAAATGCTAATCCAGGTTAATAATAACACTAGTTGCTATTTACAACACGCATTCTGACCAAAACATCGCAAAACAAACATTGCACCATTACGGCAGTATTTTCATAGCTGTATTTTTGAATTATTTTTTGTAATTTAAAGTAATTTGCACTAAATGGCAAAATCGAAACTGCTAAGAATCGAGATGAATGTATTGGGAGGCAAAATAGAGTTGCATTCTTTTTTTCTTAATTGGTCACGTGACCAGCCGAGCCTTAAAATCTCCCCCTTTTTACCATCACCCCGTTGGAAACGACGGGCGTGGTTTTTCTTTCGCTTCCTTAACAGCTACTCCTACAATGCCTGTTTTTGTTCCCAGGTCCTTTGAAAATAGTGTCACGATTTGTGTAGCCATTTTAGGGCTGTAGTTGAAAGTAGTTTTATAGTGGAGATCCCTTGTGGCATAAACTTTGATACTTTCTTGAAGTAGAAAGATGTAGTATCAGTTTTAATCCTTGTCCGCTGATCTATCAAAGTTGTATCTGAGTTTATTCTGCATTGAAGTAGAGCGTTGTATAATCCTCGTCTATTGGTCTGTGCTACCAGCAATTAATTTAGGACAATTTATCCACGGCTTTAATAATAAGTTAAATACAAGTTTGGCGTTTTTTGATTGGCCGATTCATCCATTTCTGTTTTGAAACAGTTTATAAATATAAGTTGTAATCTTCTGCACACCTTATATCCACAAAATAATCCAACAATTCGGTGTCCACCCTTTTTTTGTTTAAACTTTCTTGGTGTTCCTTGAAACAACTTGTGACTACTTTTAAGGGTTATGACGGGAACTATGTTAGCTCTTTTTGTATAATTAAATGTTATATCTTGGAGATTGTGTGTTTGTCTGTCTGGAAGCGAAATTATAACACTATTTAAGTCACAATTCGCTCTGCTATTTACGTCACATTCTCCATGATTTTATTTTTATTTAAACCTCAATTATTAATAAAATTGTTTCACATTATTAATACTGTTAACCATATATAACATAGAAATAACATGCAATTGTATTTATATGTACAACAAAATAGCGATTTACAGTGTGAACGGGAAAGCAAATTTGCATATTGATATTAAAAATTTGATTTTAATAAATATGTGCTTGGTATTATTGATTTCTAATTGTTTGGTTTTATTTTAATGAATATGAGCAAAAGTTTCGTGGATAAATCTTAAAAGAAATCCATTAACAAGAAGAAATAACTGTAA
>CM042141.1:105444483-105446983 GCA_023376005.1 Doryteuthis pealeii | reverse complement strand
ATATCCTATATTATCCATTCTATACTTTCTTTCCTTTATTCATTCTTTCAACATACCATCGGATTCACTTCCAATTTCATTTACATAGTGGTACATATGTGTAACAATACGTGGTGAACGTGTTAAATCCACGCGTTGTTTATCGAAAATGATTTGATACTTTTGTGCTTATGTTTTTAATCTTCCTTTGTCAGTCATTTTCTCTCAATACGTTAAGTGTTACGCAGGCTCTCCTGTTCGGCAACATTTAGACAAATATCACGCTGCCACTGAATTTCCGTTTGCAACACACAAAATGTCATTTTACTCGAGATATTGTCCTCTGTTTTGCATTCAACTAGAAAGATTAATCAATAAAACGGCGCGTACTTGTGAGAATTTATGGTTTCTGCGCATGTAAACACGGCGAATCTGTGCGGCTACAATGGTCATTGAAATTCATTTTTATCTCGGATTATTTCACATCTCTTTTAGTTATTTATGACATTAGACTAGACAAAATTAAATACGGCTTTCCAATAAAATAAAGACGATCGAGAAAACAGAATGATAAAAAACACATCAATGCTAAATATGTATCCTAACAAACTCCAGAAATAATCTATATATATCATTACTCATTTTCCTTAATTGTACGAACGCTATCATATTACAACACTATCTGGTTAAAATGAGACCGTCCAAATCCTCTAAGATGTAATATAAAGATGTAATTCCTGAATATCTGGTGTTGTTTATCCGCTGAATTCTCTAGATAAATAATGGACCAATCCCCTTAGAGATTCTGACAGTATACAGACACACACACACACACACACACACACACACACACACATATATATATTATATATATATATAATATATATATATATATTCACTATCGATGAAAAGGTGCTTATCTAATTTCATAATATACGCCAATTTTAGATATTTTGATAAACAAATTATCTTATTGTGTTGGCCTATCTGAGTAAAGATGTATGCAAAATCGGAATTTCTATTTATGAATTTAATTTACAACAGCAGACACTTTCGGTAAAAATTGCCCAACGAGAGACGATGACAGAAAACATTTAAGATCGTTTGCAAATGTACCCAAATCAACTTTGGTTGAACTTTCTGACAGCCTGATCTATTTTTTGGATTAAGATGAATATTACAGACTTTGATTCATGCATATTACAAGGAACACTACAGACGAGATTTAAGCAACTGGATTCTGTGAAGAAGTGAAACCTTACAATGGTGATAAAGATTCGAACACATGCAAAATCATCAGACTAGGATGATCGATCTGGGTAATTCCATGTCAAATCATCAAGTACATGTTACCCACCCACTTCAATTTTTCTGAAATTTTTTACAGGTGTAGACTAGGTTAAAGTTATAAAATCCCCCAAATTTGAGCTTCCAATTCGAAAATTTCGCTGAGTAATGTCGATTTTAAACTCGGAAAATTTGAGGGAAGGGTCAGAAAAATGGCGACATTTTGTAATCTAGTTTTTCTATAAAATGTCTTCTAGAGCTTCCCTACTTATAAAAAAATGGTTTATAGAAGCTTTTAGGCCTGAGAAATTCAAAAATGTTATCGAAGTAGGCATAAAATTAACCCTTTTTAAGTTATTAATGATTTCTGATTTTTTCAATGCAAGATCAATAAATGAAAAAATCACAATGTGGCACTACATATACATTTTCTTCTTTAAATTCTTATTCTAAATATATTGAATATTATTCGTACCAAAAATGGAATTTGGTTTTTGCTCACAAGCGAAGTTACAACATCAGTCAAAATTTGGCACATTTACATTTTGAGTGTTTCCGTTCAGCCATTGAATAAATACTATATTTGGGGGATTGTCTAACTTTAACCTAGTCTACACCTGTACAAAATTTCAGAAAAATTGAAGGGGGTGTGTGAAAAAAATTTTTTTCTGGATGATTTGACATGGAATTGCCCATCTAGATTCTGTGAAAACAAAATAACTGAACCCCTAAAATGGTGACAATGATTCTAAAACATATAAAACCTTATATAAAATTCAAACAATAGAATGATCCATAACACAGCTCAAAGTGTTCAAATTATCTAAGATCAAAGAATTTCCAGATCTTTTCACCATTGAACTAGTCTGAGACAAAATTGATCTAAAATTTAAAAGTAAACTGTTTAAAGATAAGCAAGACTTGTTTACTCATCTACACCCTGCTGGGGAATCACTTCAACTAACGTCATTGGCATTTCAGTCTCGGAAGACTATGATTTAGTTTGTGTGACCCTGAAGTTACAGCGCCTCCAGTGACTGTAAAGTCCAATGTTCGAAAAACATTCTCGACCACAGATGTTGCATGGGAAGGCTGTCCCTGAAGATGTTGATGTACTGATGCTTTGTTGCCGCTGCTTTCTTCTGAACCTCAGGGCTTCCTGGTGTTGTGCCAGGGTGGCTTCAGACATGAACAGTCCGCTACGGAGAGCCTGCCGTCACCGAAGACGGTACTG
>CM042141.1:105436983-105441983 GCA_023376005.1 Doryteuthis pealeii | reverse complement strand
TATGTATAATTTATTATTAAAGAATATTTTACTCAACACAGAACAGTGATATATTCAAATGCTTCTAATTCCATACCTTAAATAACGGCCATATCGACAATCGATATTATTAATTGGACATTTCAAGATATGAAGTTAACATGGAAAAGGACATGTTTATCAATAATCAATATTCGATTAATTTTAACTAAAATGTCTTTTGTAAAGCGTTGTCGACTAGATAACATATACATAATAGTTTCTGTAGATGATATATTAATTTGCTGAGTATTACGTCTTATTCTGAGACAAATTGAATATGACTTTAAAACTAAATCCAGTAGTGAGGCACAAGTTTTGGAGATCTGAAGAATTTAGTCAACATTTCTCAGAGGTCCACTCTGCACCAGAGTGAAAGTAATTGTTAGGCTTCCATCTATGAACCAAATAGAGGGGTAATAGTTCCTGACATAGAAAATCGATCCGGCGAACCAAGTTCAAATCATGTACAAAGAAGGTGGGGTTTAACATAGCGCTAATAGGGTAGAGTATACATCCAAATATTCCCCCTCCAGCTATAAATAGGGCAGTCAGGGCCCTTTAAACCTTGTATGGCAACCGGTCTAGGAGAAAGAAAACTCGAGAGCATTGGTAGATATAAATGTCAAACTATATCTGTTTAAGTCTTATCATCAGATGCATTTTAGTGACATACTCGTCCCAACGTGGTGTAATCAAGCTAGTCTCGCAAATCCACTACTTCTGAATAGCAAGTTCGATACACTTCCACAATTCAAGAAAAGACAATTGATTTGTCTCCTTACATCCTTTACGTCCTATAACTCTTTAAATAGATTTTTAGTTTAAGAAACAAGAAAAAAATACTCAAGTAAGTATGCAAAATGTGGCACTGGCACAATTCTGTGTTTCACGCAAAACATTACGTTCACAAAAGTGTCAGGGTTTGATTTTCTTTTTTCAAATGGTCAGGGACGTCACCTTGTCGTAGTGGCTAACGTGCTAGACTACGACATCGCAATAAGTGAGTTTGTCACTCCCTTTCGGGCTATTACATTCACTTTCGGACTAATACCCATCCGAAAGTATGTACCCCTTCCTCCCCAGCTAAGGGTTAAATAGTACTACTACTGTTCTTCAACAAAGATGGTTTTGGGATTAAATAACCCAATGATTTTCATATGCCATTAAACAAAGAAAAAACCAATCTCATTGTCACTGACAAATGATCACTCTACTTGTAGGACCTGTGGGTTATACCACAATATGATAATTTAATTGTTACAACGTTGGATACGTTTACTTAAGTGCTATTGCCAAATAGTTCAATATGCAAAATGTATAATGATTTTTAAGTAGAGGGTGTTGCAAGATGATAACTGTCGTACGAATAAGGAACATGAGTATTAATATATAGATCATTCATTTTGTACATCTGTGGCCATATCTTCATTAACATATCAAAAATATATGAAGCTTTTTATCACACACCGTATGTAGATATAACATTAATTTGAGTTAGTTTGGTTTCTTTCTTTATCTCAGGTGTCGACAGGGAATGACACACAGAGTTGCAAGCGTATTAATATATAGATATATATATATATATTTAACTAAATTACTTTTACCATCGTATTTCCCTTCCATACGAATACTACAGGGAGAGTAATGTAAATTCTATTACCAATTGATACATATCGCTATTTTGAGGACCAGAACTCCGCTAGATATATATATCCATATTATCCTGAATATAAGATAAATGGAGCAGCTCATGATCTTCTCAGTAAATAAAAATTTAGGATCTTGCTCATAATAATTCCTGCCTAAACCCTAATGCACCTCTGCATGAGCTTATTTTTCGTTTATCAACGCAGGCGTTCGTAATTCATTAATGAAATAATCGCCACATCACCTTCACATTCTCGGATATATTATAATAAATACACATGCCAGGGAAAAAGAACAACATCTGTGACACTAACAAAGACCTCATTAGATTAGGGCTCTTGGGTCAGGCATGATCGATTGATTGATTTATTTTAACGGCATATCAACCTGTCTATGTTTATTTTATGCCTAGATGTTAGGAACTCGGGTTTATTGTACGTTCATACTTACATTTTTGTATATGTTCCTATCGTATACGAATAGTATTTAAACGTATATATTTGACCCATAGATGGGACCCTACCAAGTACTATTACTCCGGATCGGAGTAATGGCAATAAATAAGTACTTCTCACTGCCCAGAGCTCCATGATTGGAACTCACCACTAGATATAGTTTAACATCATATCTAGGACACTAAGACACTAAGCCACTGCCTTCTAGCACATATTTGATGAAAAGGGTTTGGGGATTGTCGAAATGAGAGTCTGGATAATCATAGGAGTTATAGTTGAACGTGACCAGCCGATTGTTCGGAGGGGGTGACTCCGATTCCCTGTTTAGCCCAAGTAAGGACCAAAGTGGAGTGTTGCATGTCATGGACTGCTCAGTTACCAGGATACCGTCCTTAAGCATCAGCGGTCGCCACCCATGGCCAACAGGTGGTACCATGGGGGAATTTATCCCTCTGCAGAGTTGAGGTCGGCATATCTACAGCACCTGCCAACAGAGCGTGGCAATCAATGGGTACACCAATGGAGCATTATTAGTAGATGCAGTTTGGTGTCATACCAAGGACACGAATGAGAAAGGGTGTTGCATTTCGTTTAATGTCTTCTTAGTCCTATTAATTGATGGGTAATTCAAGAAACACGTGACACAACTCAGTGGGGTAGGTGTGGTAAGTATGTCGGCATTTACACAGCTCGGTCTTTCATGCAAAACACACGTTCAAAATGTATCAAGGCTTAATCTTTCTTTTCAGATCATTAGAGAATGTTACAGCGACATACTGCGACATAGAAATGATCAAATTCGCACCCCATTCGTACAACTACGTTCACTTTCTGACTAATACCCTTGGAAAAGGTATGGATCCTCTGATCCCCCAGCTATGTGTTAAATGGTACCACTATTGTTATTTTACAAGAAGGATGATATTCATTTGAATAAAGAAACCGAACCAACGAAACATTATTTCTCTAATTGTTTCTTAGATGAGGCTTGATGTGTATAATTTTGATGTTTCATTTTAAAAGTATCTTATGGCTGTACGAATTATTGAAAAAAGCTCAATGAAATTGTTTTTTTAAAGTAAATTACTTTGAAAATAGAAATATTGAAAATAACAGATGTCATAGGATTTTACGCTTTGATTTGTGCAAGAAACACCTATATACATTTTTCATTGATCGATACGTTTCTCATGGCTCATCTTGAAATGAGAGGGGTGCAAAAACAATTACGTCATTATTTGAATGAGATTTTCAAAATTTCTTCGAAGCCCTATTTAATCAACACTCAACCTATTCGAAATGATTTCCTAGGTTGTGTTATTGCAATGCTTGGATAAACTGGGAATACCTGAGGAACGCTACAGGATACAGCACAATAAAGATGAAGACAACAGTCCGAAAAATCAAAGTTATACAAACAAAACGTATTACGTTCACTTTCGGAAATATAACGGAAATGTAACGGTGTCAAATATTGGTACTGATAGTACTAAATAGTGAGGTCGATTCTTGCTGGATTGTCTATACTGGCGGCCTTGTTTCGCATCCTACTCGTAGCGAACTGATTGGGCAAATACCTAGCCGAGGGAAAGGTACAAACAACTCCAATACCAAGCTAAGTAATAAATATTGCCACTACTGATCATCTACAAGGATTGCTTTGGCATTAGATAAATATTGATAGCCTTGTCGTCGGGAGCTTTAGAATACACCAATTGCCCCTCTGCAGAGGGGTAAGACCCCCAAATGGGACCACCTGTTGGCCGTGGGTGGCAACCCATGGTGATTAATGATTGAATCTTGGTGGCTAAGCAGTGCATGACATGCAAAACTCCCCTTTTGCCCTTACTTAGGCTAAACGGGCGGTCTGAGAGGACCTCTCCGTGGTCATGTCAAGCCAAGTACTTATAGGATTGTTCTAACCTTATTGCCCAAGTAGAAAACCGAACCTTTTTTTTATCATATATGTGCAGGAAGACGATGTCAAAGGGTCTTAATATCCTGGGTATGACGTAAAATCTATCTGATGGTAAAGTGCCAATTCGCTATTAGTCTCTATTGCTCCCAGGTCCACTCAGGACCCGGATTCGGAGTACCTATTAGAGTCCCATCTATGGGTTAAATAGAAAAAGGTGAGTTCAAAAATGTGTTTAAAAATGTATTAATTAATTGAGTTAAAAAAAAATTGAATATCAATAAAAATGAATAAAACAAAATATCTTCGGTTTTAAATAACCCACAAGAGTTGACTTGTAAAATCCAACCAACCAACCAACCAACCAACCAACAGATACTGATATGCCATTAAACAAAGAAACCATTTGAATAGTCAGTGATTGTTCAATACTTCCTCTACGTGTATCGAAATCTTCTCTTCATTATCTAAATTGTTCATCTGCATCCGTATCTTCATCTTCATTGACATTTTAAAATTAAATAATATTAAGCTTTGTCATAACACTCCGTATGTGGATATAACATTCTATATTAGTTTGGTTTCAATCAACCCGCCATATTAGGTACTTGATTTATATTTTCATTTTTAGAAAAAGTCAGAAAAAATCAACAAAAAATAAAATGATGATGAGATTCCATTTTCTTTCCAGATTTAATTAACTCCAGTTTTAAATTCAGGTAAACAACTGGAAATTTGAGAGTCGGATCATTTTTTGCTGTTGTAAAGGAGCATCTAATTAGTTGAAATATTTATTCATTTTCAGCCTGGGGGGTATTGGCAATATTCTCAGTGCAAATCTAAATAACTAATCTTCCTAGAAAACTTTCACAACCTTTTCATATTTGTTTATTTATCTATCAATCAATCTGTCTATCTGTTCATCTTTCTTTCATTCTGTATTTATGAATCTATATATTTAT
>CM042141.1:105414483-105434483 GCA_023376005.1 Doryteuthis pealeii | reverse complement strand
ACATCACTTCCTTCATGTTCCTGAGCAGGATTGAGGCTGTGATCGACGCTAATGGCGGTTATTTTGAGTGAAACTTGTCGACAGTAGTGTAATTTCTATACCTGTTGAATTTCATTACAATCCATTACACTTTGTAGTTGCCAAGCACTTTTTCCTTTTTCTTTATGAAACTGTCAAATTTATCCCGAACACCATATATATATATATATATATATATATATATATATATATATATATATATATTAGAAAAAAATATTTTTTGTATATATTCAATTGCATGGAAACTAAATATAATTATAAATAAATAAAATATATACACAAATAATATATACTTATTTATTATTAATAATATTGCTCTAACACACATAATGATTAACCTCCTAATAATACTGTATACATTGGCATACTACTGGCTCATGAAATGAGATAGTGTTAACCATACACTGTGGTATATATATAATATTATATATTTATATATATATATATATATATATATTTTGTGTGTGTGTGTGTGTGGTTTGTATGTGTGCATTTGTGTGTATTCCATCTCTTTCTATCTATCTATATATCTATCTATCTTATTGTTTTCATCTATCTATGTACGTATCGATAGCAGTGTTTTCACCCATCTATCTATGTAAATATCTTCGTATTTACTGATAGTTATCTAAGGACGGTCAAATGTTAACTTTAGACTCTTTGTAGCTATTTTTCCTTTTAGACAAATCAATTAAAGTTATTTGAACCACTTTGTTTCGTTATCAATCAGACTTTCCTATTAAATTAGTTATTTAGCTAATTTATTCATCTACGTTGGTAAAGATTTGGATCGCAGCTGTTTTTATTAATTAACCATTAACCTATACAACCTTTAATTGTTCTATAAAAGATAAAAGAAGGAGATTTACAAATAACACACACACACACACACACACACACACACACAGACAGAGTTCTCTCATTCTTAATCTTTCTTTCTTTCTCCAACTCTCTTTCTTTTCATAAAGATTCGGTTTAGATAGAACAACCGTCTTTGAATCACAAGGTTCTGTGTTCGATACCGGTCCCGCCAACCCAATGTATGCGTAGCACAGATTGGGTAATCTGATCTGTGCAGGAGGGGAGGGACGGTAGGTGTGGCACTCCACCTCTGTAAAAACAATATCTATGGTCTAGCATTAGCATAATGGGTATAGATTCCATCGCTAATAACGACAATAGGGGACCTCGAAAATTGTTTTTATAATGTATAAAGATACATGCTAATATAAACGCAGACATACATATGAAGTAGACAAACAATCTGTTTGAGATGGCGATAGCCGACAATTTTGGGGGAGATTATGTGCTTAATTGAAGTCATACCTAATTTGTAAATTAATTAGTTATAATTAAATGAATTAGGCGTGCATATCGGTTTAAATGTAAGGCGTAAACAAATCGAGAAAAGTCAATCTCTGTATGTACATTTCAGCCTATTAGACATCATCAGCAGAGTTATAGACAGGGCAGTGCTTTGTGCGTGATTTGAACCCTACCTGTCAGGCTGACATGCGGGGACTCTAACAATTACACCAAGCTGGCATATCCAGATTTCTCGTATATATTTATGAACGATTGACAGTAAATATATACCTACACTAGTAAATAGAAACACAAAGCTTATGCTCACAAACACAAAAATAAAAAATCAACCATCATTCAAGATTGACCATTTTAATTGGATTTAAGATAAAAGAAAAAACTTTTCACTCCGACGAATTCACCACTGCATGAAACCCAGGATCACAGAAATTCCCAAGTTTCACACACACACACACACACACACACACACCACAACACACACAACACACAATATATATATATATATATATTATATATATATATATATATATATATATATATATACCATTTTCAATAAAGTTAGCGGTCTGATGAAGCTCATGGGTATATTCAGATACATCTGAGTGAAAATGGTACCATAACCGCAAATGGCCGCAAATATATATATATATATATATGTATATTAATATATATATATATATATATATATATATATATATATATATATATATATATTATAGACACATATATATATATATAAGGTCTTATATACATAACAACTATATCACTGATATCAAGTAATGCTAATGCAAATAAACTTGTTCCAATACCAACTCACCACGTGGGCTACCTATATACATACACACATACATATACAGATCTATATACATACACACATACACAAACATATACGTATCTATATACATGCACATGTACACAAACAAAAATATATGTATATATAAGCACACATATATATACATGCAAGCAAACATGTATACAGATGTGTGTGTATTGTATATATATATATATATATATATATATATATATATGGTAGGTACTAGTAGTGTTATCCATCCATCGATCTATCTACCGATCTATCTATCTCGATCTTTCTATATGAGTTTTTTTTTCTTATCCCTCTTTCTCATTGTTACACACTCTCTCATCACTCTCTCTCTCTCTCTCTCTCTCTGTCTCTTTCTCTCTCTTGTTCTCTCTATTTATCCCAGTCTGTTTGCATCACTTACTCTCCCTCTCTCTCCCTTCTTTTCTCCCCCTCTCTCTCATATATATATATTTACCAAACTCTCGTACGAGCTGGATATGACACAAGGTCGATTTCTTAAGCGGAGTTCAAAGGTTTGATAGAGTTTTCTTCTCCTAGACGGTTGCCTACCAAGGTTAAAGAGCCAGTCGGCCCTACTATTTACCATAGCTAGAGGGAGCGAAGGATATACTTTCCAAGGGTATTAGCGTTAAGTGAAATACAACGTCCAGGATTTGAACTCGGGGACGAGTCCATTTCCCATGACTTTAACCATTCACACGCGCTTCCTACTTATATATAATATATATATTCTTTTTGACACACAATGACACTCTCCCCTACCTCTCACACTTCAAAGGCACACAGCAACTCAAAAAAGTTTATCAATGTAACCATACTTATACATACAAGTACACACACACACACACACACACACACACACACACAATCTTAAGGTTTATTTCCGCTGTCGTTTATCACAAAAGATTTACACACACACACAACCACACACCTAAAAAATGCACAATGTTACCTGTCGATACACAAACTTATACCGTCCCATACTCACGCCGTAATATAGAATATTTGACGTCATATTTTAAACCGTCTTCCCCTTTTTTCAAACCTCAAAAATGTTTAAACAGATGAATAACAAGGACTACCACTCGCTTTTCTCGTTATTTTGAGATAAAAAAAATTCTTATCACCTTCCATATACCAACAAATGCCCTGAAGATGATCTAATCAATAGATCGAAACACTGCAGCGTCGGCCAATAAACTCACCACTTAACCCATTTAAACCTGTCTTTTTTCATTTTTCTTAATATACTACATACCGTCGGATTCACTTCTTTATTCATATATATATATATATATATATATATATTATATATATATATATGTGTGTGTGTGTGTGTGTGTGTGTGTGTTACTAGCGTCTTATGATATATCTAGAGTTCGCAATTACCTACTCGACACCAGATCTGCTCCTGAGTTTAAACAGGTTGTAGGGTATAATTGGTCGAGTTAGCGGTCGCCCCGGAGGACGATGAGCAGGGTAAATAGTGCAGCTTCAGTTTAGAAGAAGGTAAATATCTCGATTTAAAACCTTGAGGTTTGTTGTTCGGTGCATGCTTGGCATTCTGGTGCCTCAGTTTTGGGTTAGTTCTACACATACGTTCATCACTATAACTACATGGAAGCGTGTGGTGTAATGGTTAAAGTCATGGGAAATGGACTCGTCGCCACGAGTTCAAATCCTGGACGCGGTAACTGCATTTTCACTTAGCGTTAATACCCTTGGGAAAGGTATGAATCCTACTCTCCCTCCAGCTATGGGTAAATAGTAGGGCAGACCGGGCTCTTTAACCTTGGTTAGGCAACCGCTCTAGGAGAAGGAAAACTCTGAATTCAAACCTGTTGAACTCCGCTTAGGAAATTGACCTTGTGTCACATCCTGCTCGTGCGGAGAGGTTGGTAAATATATATAACCACATATTTTGTGAAGGCGGTTTAGTTGTTCTATTCTTTAACTGAACTGTTGGTCACTAAAGTAGGATCACCTGTAAAGCAGAGCCTAGGACGTGGCCAGACCTACGTCAGTTCTATAGGATTTGTTTATACCTCCAATTTTGAGGGGTGTAGGGTAATGTTTACGGTGGAAAGAAATGGACACGACGAGTTCAAATCCTGGACGAGGCTGTTTGCATTTCACATACTTGGAAAGGTATGAATATAACTATTCTCCCTTCAGCTATGACTAAATACTAGGGTAGATGACCTCTGTAATTTTATTTAGGAAAAAATTTTAGAAGGAAAACTCTGAATTCTAACCTGTTACATTCCGTTTAAGGAATTGACCTTGTGTGTCATCGTTCTCGTGTGGAGAGGTATATATATATATATATATATATATATATATATATATATATATAGTTTTATCTATTTATCCATCTATCACAAATTACATTTATCTATCTATTTATATGTCTGTTGCTTGTATTCTCCCCCCTCTCCCCATCTTTCTCTTTCTCCCCCTGTTATCTCTGTTCAAGCCTGTATCATTCTATCGATTTATCTATTTATCTATCTCTCACAAATTACATCTATCTATCTATCTATCTATCTGTGTTTGTCTGTCAGTCTGGTTATCTGTTTGTCTTTTAAATAACTTTCGGTCTCATCTCTGTTTACATCAAGTTGCTTGTATTCTATCCCCCCTCTCTCTCTCTCACACACGTTTCTCTATTCAGTGCTGCTTGTATCACTCACTTTATGTGTCTATCTATCTATCTTTCACAAATCACTTTTATCTATCTATCTATCTATCTATCTATCTATCTATCTATCTATCTAACTTACTAACTAACTTACTAACTATCTATCTATTTTGCATTTAGGTGCAGAATGTCATCTGATAATATTCACCCACTCAAGGATCCCTCATCGTTTCTCCCCCCAGACCATTGAAACAATACAAACAAGCAGGTTCCGAGAAATGTTTGCGTAATCTTTTTCTCTACTGTATTTAATTAATTGCTATATTACAACGAATTAAAATTGACCATTAAATGATAAGGCAGAGTTTGACACTTTTCCATCCTGGCAACACCAAGAGAACTAATTGCTTTCTAATAAATCTCTTCAAAGAATTCATTACGACGCCAGAAAACTTTCAAAGATGACAGTTATTGGAAAACAACCAGTTACACATACCCGTCAAAAATCAGAGAATTATTTATCAATTTTGAATTACATTCTATTATAAAATATCTAAATATCATGTTGCTTGCAGATTCTTTCTTATCTTGAATACTGTTTGATTTATACTCATTCATTTTAATGACAGTTCAATCCACCTGAGGTTATTTCATACCTAGATGTAATGGAATTGAGAGATCTTTGTACAAAACTATATGCTATCAAATACACTTGTGTGCAAATTATTATTTTAATATAGAAATTCTTGATATGCTTTTATACAAAGAAAAGTCTCAATTCCCTAGCATCTAGGCATAGATTAACCCCCAGACGGGTTAAAATACCGTTAAAAAGAATGGCTGAATAGTTAGTAATATATTGATCATGAGAAAGAATATACAAAGAACATAATAATTATGTAAGAAATTACATAAACAATACTCTAATTTTTAATGGGCATGTGCAACTCCTTGTTTTCCAATAACTGTCCTCTTTGAATCGGGGATTGAGAGTTTTTCTTTGTACTAAACAATATCATATTTAGTATTCCTATCTAATGCAAATAATTTGCACACGTTTAGCCTATAGATATGACCTTAACAGGGTCTACTACTCCCGATCAGAGTGAACCTCAAAGTGGTGGCAATCTCTACTCCACAGAATTTTAAAAATACCGCCTGATAGTCATATGCGATTTGGTGTCATACTCAGCACACTAATTTTGGATTGAAGAATCTTACTCATTTGCAGCTAAAAATATAAAATTCTGTAACATGTTTATTTGATGATTTCCTGTATTCTAAGGCAGTAGTAAGTACTTTGGAACATCCTGCAGCAACATTCTACCCTTCCCCATTAGAAACCACTCTGTATTTTCCTTTGCGAGGGTCCTTAGCTCACTCAGTCACTTGTCAATTCTTTGGGCTCTCAGTCAGGGATTTTGGTGGTCAGCTAACAGCTAGTTTATCCAGTAGGAACCCTTTCGTACCCGGGAGTTCGCGGATCCTATTTCAGTAATTTACATGGATTTTTACGTGGGTGCTTCTTCGCGCATCCGCAGCATGTGACAACACGAAGAAACCAAACCAAGCCTAAACTCTATATGGCGGTCAAGTCACACTGAAAATACTGATTCTTGCTAGACGTTAACCTCCTAGCAATAAACCTATTCAATACTTAGTTGTGTGACCAATTAAGCAACAGCTGGTACTGTAAGCAACCAGTCCTTTAAATTACTTGATTTGACATTAAATAACCCGAAAAGGGTTTATATGTCGCAAAACAAAACAAATAACCACCAACCAACCAACCAACCAAGCCTAACGTCTAGGTATATAATAACCCTAGACGGGTTGCTATGTAATTAAAATCAATTCAAAGGTCATCAGAAAAAGTTGCAATCAAATTCAGAGAATTATTTCATTAGGGTCAACAATGTTTTACAAACAAAAAAGAGAAAACTACTTGTTAAAAGAAAGAAGAGTAATAAAGAAATGCTGTTTATATAAAATTATATATTTCAATATGTAGCATAATTATTATGGTTTACGGAGAATTTGGGGATTGAAAAGAAAACGGTAATCGGATTTCTGAAGAAAGAGAAGAAAAGAAATAACAAAAAAAGGTTAATGTTTGGAATTGTAAACACTCAATGAGTGCCAGCCATTGACCGACCAATGACCCCTGAACTAGATTTTAAAAATAAAAACGGATGTCCCATGTTTTCTGTGGAGGAGCGCACACGGAAGATGTGAAAATCGGTCTTTTTCGTCTGGGCCTTCGTCGGAGGCAGACGCGGGTTTCTTGGGGTTTCCACAGTGACGTGTCTAGGCTAGCAACGAGCAGCGCGCATGAACGTGATTTATGATAGAACATCTTAACCATACCTTCTCTTTCTTCTTCTCTCTGAAAAAGAACCCACGAGCCTAGAAATAAATAAACATTAACAATACGACTTTCGTATGTTGTTTCTCTGGGTTAACGACGGCGTCTACTACTAATGACTACTACTATAACTCGACCTTGGCCCCTGCACAACAAATATGTTCAGGAGTATTCAATATCATATTTACAAATGGAAAATAAAAACGATTTTCTTAGATTATGCTTTTATTGTTACATAATCTATGCGGTTGCATAAGATTATTGTCAATCCCCTGTATTTTTAAAGGGATGGCCCTTTTCATATCACGGGCGGGACTTTCCATGGAATAGTACAGAAAGCCCGCGAAATACGTGAAGTCATGTGGGACCTGGTTGGGTCCTGAGTTTCAGTTTGGACGTCGGGCAGAGATGTTCTGCCTTAACTGGAACTCACTGCATACGCGCGCTACGTTAGTCAGATGTTAGTTACATGAAATGTTTAGTTAAGTAAATAAAAGCTTAAGAAAATAACACAGTTTTGTGGTTAGTGAATGTCTTGGTAACAAGACTGATCTAGAATAAGAAATGAGTTAAGTGCGACCGACCACCAAGAAGAAGTCAAGACGATAGAAGAGACGTTAGAAGAAGGATAGAAGTAAAGTAAAGGGGTATACAACATTATGTGAGAAAATATTTAAGTATTCATTTATTAGTATATATACGAAAATATGATTGAATGGAAACATTTTGGATAAAGAATTTCATCTTTTGGATTTTGTGAAATTGTTAGGATTTTTGGTCTTGAATAGGACTAACCTCTTTTATTTCAGAGATTTTAATTTTTGAAATTATAATTATGCTTATTAAATTCATAAGAGATTTCGAAGAAAAATGGTTAAACACTGATTATCAACTGAGTGTAAAGACTTCAGCTCGCAGGTTGGCCTTGCTGGTGGACTTCCGTCTTTAGCTAAAGCCCATCGCAGACTAGCGGTGTAATTGTGCACTATTTAATCAACTGTAACACAGAGACATCTCCCACATTGCGGAGAGCATATTGATGCCAACAAATCATTTCAGGATGAATGGCATTGCTGTAAGCAATTCAATTAACTTCATCAGAGATGACCGAGAGAAATATGCTAGACGTATAAATTTATGGTACGAGAAAACGTTGCGTACGTCCCTAATTCAATAACTGCGTAACTTAAAAGTATCCATTTATATCAGACACTGAAAACACACACACACACACACACACACACACACACATATATATATGTATATATATATATATATATATATATGTGTGTGTGTGTATGTGTGTGTGTACATATATATATATATATATAAAGTCCGCCGAGTGGCTTATTGTCCCTATCAGCCGGACAGTGAGGGAGTCTATCCTCTTTTCACTAAAGGTAGACATTCTATATATATATATATATATATATATATATATATATATATATGTATATATATATATATACCATCGTATCCTACCTGACGATGGCAAACTGTATTGCCGAAAGCGCTCGTATCGAAACCTTTGGTGGAATGTTACACCAGTTTCACCCCGACACCAAAAATATGGCTTGAAAATTAGAAAGGATCAACCAAAAACTTGTCCGACAAGAATTGTCTGTACAGTTCAACAAGACTTGTATAAAAGAAAAAATGCTGCCAAATACACTTATATATATATATATATATATATATATATATATATATATATATATATATATATATATATATGTGTGTGTGTGTGTGTGTATGTGTGTGTGTGTGTGTGTGCGTGTGTGCGTGTGGAGAACATTCTCCTCATCGTACTTCCATATATATATATATATATATATTGGCTAATAATACACATAGTACCCATATATATATATATATATATATATATATATATATATATATATATATATATATATATATATATACTCATCGATTCTCTTAATTTGAATAGTAGTTATGTATAACATTTAAGCCTTACTCATCAACGGCATTACTGTTGAAAAATCATAATTAAATATATTATACGCTGAATGGTTCATGTCCAAATTCACACACATACACATAATAATATATATAATATATATATATATATATATATATATATATATATATATATATATATATATATATACGAAGAAATATATCAGCCAATCACAACCTAATATTTTACATTTGTGAATCCTTAAATTTGTTCATTTTTTTATAAAATATTTTTGTAATCATGTTTCCAATCTGCAGTTCAATGTCCTCTTTTTGAAAATCTCCCTGCCTGGTTTCTCCTTGTTGGATATCTACGTATCTACTTTGGCATTTTATCATTTGCCATTAAATAAATCCTCTGAAAATTTTCTTCTTTTCCGATTTTTATATTTGATTACGTCAAGTTTTATTTCAACTTTTCTCTTATATATATATATATATATATATCTTATTATAATGGAGATTATGTGTTTGTTTGTCTGTAACCGAAACTATATCACTACTCAAGTCACTATCCATTTAGTTATTATACATCACATTCTCCATGAATCATTTTCATTTAAGCCTCAACTATTAATAAAATTGTTTTTCATTATTAATACTGCTTGCCATATCTACGTACTAATAACATGCAATTGTATTTATATGTACAACAAAAAGTGGTTTACTGTGTGAACGGGAAGGCTAATTTGCAAATTGATATTTAAAATTTGATTTTAATAAATATGTGCTTGTTATTGTTGATTTCTAATTATTTGATTTTATCTTAATGAATATGAGCAAAAATCTCGGAGATAAAACTTAAAAGAAATCAATTAACAAAAAGAAATAACTGTAATTTTATTCTTTACTTCCTAATTTAACTAAATAGTTAAATTAGAAAAGTTTAGCAAGGAAAGACGGGGGTGATGGAACAGCTATTATATTTTTCGATTATACCCCTCTCTGTTTCAAATCATTTTATCTGCATTCTTATTTAGTTTATTTAGACTTTCTAATTTAATATGATATTTTATGACATTAATACTTGCACCCGGAGGGTGCATATATTTGCTAGTATATATATAAAGAGTGGGAGAGTAACTGATGCAATCAGACTGGGGTGAAGAGAGAGAGAGAGAGAGAGAGAGAGAGAGAGAGAGAGAGAGAGAGAGAGAGAGAGAGAGAGAACCTTATATCGATAGTTGGGAAATGGTCACATTCGTAGGAAGCGAATTCGTCGACCCGAATTCAAACCCTGGACAAGTCTACTCATATTCTAAATAGCACTAATGCCCTTAGGAAAAGTATGGATTAAACTACTCTCCTTCCAGTTATGGGTAAATAGTAGGACAGATGGTGCTCTTTACCTTTGCCTAGGTTAACATTCAAGGATAAGTATAACTCTGAATTCAAATCTGTTAAAATTGCTTAAGGAATTAGCCTTGTGTCACATCCTACTCATGCGAAGTGGTTCGTAAATATATATATATATAGTTAGAGAGGGAAGATGAGAGCGATGAAAAAGACTGAGATAGATAGATAGATAGACAGGTAGCAAGAAACAAAATAAGAGATATCATTTTTTTTTAAATGAACAAACAAATTTAAGGATTCACAATTGTAAAATATTAGGTGGTTTGGCTGATATATTTCTTCCTTTTTAATATATATATATACACGCACACATACATATATATGAACACAAACACACACACACACACACACACACACACACACACACACACACACACATCCGCCTGTCAGCTTGGCAATCGAGGTTTCGAGTCACATACGGAGCAGTCTCCCATGTCTATAACCTTGCTGATGAGACCTAATAGGTCCAAATGTACATACAGGGATTGACATTTTCTCGATTTGTTTAGCGTTACTAACATTTGAACATATATACCCGCCTAAATTCATTGATTATTAACTAATTAATTTTCAAAATTAGGTATGACTTCAATTAAGCACATATCCTCCAAAATTGTCGGCTAAAAAGACCACATCAAAAATAAACACATTGTTTATTCACTTTCATATATATATATATATATATATATATATATATATATATATATATGATTACAGATGAAATAAACCTGACGGTATTTAAATATAAAACAAATAATAACAATATACTCAGAGGATTAAATTAAATGTAAATCATAAAATGCTAAAGTAGATATGTAGATATGCTACAAGGGGAAATATGGAGTATATACAAAAAGAGGACATTGAACTGCAGATTTGATACAGGTACGATGATAACAAAAATATTATTACAAATATCTTCATGTGTATGTGTGTGAATTTGAACCTGAACATTTCTGAGTATAATAGTATACATTATGATGAATTTTCAACATTCAGGCATTGTTGAGTAAAAGGCACACACACACACACACACACACACACACACACACACACACACACATATATATATATATATATATATATATATTATATATATATATATATATATATTCTTTCCAGTCTGTAAGTGCTGAAGCCCGAGTGATATGAAGTCTGATCGAACGGGTTTCCATCCCGAATGGAGGTTGCCTGCTAATGTCTAGCCACACTGAAGAAACAGGATAAGTCGAACACGATTTCTGTGAATGACTATATATATATATATATATATATATATATATATATATATATATATGAATTAAAGACAACAAACCACACACAAACACGCCTGCGTAAAACACACCAATAAAAGGAATAGGGTAATACAAAGCACAGATGTTACGTATTGTGTATCGCGGATAAATGAAAGGGAACCCTCACACGGTCAGAGAACTAGCAAGGAGTAGTGTATATATATATATATATATATATATATATATATATATATATATATATATATATATATATATATGAAATCAGAAACTGATTAATCGAAGCCTGAAACACGTAATGATGAAGTAAAATAATTTCTTTTCAAACTTTATATATATATATATATATATATATATATATATATATATATATATATGTGTGTGTGTGTGTGTGTGTGTGTGTATGTGTGTGTGTGTGTGTGTGTGTGCGTCTGTGTCTGTGTTTGTGCATCTGTGTCTGCGTCTGCGTATATATATATATGTACATATATATGCATGCATGTATTGGTATGTATATACATATGCGTATATTTGCATATGTATACATATATATGTATATATACATAATATATATATATATATATATATATATATATATATATATATATATATATATATATATATATATATATAGGCCTGTGTATGTATGTGTATGTGTGTGTCGAGAGATGATGGATGTTCAGATCAATAATTTCACATTTTATTTCTTTATTTTATGTGCATACACCTAGCAACACCCAGGAATTCTACAAACTTATTAAGACATCTTTCTAAAGAATTGAGTTTTTGTTGATTCAGTAGACTCTTTGCACATCATAAAATGCAGTTGGTAATTGCTCAATTAATCCGGATATTATCTAACTTTTCCCAATACACAAAAATCCTTTTCCGAATAATGTTAAATATCCTGTTTGCAGAATCTATATGTCTGTTTGTTTGTCTTTCAGTAAGTACGGATGTTCATATCTATATATTACTCTATCTCAGTCTTGTCCTATCTCTCTCTCTCTCTCTCTCTCTCTCTCTCTCTCTCTCTCTCTCTCTCTATATATATATATATATATATATATATATATATATATATATATATATATATTTTCTTTGTTTCTGTATCTATCTACTTTTGTTTATCATATATTCACACACACATACTGATATATATATATATATATATATATATATATATATATATATATATATATATATATAATTTTGCTCTTTATCTATTTATTCTATCTCAGCATGTTCATTATATATCTATCCATCGGTTATTTCCTATAAGTCTAACATGACCAAAGGGGAACCACTCTTGACTGATAAATTATTTATTTATTCTCCCATTAAACTAACCCTAAACCCTAACTCTAACCCTAACCCTAAACCCTAACCCTAACTGTAACCCTATCTTCTTTTTTCCTAGTAGATCAATAAATATATAAATAATTTATCAGTCAAGAGTGGTCCCCCTTTGTTTATGTTAGACTTATAGGAAATAACCTATCCATTTATCTAGCTATCAAGCTATGTTGTTATTTAGCTATCTTTATTTCTTTCCGTCTATCGACGAATTTCTCTCTCTCTCTTTCCCCCTCTCTCTCTTTCTCTATCTATCTATCTATCTATCTATCTATCTGTACATTCATATCTATCTATTTAATACCTCCCAGATACATTTTAACAGTACGCGGATATGATATTGCCTGAAGAAAATGCGAAGAAAACAAATAGGCTTTTATGTCAGCTTTGTTTTGAAAAGGTAAGCAGGTCAGAATTATGGATAATCCCGGGGCAAGAAAATTGGCTTACCAGTCCAGATTTATCATCAGGTTTACCTAACAAGATAGATGCGTCAGCAAATCCTTCAAAACCTTCCTCGTGGCAAACAACGTGACACAAAACAAGTTGCAATATTCTTTACCATGAGTAAAAAGAACGATCTTGAAAATCTGTCGTCCTAATGGCAAGTTGATCTGAAAGGGCGTTTTTTTATTACCAACATATGTTGGAGATACAGTCTTCTAATGGGTGAGACAATTTATATATAACACTTAATACCTTCGGGAAAGGTATTAATTGAACTATACACCCTTATGCCATAGGTAAATAATAGTTCCTTTGGTCTTTTTAACCTTGGTCTAGGTGAATTGACTTCTGTCATATCGTCGGATCCTATTCCAGAACTCATCTATTTATATGCAGAACGTTCAAACTAATTAGATGTTGTCATGATATTCTGAGAAATCTAAGAATATCCTGAATAATATAGTACAAGGGTTAACTATTTATTGGGAAAAAGAAAAGGATAAAGTATAAAAGTTAAAAACACAAATGGAAAGGTAAGAGTTGCTGCCCTTGGCCAGAAAAAAGGGGTTAGTTCCCTTAGGTTTTGTTTTGATTTGAAAAATGACCGGGAAAAATTTGACTGAGGTAATTCATACATATGAGAAAAGAGAGACAGAGACAGAGACAGAGAGAGAGAGAGAGAGAGAGAGAGAGAGAGAGAGATCAGAGTTGATAAGGTTTTTTGGAGTTGACGGTTGAATTAGGAGATTAGAAGGAAAAAAATGAATAGTTAAGAGTGGGAAATTTGGATTGAAAAGAACAAGAATTATTACCAGTAAGTGATTTATTATTTATTTATCAATAAAAGGGCAAAAGTTAAAGAAATTGGAAAACGAGATTATTATTTGAAGAAAACCGAATTGATTTGAAAGGGAAAGAAACGAAAGAAGTGATTGTTTTTGGAAACGGATTTAAAGTAAGAAGAAAAGAGAGAAAATAATAGGAACTTATATTTAATGAAAAAATAAGGAAAGAAAAAAAATTATAACAAAGAAAGGAACTTATATTTTAACGGAAAAAAAGAAAAAGAAAAGAAAGGTATTTATTGGATTGTCAACAATTTTGTTTTATGAACTTTTATGTATTTCGCACTTGTCTGTTTCAGAAAAAAGTAAATAATAATTATTTTTTATAAAATAAAATAATTATTTATCACTTATAAATTGTCTTATTGACTGAATCTTTTTTATTTGCCTGAAAAGATAAACATTCCATGTTTTTTCCCCTGAAATATTTTTTCCTTTGAGAGTCAATTGCCTAACCACTTAGGACTCACACGACTCGGCGAAGGCGTTTAAATAAATAGACAAAACACTTCGCGACAGATGTATTTACCCAGCCCCTCCACACGAGTGGGATGTGGCTCAAAGTTAATTCCTAGATCGGTTTCCATACCAAATTTAACGAGCCCAGCCCGCCCTACCATTTGCCCATAACTAGAAGGAGAAAAGTTATATTCATAACTTTATCATGGCTATTAGCATTTTGTAAAATGTAAACCGTTTCGTGCAGGATTTGAACTCGGTTCGCCGTGTGTATTTCTTACGATGATAACCATTACCCAACGGACGCTTTCATATTTTAAATATATATATAATATACGTATAAACAAATTTATAAATGCAAAACATTTATATAATATCTGTAGTTATAAGTCTGTTATATATAGTGCTCCTTAATCTTAATATTACATAAGATGTTGGTGAAATATATTATTGACATGTAGTGTAATTTCGTATCAGTAAATTATAACCATCAACGTGCGCTAGGTAGAAGTTGGTTAGAAACATTAGTTGTTACAATTTATAGTGTCATAAATTGTTGACAGACCCTGTAGCTGAATATGGGGGCCGTTGGCTTAGAGATCAGAGAGTGGAAATTTACCAGTAACAGCTTTAGCCCTCTGATCCCTAGAGGCGCGAATCTCGTGCGTCACAAGAAACGTGGCGAGTTAATTTAGAAAATTAGATACAACCAGACTTTGAAACAAAGCAGACGTACTGCTGTGAGGTTGATCCCTCATCCGCACGGAAGAACATGAGCTAAATAAAAGCTTGATCAAGGAAAGAATGTCTTATGAATTAATTTATTGCAATGACTAAATTAGCCCAAAAGAAGCCCTTAGTTAAAAAGAAGAAGCAGTTAGAAGACAGCAACTAAACAACAAAATGTCTGCCATAGAAGAAGAGGAAACAGCCAGGCAAGATAATAATGAAGTTAGCAAGAAGCAAGTATGATCTCAAACCAAGTAAGTCTTATATATATATATATATATATATATATATATATATATATATATATATATATATATATAAAAGAAAAATGAAAAAACACAGGTTTAAATGGGTTAAGTGGTGAGTTTATTGGCCGACGCTGCAGTGTTTCGATCTATTGAATAGATCATCTTCAAGGCATAAGATAAGAAATTATATATCACAGAATGATGAGAAAAAGTGAGTGGTAATCCTTGTTATTCAGTCTGTTTAAAAAATATTTTTGAAGTTTGAAAAAAGGAGACGGTTTTGAAATATGACATCAAATATTCTATTTTAAGGTGTGAGTATGTAGCGCTGTTAGTGTGTGTATTGAGGAAACATTGTGCATTTTTTAGGTATGTGATTGTGTGTGTGTGTGTGTATAAATTATTTTCTGTAGCGATAAACGACAGCGGAAGTGAAAACTCAAGGTTGTGTGTGTGTGTGTATATATATATATATATATATATATATATATATATATATATATTACCGAGAACTCTCTGAAGTCAGTCTCATGTATATACCCAATGCGGTTATATAACATAGCCAGTTAAGTATCGCTGAGGCTAACGGATCGATAATACCAGCTATGTTGTAATCACTGTCTCCTAACCTGAGACGTCGTTAATAGGAAAGTTGTTGTTAATAAATAAAATATGTGCATATAAAAATGTGTGTTATTTATCATTTCGTCTGAGAAGAATAAGTAACAAAGAGAGAAGAGATAACAACGAAATGAACGAAAAGAAAATGGTGAACACAGAAACGGCAGACAAAGAGACACATAGACTTCAGTGACCGTTACCAATAAATACACTTTCATTTTTACTCAGCTTTATATTTGATTCTCGTCAAATTCAAGATTCCATATACTGATTTGAAACCTAAAATTAATAGTTTCTCACATACAAAATGACAACGGTGCTGGAATTACAGGATCTACAATAAACTCTTCTTATTTAAACCAACATTGGGAGAGTGGAAGCCTTGAATCATTCCAGAAAGTTACAAGTCAATATATCGCGATTAATCATTAGATACCATAAAAGAAGAAGGCTTCACACTAAATAAGGCAAGAAGCAGGCGATATCCCGCACAGACTATGCTGATGACCTTGCACTTCTTGCAGATACACCGCCACAGGCCGAGTCACTACTGCATAGCCTAGAGAAGGCAGCAAAGAATATTGGCTTTATGTGAACTCCGATAAAACTGATTTCATATGTTTCAAAAGCAAAGGAGACATATCTATACTCAAAGGTAAGCCCCTTAAGCCAGTAGAACAATTAACATACCTAGGTAGCAATATCTCATCCACAGAAAGCGACATAAATACCCGAATAGAAAAAGCGTGGTCGGCCGCAAACAAATTATCAGTAATATGGAAATCCGATCTCACTGACAAGTTAAAGCGACAATTCTTCCAGACTGTGGTTATATCAGTACTGCTGTATGGCTGCACCACCTGGACCCTAACGAGGCACCTTGAGAATAAGCTGGATGGATGATGCACAAGAATGCTGCATGCAGTCTTGAACAAATCGTGGAAGCAGCACGTCACGAGGAAGCAGCTATATGGCCACCTGCCCCCCATCTCACAAACCATTCGAGTGAGACGGACAAGGCATGACGGGCACTGCTGGAGAAGCAAGGACGAGCTGATAAGCGACGTTCTCCTGTGGAAGCCAATACACAGACATGCTAGTGTGGGCCGCCCATCAACGACCTAAATTGACCAGCTATGCAAAGATGATGGATGCTGCACAGAGGACCTCCCTGTGAAAATGACTGATAGGGAGGGTTGGCGAGAGATTTCATGGGTATCCGTGCTAATTGCACATGATGATGATGAGGATATAGCGATTACGCATTAGTCACAAAAGACTTACGCCAAAAGACTTATAGTCAAACGAGAACAACAACAATAGTGTGAAACAAACGAAATTCTCTACACTGTTAAACACTTCATCATAGAATGTGGGGTTTTCGCTCTCATCAGAAACATCTTTTTAACGCAAATAATATGAAGGATGTATTTGAAGAAATCAAGAATAATTTACATTCTGCCATTTTTGAAAGAAATAAGGTTATACCAAAAACTATAATCATAAATATAGATCGGATGTATATTCGATAAAAAACTAACCCCTTAACATGAACCTGGCTATGTTGAAATATCAGTGAAACTGCTAACTACAAAATTGTAAATATAGACGTACAACGCATATTAGCTGAGGCACGTGGTATGATGGCTAACCTCAAAGGAAATGGACTCAGGTTCAATTCCTGGTCATGTCTGTTTACATTTCATATAGCGATAATACCTTTGGGAAAGGTATGAATCCGACTATTCTCTTGAAAAGACTGGTCTCCTTAACCTTGGTTAGGCAACTAATCTAGGAGAGGGAAAATTCTGAATTCAAACTGTTAAACCCTGCTTAAGAGATTGACCATGTGTTACATCAAACAGGACTGTATGTAGTTGACAATACAAATTCAGATGTGGTGTGTTTAGCTTTCTGAAAATGGAATTTTAGGTGGCTGTTAATTCCGCTAAAACTGTTTTTATCTCCTTACCCTCCGGGCGGCTTGTCCACTCGGCCTTTAACCACGAGCGTCGATCCCAGGGGGCAATCCCCCCAGGCAACACCTGCCCCCTCGATTTAAAGGGGCAGGGCTGGGTTTATTGCCCAGTGCCTGAGGCCCCCCCTTGAGGGGGAATGCCGAGGGGATAGACGCAATTTTAAAACCCGCCACCAATGAGTCTCGGCTTGTATGTGGTCCCACGTTAATAGGGCCGAGTGCCTGACATTATACAAGTGGGGTACGAGGATAATACCCTCCTTAACGTATAGAACGTTCATAGCGGCATTATATGTTTATTGTAGTAAATTCCCCTCCTTAATGTGGGTTGTGTAAATGGCGAGGAGATAGGAACTCTGACTAATGACAAATTGTTCCCATTTCGACCCTGGCCTGACGCAGCGTGCACGTATAACCACATATGAATTTACTGAAAATCATGTTTACCAATTTATTCATGAAATAATATTTAAACAAAAACAAGATTTGGCGTTAAATAACAATTGATATTCCATTAAACCAAACAACCAAACCAAACAGAAGCAGAAAATAACCCCAGTTGGTTTGACATGCTTTTAAAATCAATGCGTAGTAGTTACTTACTAAACTTTGCATCATCGTGGCATAAAAACCCGTGTACGGGGTGTAGAGTAAGACTCGAACTCACTAGTCTATTTTACTAACCATTACATGACGCGAGGCGAGCTAATAATAGGAATAGTGAATGATATCCTAACCTCGAGACAGAAAATAACTTCAGACGGTTTGACATTATAGGGATCGGCCCCTATATTTTTACGGCATGTGGAATTGACCAAATTAAAATAATTAAGTTTTCTTAAATAACTAGTTTTTACAATGGTATGTCATGAGTTTAGAATTAGGTAAACAAAAGAGAATCGAATGAATATTAGTTTAGAAATATTTTAGGAACAATAGAAACAATGGTTTAAATTCATCCGATAATTTACGTCACCAGAATTCCACAGATATCAAAATCATTCGATATTGCATCATTGCAACTTAATGAACACGTAGACAATGAATAATTAAAATTATAAAAGGCCCATAGAGCTGGAAAAACTTCAGATAAGGAGACACAGAGACAGTGAGGAGCTTTTGCTCTTCCTGACTCAACAGAGTTGGAGAGATGCTCCTAACTCGACAGTGGAACGTCCGAAAACATCAAATACGACTCAACAGGTCTGTCTATAATCGTTCCAATCACATACTAACACGACACAATCAGACTTGAAAGAACAATGAACTATATTAATTGTATCCTTTATCAATGTCTTCTTCTTTGTTACCTTACATTTTCCGTAGTCCTAATACATATAAATTGTAGTAGAATCGATTATTGCATCATATAATAACGTGATGAATATTCGAAATTATTATTACCTTTCGCATTTTTATCAGGTGTCACTTAAAAAGCTTCAAGGAAACAGATAAGAATTGCAAGGTTTTCACGTATCTGAAACATGCAGGGGGAGTTTCGCATTTCTATATTCGATTTTCTTCGGGCCAAGTA
>CM042141.1:105374483-105406983 GCA_023376005.1 Doryteuthis pealeii | reverse complement strand
ATTGTTAGTTGATTAGTTGGTTTGATTATACGGCATGTTAACCTTTTGGTGATTTTATGACGAAGATTTTGTTTTATCCATTTTGCTGGGTGGTCATTTTTTTTAAAAACTCGTTTTTACCAAATAAAAAATATAAAAAATAATCAAAAAATATTTCGCCCATAGATGGGACCTAAAAGGTACTACATATATACAAAATATAATATATATATATATTATATATATATATATATATATATATATTTGTGTGTGTGTGTGTGTGTGTTGTGTGTTTGTGTCTGTGTCTGTGGACTTTATATATAAACAATGGATTATTTATATATATATATATATATATATATATATATATATATATAGATAGAGAGAGAGAGAGAGAGAGAGAGAGAGAGAGAGAGAGAGAGAGAGAGATTTGCTGGGTAAATGCGTACAACCGGTGAAAACTAAAAAACTAAATAAAAAAAACACAGAAACAAAAAACCGTAATTGGAGAAAAAGTGAAGTAACCTCTTATTTTTGCCATATAGTTTTAATTGAATTGATCATGTCAATAGCTGTTGTGGTGATTGTTGTACCCGGCAATTCTAGGCGTGCCAATTGAGTTGGGTCGTTGCCAAGAGAACTTCGAAGTTTTTCCCGCCAATCGAAATTAGCGCCCTCTGGATTTGGCTGTAAAACCTTTGAAATGCCCGTTGCACTATTTCATTTCTGGGAAAGGTGCGGAAATTCTCGAAACACTTCAGTTAGAACGGAAAGGGTGTGATGATCGTAACCAACGTTAGCTAAGCGCACCGCTTAAAACCCCGTAGTGCACGCAGCAGCTAACGAGATTGTTTGATGAGGTGTGCAACGCTTTACCGGTTGATCCACAACCTCAGCACTCTTCCTAGCAGGTCGTTTCTCGGAAGTGTATGGAAGCCTAGATGGGACATAATGCCTACCAAGTTTATGTCAAATATCATTACCGTTTTGTTCATTTATCACAGTTGTCAACATTCATTGTGTTATCTCCGACTACGGTTAGCTCAGTCGGTAGAGCGTTCGACTAGAAATCCTAAAATTGAGAGTGGACATGAAGTCAATGGTGCTTGGTCAGTGACAGTTTCCCATTTATGTGATTATTCAAACCAAGTTGGCTTGAATAATCGCGTAGGCGCGAATCTAAGATATAAATGCTCTTTCCACGATATTGAGCACTGTCTACTCAGATGTACCGCTAACATTTATCTATCTATCCATATATCTATTTATTAATGTATCTATCTATCTATATGTCTATTTATATATATATGTTATAGTTACAACACCAGGGTTAGCTTAGTCGGTAGATCGTTCGGCTAGAAACCACAAGGTTCCTAATTCGATACTGACCCTCGCCAACTCAGCATATGAGTAGCACAGCGATCTGTGCGATAAAGCAAGGAGCTGATGGTAGGTGGGGCGCTCCACCTCAGATGCCAAAACAATCTCCTTGGTCTAGTGCTAGTAAAAAGGGGATAGACTCCCTCGCTGATTGGCTGATACCGACTTTAGGCAGCCCCGACGACTTTACTTTTACATAATAGTAAATGTATTAGTAAAGTAGGTGGAGTGGCCTATTATCGGTATCATCCTGAATCGTGGGAGACTATCCCCTTTTCCCAGGGAGATTGTTCAAGTGTCTCTGGTGGGGTGTGACGCCTATCCACAGCTCCTACACTTTACCTCACAGATCCAAGCCGTGCTACTAATGCGCTGAGTTCTCAAGTGCTAATATCAAAACTGGAACCTTGTGGTTCCGAGACGGATGCCCTACCAATTGAGCTAAACCGGTCCTTAAATAAGCTATAAATATGTAAATAAGGCTAAATAAGGATTTCATATTATGAAGGCGCTTGGTCTGTGATGGTTGTTTTCGTAGGAAATTAAGTCGGTGACCCGAGTTCAAATCCTTGACTAGATTGTCTGCATTTTATGTAGTACTAAACTATTCTCTTTCCAGTTATGTGTAAATAGTAAGACGGACTTCGATCTTTAAATTTGTTTAGGGTTAGGTAACAAGTGTAGGAAAAAGAAATTACCACCCAGTTAAACTATGATTAAGAAATTGACCCAATGCCATATACTATTCGTCCGGAGGAGTTGATATATATATATATATATATATATATATATATATACATGTAGAATTAAGCAAAAGACACATCTCCTGTTTAACAATTTTATTTTTGATCTTTTCGAGTTTTCTGGCCAACTTTTTAATATTTGGGTAGAATTCGTGGATAAGTCCACCAAAGTTCAGGTCCCGAGTACTTTCGGCACTTCGAAGTGCCATCATCAGTGGTGATGTGTTCGAATTTAAAAAAAAATTATATTAATGTGGAAGCTGGAAGAAGAAGAATTGATGAGAAAGGTGTTATAGGCATTTTAAAATGTACTGCATTGGAAATTAATTTTGTTTAAGGATGGTTTGTATTGTTTTATGTATAGAGCTTCTAGTATTTAGAGTTTTTGTTTTTTTTTTTCTTTGTGCAGAATGTGTGTATTTTCCGTTAGAATATTCGGTAATTATATATATATATTATATATATATATATATATATATATATATCCGCACAAGTAGGATGTGATACAAGATCGATTTCTTAAGCGGTGTTTAACAGATTTGAATTCAGATATTAAACTTCCTGCTATTTACCCATAGTTGGAGGGAGAATTTGATTTATACCTTTCCCAAGGGTATTAGCGCTATGTGAAATGGAAACAGCTTCGTACAGGAATTGAACTCGGGTCGACGAGTCGATTTCCTACTACTCTAACCATTACACCACGCACCTCCTATATATATGTTATAATAGTAATAAAATATTGAATACTTATATATATCTTATTTCTTTCTCTCTCTCTCTCTCTCTTATATATATATATATAATATATATATATATATATATATATATTATTACATGGGAATATAGTAAATAGTGATAATTATATACATATGTGTGTTTACATGTGTGTGTGTGCGTGTGAGAGATAGTGACAGAGAAAGAGACAGAGAGATTTTTTTGTGTTCCATGATTTTAAAACATATGTCGAATATACGAATGAAAAATAGATTTATTTTCGCGCCGAATACAAACGCAAAAATGTTTATGAAGAACAACAATATTGTCCCGGACCTGAATGGCAGTTCTTTTCCTGCCGGCCAAAATGGTCGGCGAATCACGTGACAAAAGCTTAAAATTAAAAAGTTCCGCAGGAAATTTTCCCGCATTTTCACATGACAACGACACCTGCTAGTGTATTGTTCCAACGTTCGGCCTTTTAAATCAACTCGGATTCCGATCTTAAATAACATGAAATAATAATGAAGTGCGAATACGCACGCACAAATATTTCTTATGCGCATCCGGTATTGTCCGCGGGAGAGATGTATTTATATAGTGATCTAACACATTTATCTAAGAAAGGTACAAGACCAAGAAATTTAGAGCAAGGATCGAGCTAACTTTAAAAGTAATAAAACGTGTAGTGTAATGGTTGTTGTCATAGGAAATGGATTAGTCGGTCCGTTTACAATCCTGGATGAGGCTATTTGTATTTTCCAGAATGCTAATATATTTCAGAAAGGTGTGAATCCAAATATTCTCCTCCAGTTATGCGTAAAATGGTAGGGCAGAATCTTTTAATTATGGTTAGGTAACCTCTCTAAGAGAAGTTAAACCGAATTCAACATGTTAAAACTCCGCTTAGAAAATGGACCATGTACCACATCTTATTTATGCGAACGGGTTAAATACTAACATATCTTATAATGGAGATTATATAATTGTCTGAAACCGAAACTACGTCACAACTTACCTCACAACTTACGTCACGATTTCCTTAGTTATTTAAGTTATATTCTCAACGATTATGAAATAATCATTATTTAATCTTAATTAACATTTTATTTATTAACGATGTCTTTATGTCTAATTGCGTTAGATTTGCCGCAAAATTGCTCATGTTATTAATGCATTTAAAATCATGAAATGTTGTGTTATATCTCTAAGAAATAAAGATTTATCTACTATATGGTGGGAATAATTTACATAATGATTTTAACAAAACTGGGTTTAATAAATGATTATTTGCTGTTACGATTTCTAATACTATCATATCATTCTAAGCGTATTAAAAGCAATCCTACATATTGAAATCAATAAAATAACATTGAATATAGTAATATATTTATATTCGTTCTTATTTAGTCTCGTTAGTCTTTTTAATTTAATATAATATTTTATTACATTAAAACTTAAATAATTGAGCATACTTTTGCTAGCTAATCTATCTGTTAATAATACCGGTAAGTATTTTTTTGTTAAATGTATTGCTCTGTATATAATTACGTAATTATTATGGATTGAGCTCTCAACATGAAGGCGCGTAGTGTAATGGTTTGAGTCGTAGGAAATGGACACGTCGACCCGAGTTCAAATCCTGTACGAGGCTGTTTGCATTTCACATAGCGCTAATATCCATGGGAAATGTATGTATCCAAATACTCTCCCTCCAGCTATGGGTGAATAGTAGGCAAGACTGGGCTATTTAACCTTGACTAATAACCAGTCTAGGAGAAGGAAAACTCCGAATTCAAACCTGTTAAAGTACTCTTAAGAAATTGATCTTGTATCGCATCCTGCTCATGCGGGGGTGGGGTGGTATAAGCACGTATGCGCAGTGTGACAATTATAAACATATGGTATAGTGAAAGTGCGGATATTTTTTTTTTAGTCTCCAGGTGCCTCCAGCGAGAATCGAACTTGATATTCAGTATGTATAGATTTGGAAAACTAGCTTGCTAAACATTACACGACGATGGGACACCCTGAATAGAATTATTGTTTTGATTCTGTTAGCATTTGACATACAGCAAATACCCTTTGAAAAAGTATGCATCCAACACTTCCCATTGTAGCTAGGGGTAAACTGAAGCGCAGAATGGGCTCTTTAACCTTAGTTAGTTAACCAGTTACAGAGAAGGAAAAATTCAAAGGTGTTATATATATATATTATATATATATATTATATATATATATATCATTCACATACAGCCCTGTTCCGCCGTTTCACGGCTTATAAGTGTGGCTAGAGAAGGCATGCTGCTTCAGCCTGCGATTGAAACCCGACTGATTCGTCATCAGTCAGACATCTTATCACAGCACCATCTACACACCCACTTTTGAGAAATTGAATTTTTACTGTTATAAACATACTAGGCCCCCGGGGGTGCTCGATCCGTTTTAAGGAGACCTATGCAATTTTTGCGTAGTTAGCGGCCACCAGACAATTCCATTTCCAGAGAGCTCAAAAATGAAATCATCTTGAATCCTATTGAAAGAATTCGAATCTAAATTTACATGACACGAACACCATGTTTACGTCATTGTATTACAGTTTTATATTACTTTCTTTTTTTTTGTCTATCTTTGTTTACTTAGCGCTGTTGGAAAACTTCATCTAAATCTGTTATGTTGTTCGAGGAGTAACATTGCAATGGAAGCGATGCAATTTTGGACGGGCAGACAACAGCTGCCCTTCGTAGGTTAAATAGAAAATAAACGAGTCTGAAATTTCGTTGAACATCTGTTCAATAAAGCTGTGTGCTGTTTACAGTCACGATTATATTTAACCCTTTAGCAGACAGAAAAATTGAAACTCTCCTCTCCGCCGTTGGATGATAATCGAATTCCAAGCGGCGTGTCCAAAATATAATCGAATGACATACTAAATTCTATTGACTGATCCGCCGCATCTATTTTTTATCCCCTCATGAAATTGGCAATGTGATCATTTGTTATGTTGACACCAAATTCGACTATTATTGCCGTATTTTTCATTCATATTGCTGTGTAACAATATGAGCAGCCTCCAGATGGTGTTACATAATGAATAGGCATAGCCTATCATTTTTATAAGGAAGTGTAGAATAGATTTTAAAATTAACAGTAACTCGATGGGAAATTACTTATGATTAATGAGTCTTGGATGATTCTGACTAGACAAAGAGACCAAGTCTACTTTAAAAGACTCCAGACAGCAACTTTGCAGTTCAGACTATTTCAGTTTTTATTTTCTATTCAGTTATATATATATATATATATATTTACCAACCCCTCCACACGAGTTGGATATGACACAAGGTCAATTTCTTAAGCGGAGTTCAACAGGTTTGAATTCAGAGTTTTCCTTCTCCTAGACCGGTTGCTTAACCAAGGTTAAAGAGCCCAGTCTGCCCTACTATTTACCCATAGCTGGAGGGAGAGTAGGATTCTTACCTTTCCCAATGGTATTAGCGTTAAGTGAAATGCAACGTCACTTATTCGGTTATATATAGGGATGTATTTTGCGTTGAGCTGTTCTTGGTGAACTGTAGTATAAATTTTAAAATTAATGTTAACTCGATGTAAAAGTGAATTTAGATTGATAATACTTAACCTAAGGTTCTTCTGAAACGGGACTCTTTTTGCCTTAGAGAGTCACGTGTCCAGGAAACTCTTGGAAAAATAGAATTTAGTTAGGAAGTTAAGGCCAGCAGCAATTCTACGCGGACGCGGATTTCATCTCTGTGATGCTTCCCCGCACGCGTGCGGTATTAAGATGGTTTTGTTTTGTCTTGTTTTGTTTTGTTTTACCACATATCAACCTCAGTGGGTCATTTAATGCCGATAATGTTTTAAAATAAATTCATTCTTAATGGATACTCAATTTTTGTTATAAGCGTATTTTTCTATTTAACCCATAGATGGGACCCTAACAAGTACTACCACTCCGGGTCAGAGTGGACCAGGGAGCAATGGTGATGAAGGAGTGCTCCACATTACCCAAACCTCCAGAACTGGAATCTCACCATCAGATAGAATTTAACGTGATTCCCAGGACTAGAAGACCCTCAGCCACCGCCTTCTAGCACACATATGAAAGAAAGGGTTGAGGTTTGCCATAAGGGCAATAGGATTGGGGCAATCATATAGGTGCTAAGGCTTGACATGACCATCTGTATTGAGAATTGGGGTAATAAAAATATGTACACCAAAAAATGTCGCTGTCTGGTTTCTTGATTAAGAGAACTAACAAAGATAGAAATCAGAGAAACAGACAAGCCCGATAAAGATGTCTTACTGGAAACGAAGAACTCGCAGACACTTGACCCAAAAGAGAAGCAGCTACTTTCAGAAAACTTTAAAAGATTTAAAAAGTAGTGCTTTACATTGGGAGGTGACTAGCTTAATTTTTAGGATATTAGCTAAGACTCGGCGGACTCGGTCAAGAAAAAAACTACTTATGATTGATGAGTTTTGGATGATTCTGACTATAGACAAAGACGCCGAATCTACTTAAAAAGACCCCAAACGGGCAACTTTGCTGTTCGGACTACTTCACGGTTTTTAATTTTCATTCAGTTTTATATATTTATTATCTATTTTTCGTTGAGCCATTCTTGTTGCACTCATACACGTATTTCCCTTCTCAAGACGTTCAACTATGGCACAAATAGTGCGCTGTCTCCCCCCTACGCATATATGCACACATTTACATTCGTTTTATGTAATTATACAAACACGCACACACGCTCGCTTGTATACCCCACCAGTAACTAATACTATATGATAGACACACACATATTAGTTTCCATGTGTAAATATACGTTCACACGCTCATACTCACCCCCCCCGTGTGCATACATGTTCACGTATATATATATATATATATATATATATGTGTGTGTGTGTGTGTGTGTATATGTACATGCGCAGATACGAGGAGATTCCTTCCCCTATCAGATGCCTTCAAAAAGTATCTAGATGGAAATATTTTGCCAATTAGCCATCATCTACATGAAAGTTCTGAAACTGTAAGTTACCATGGGTCATATATATATATATATATAATATATATATATATATATATATATATGTATATTTCTTTGTATGCTTAAAATGTTCATATTTTTCTATTATTATTATTTTATTTTATATTTTACAATAGTAATAAACAGAATACAATGTGTAGAAGTACAAAGTCTCGGGCGAAACCCGTGTTGGCATTTCATTAATTTTTATCCATTCAACATTTTCTTTCCTTTGTTTTCTTTCCTTTGTTTATCTTTTCAACATATTGTCGGGTTCATTTCCATTTTTCAACTAATATGTATAAATCGAGAAAATGTCAATCTCATGGAAACTAATAGGTTTAGCCTTACGTTTGAACATATATGCCCGCCTAAATTCATTAATTATTAACTAATCAATTTTCAAAATTAGGTATGACTTCAATTAAGCACATATCTCCTCCAAAAATTGTCGGCTAAAAAGGCCATATAAAAAAAATAAAATAAAATATACACACTGTTTGTTTACTTACTTTCATATATATATATATATATATATATATATATATAATATATATATATATATGTGTGTGTGGGGGGATTTGTTCTTTTCAAAATTAGCGAGTGTCAAACTATATTTTGCCGTATACTGTTTACTCTCAGAAACTAACACCTTCGCAGTATCAATTCTATATTTACCAACCTTTGTTTCATCTGTCAGAGAAGCCTCACCTTGCTTAAATTACGTGCTCTTCTTAAGTGCTCACCCATTTCTTAACTGACCTGGCACATCTCTGCCTAACTTCATTTCTGCTTTTCGAAATCTTTTGCTAAATCATTCCTTTTTAGAAACAGCTTATTCAGAATTCCGTTGGAAAGTTTCTGTTTTCCTTGCATTAAAACACACAGAATTTTATTCAACAGGGGAATCGACATTTTCTTTTACGATGGACCTACTGTCGCTGATAATAACCGCAATTAGGTTATTGAATAATAACATTTAACATTTACTTCCGTGTTTGGCTATTTCTCGAAGATATTATGGTACATTAGCTCAACTTAATATTTTCCAATTATTGAGCAAATACATAACAAATGATTTGTGAGGAAATCAATTCTCATTAGGTTGACTTTTAGCGTCAAGGCGGATGGCAACACAACCATTAATTGTTCTTAGCCGATTCGTTGAGAAGAACAATTCCCGTTGCAAACATTTCTCCTTGTAAACGAAAGCATTTAATTTACATCAGCACTTAAAAAAAAGGCCAACAATTTAAGTGAAAAAGAGTTGTCGATAGCGACCGGACATTAGTATCTCTATAAATTATTTTGAAATATACCTTACATAATTCAGTGTAAGTGGAGGCTCATGATGTAATAGTCATCGTCATAGAAAATGAACACTTGAGATGAGTTCAAATCATGGGGGAGGGGACTGTTTGTATTTTCCATAGTGGTGTAAGGTTCACGGTTATAACAATTTTATAACTTGTTGAAACACACAAGGGATTTTAATATAAAAGTGGAAGTGAATAGCTATTATCTTAGTTATGGCGCAAGGCCAGAAATGTGAGGTCCATAGTCATGGAATGCTAGTATGAAACCTAAGTTGAGGGCTAATCTTATATTGAATTAATTGAAGTTTCAAATTTAAAGGAATTTATCTCAACCGATAAAAATCCATTTATCAAATAAAAATGAGAAGCATCAAAATCTGCGTATTGTTATTTTCTACGAGGGTATGTTTTTTCTGGGACACTCTATTTGTCTGCTGTATTTGCTGTTTAGCGCAACGGTTATAGACGCAGAAAATGGAATCGGCAACCCGAGTTGAAATACTTGAAAGGGCCCGATCCGACCAAAGCATAGATTCTCGCTATGATACTGTAAGATTCAAGGTTATAATAATGTTATAACTTGTTGAAACTAAACAACCCCGACACGTGGGTTGGACATAACATTTTATATAATAAACAGCACATTTATACGACAAGATACAGTAACAATGAAATACATGTACATGAACATACAACAGTAGAGATTAAAGGACTGGAGAGTCCATACATTAAACATCACTTACTAGTGATGAGGGCCGAAACCCCAGGAGAGTTGCATAGCGTTGGGGGCAGAAGCCCCCACCGAGAAGGGTGTGACAATGTGTCTAACCCATGTGGGTACCTACAAGAAGAGTAGAAAAGAGGCAGGGAGTTTCAAAACCCGCGCTTAAATACCAGAGGTCCCCTGGTGGTCGGTTCGGAAACCCAGCGGGAAGATAACTCTTCCAGTCAAAAGGAGGATAATTCCAACAGTGGTAATACTCTCGAGAGTGGTATCACTTCAAGAGAGGAATGTTTCCTTTTCCTTAATAGAAAGTTATGAATCCAACCTTACATAATTCAATGGTGTTTGGTGTAATGGTTATCATCATAGGAAATAAGTAAAAAGTAAAGTCATCGGGGCGGCCTAATGTCGATATCAGCCAATCAGCGAGGGAGTCTATCCCCTTTTCACTAGCGCTAGACCAAGGAGATTATTTTTGCGTCTGTGGTGGAGCACCACACCTACCACCAGCTCCTTACTTTACCGCACAGATCCCTGTGCTACTCATACCCTGAGTTGGCGAGGGCCGGTATAGAACTAGGAAACCTTGCGGTTTCTAGCCGAACGCTCTACCGACTGAGCTAATCCGGCCCTTTCATAGGAAATGGACACGCAAAATAAGTTCAAATCTTGGATGAGACTGTTTGCATTTTTCAAAGTGCTATTGTCTTTGAGAAAGGTATTAATCCAACCTAACATAATTCAATGCAAGTAGAAGTGCGTGTGTGTCTGTCTGTGTGTGTGGGTGGGGGTGCCTCTTTGCACAAATGCATTCTGGCCTCCTACCCTAAAATCCGTTAGGAGGTGCCTGCTGAAAGAACAACCCACGCTACGATTGAAGTCCCTAGCTGTTTGAAGGCATTTTATATTTTTAATAGTTTTTAGCGGTTTTTATGGTTAGGGTTAGGGTTTAGGGTTATGGTTTAAGATTAGGGCTATAGTTAGGGTTTTTAATTTTCGAAACACGGTCATATTTATTTTTAAAATACGTGACAGTTGTTTGGTTTAATAATGTTTTTATTTTCGGAACTCGGTCGTATTTATTTAAACATTTGTGACAGTTGTTTTGAATTAAGATAACATTAAAATACCGAAAAAAAAAAGATATTATAAAGGGTGTGTGGCAAATATTTACATTTACTTATCGATAAAAAAAACCCTGGGCGATGGCTTACTTTTAACGCCTTCAAACCACTAAAAATGTCATTTGTCGGTAAAAACGCCTTCAAAATGGTAAAAAAAAAATTAACAGAGGAGGAGGGTTAAAATACTTAAATTTACTTGTCGAGTAAAAATTGGGGGAAATCGCCTTAAGCGCGCGTTGTTTTTTGAGCTGGCACCGCTTAGCATTTTTTAGGGCTGGATGCATATATCCGAAGATCCCGAGGTGGTTGTGTAATGGTTATCGTCGCAGAAAATGACAAGATAAGTTTAAATCCTGGACGAGACTGTTTGCATTTTCTATAGTGTTAATACCCTTGGGAATGGTATAAATCAAATCTTACATAATTTAATAAAACGGAGGCGCATGGTGTAAGGGTTATTGTCATAGGAAATGGACACAGCGAGATAAGTTCAAATCCTGGACGAGACAGTTTGCATTTCACATAGCCCTAATCCCTGGGGAAAGGTATGAATCCAATTATTCTCCTATGCTATGGGCAAACAGTACGACATACTTCTCTCTTGTAATTTGGTTAGGCAACCGGTCTAAGAAAAGGAAAACTCTGAATTCAAATCTGTTAAAATCCGTTTAAATGTTGACCTTATGTTGCATCCTACTTGTCTAGAGGGGTTGGGTAAATACATATAGATTATTTCGAGATTTGCCTTACATGATTAAATGATTGGATTGATTTTCTAGGGTAATTCTATCCCTGGAGGTTGTGCAATTCATTGCACTTGTTGGGTCAGTAAAATGGTGATTCCTGTATATAGAGTGAGAGAAGGAGAGGCTCTGTGATTGGATATACCAATCACGTGATAGATAGAGTTTTAGGCACAATATCCAAAAAGACCAGACAGATAGATTCCACCAGCGGTACCACGAGGCAGTGATTTGAAGGGCTCTAAGAAACCAACCTAAGATATCTTCTCCAACGCGCCGGTAAGTCCCTTAAATAAGCTTTATATACAGTAAGGACTTCATATTTTTGTTTGTTATTTCATGTGCTAGCCAATAAATTGGTTGAATTAAAGGAAGTATTAATTCCTTTCTTGTTGTTGTCAGTCTTAGAATTGAATGCTATACTAACACAATACACTTTTATACTTACATATTTTGTGCAGTAGTTTGTTAAAACGTTTTATTTGCATACTAACAGCCTCATATAGGATTTCAATTCGTCTCACCGAGTCTGTTTCTAAAGACGATAACCATAACATTACAGGCGCTTTCTAGTCTAATAAGTACTTGGAAGGATAAATAGTTAATTCGTACTTTTTCCAAATTTATTTAGACTATATGAAATGTAACAACCTCATCTAGGATTTTAACTCGGTTGCCGAGTCTATTACCTACAGCGATAACCATTACACAATACGTGCCTCGGAGTAAAGTATGTAAAAGTAAGTCGTCGGGGTGGCCTAAAGACGGCGAGTGAGTCTATCCCCTTTTCCCTAGCGCTAAACCAAGAAGATTGTTTTCGCATCTGAGGTGGAGCGCCACACTTACCATCAGCTCCTTACTTTACCGCACAGATCCCTGTGCTACTCATACGCTGAGTTGGCGAGCGCCAGTATCGAACTAGGAACCTTGTGGTTTATAGCCGAACGCTCTACCGACTGTGCTAGGAAGAATATTTGGATTCATGTCTTGCCTAATAATGTTAACGTTGTGTGAATTACAGTCTTATCTAGGATTTGAACTCAGGTCACCGAGTCTATTTCATACAACGATAACCATTATACTAAAGACGCCTCCGTATAGATTATGTAGTACGTAATGATATCTAATACGCTATGTGAAATGTAAACAACCTCATCCAGGATTAGAACGTATGTCACTCTTTCTATTTCATACAACGATTGACATTACTCGATGGGTGCCTCCAAGTAGAATATGTAGAACATAATCAGTAGGTGACCTCACAGTCAACATTCTTCTGCTCCAACTAATTAGGCTCCACTGGCAAGTGATGAAAACCTGTGAATATACAATCGGCTTGCCTTCCAAATCGTCTCTTCCTTGCCAAAACAATACATCAGTTGTAATGACTTTACACATTTCCTTTTTGCAACCTAAGAATTGAGTTCCTGACAATTCGCAACAATGACTGTCACGATGAAAAGTTTGCCAAACGATACGTTTCTTTATTACAATGAAGTTTAATAATGTTTAGTCACATCACTCTTTAAATTGGCTCGCACTGTCGGCTGAGGCGTTAGCATACAACAACTGCACCTCTGCAGAGGAGTAAGACCCTACCAATGGGGCCACCTGTTGGCCATGGGTGGCGACCAGTGATGTTTAAGGATGGAACCCAAGTGGCTGAGCAATCTATGACATGCAACACTCCACTTAAGTCCTTACTAATGCTAGACGGGCGGTAGGAGAGGCCGCCTCCGATCAATCGGCTGGTTCACCTCAAGCCCTAGCACTTATATGATTGCCCCAACCTTATTGCCTTTATGGCAAGCCCCAACCCTTTTTATCATATGTGCTATAAGGGGTGGCTGAGGGTCTTCATGTACTGGAATGACGTTAAAACTCTATCTAATGGTGAGGTTCCAGTTTTGGAGGTTTGGAAATGAGGAGCACCCCTTTATCACCATTGCTCCCTGGTCCACTCTGACCCGGAGTAGTAGTACCTGTTAGGGTCCCATGCATTAAAGTGTTTACAAAAAAATTGAGTATCCATTAAGAATCAATTTATTTCAAAACTTAGTCGGCATTAAATGACCCACTGAGGTTGATATGCCGTAAAACAAACCAAACCAAAGCTTTAAATTGCCCAGAATTCGTTTGCTAATGCATACTTTGACATATACGGTTTCTATTTTTATGACCAGGGTTTTCCATATACAATTTTAAAATTCAACAAATCCCGGTAAAAAATGAATGAAACTTTTTTGTCATGTCATTAGTTTATTCTCAAAATGAATGTAAAATGAAGGAAAGAAAAAAGAAGTCATTTTAAAATTTTGTTTAACGGTATTCTTTTAACTTAGGTAATGAATAGATATCTTTTTTTTAATTCAGTTTCTTCATGTCTTCAATTGTCTCTCTCTCTCTCTCTCTCTCTCTCTATCTATCTATCTATCTATCTATCTCGCTATATATATATATATATATATATATATATATAAAACCATTAAATTCTAAGATAAAATTTCACAGTTTTAATACACTGAATTTATGTAGAAATAATCACTGAAAAGGTGGTTTTCAAATAATATACTACCTCTGTCCCAAAATAGTTGTCATATTTGCATATAAATTTCTTACAAAATAGATGTTACATTTTGTTTATGAAATTTATATGCAAAGTTAACAACTATTTTTGTATAGATTTTGCGCGGCGATCCAACGGAATTGATGATATGAGCGTTAGCCATTAGCGGTTCCATCGACGAACACCATAAAGGCCTTAGCCTCGGATCAGCTCAGCATCTTGCTTGACTGATTTGAGCCATGTTTTCAGTTGTCCCCCTTGGCCTTTCATCCATCTCTGAGGCGGTACTTGGTCGATGGATTTACGGATGATGTCACCGGGTTGTCACCGAAGAGCATGACCGAGCCAGCGGAGACATCTCGCAAGAAGAGACTACTGGAGGGATGAGATTCAGCATCTTATCTGAACTGTATGTTAGATATGAATTGCCACTAAATGAACACGGAGGATGCAGCGAAGCCAATAATGGTCAAACAGCAGGAGAATCTTTAACCTAGGTATGGCAACTGGTGTAGGAGAATGAATCACTGAATATAAACCACTTGTTGACCTGGATAGGGACGGGCTTCATTGGTTTATTTCTGGGTAGCGTGCCTAAGACCAAACCAGGTTAAGGGACAAGAGACAAGGGAAATAAGCGTCATCAGTATAATCTATTTTATTCTTAAAACATTATTTATTTGCTTTTTGGGGGAGCTAATATATTGTAGGAAAAAAATTAAAGTTTTCGACTAATATTAAGAGTTGAATTATATTTGATTTTATATAATGTTTACATTTTATATAATGTGTTCATTAGTGAACAACGGTAGAATTACATGTTACATTCAAAAGCAATATTTAACACAACTCAAATGCAACAGTGACATGTCTGGTCCAGCTGTAAATATCATATTATAAACAAAACACCGGCTCCCAAATGTACATGCGCGGGTATTTTGTGAATTTCCTGCTTTGATTAAACGATAGCGTTTTCCGCAATTAATGCTATAGAATATTTTTGTATTGAAAATTCGAATTAGTTGAATTTGTAATGAGTACAAACTGTGTATTGAAGAATGATGCTTTTGCCTCAGACGAATCTAAATGCTTATACTACCCTAGCCAAAAATATGAAAGTAACACACTTGGAAAGATGTTCCCCTTGGTTTTTATTTTATTTAGCAGTAAATATACTAATAACAGATGATAAGCACATATTTTTTATAGCTTAAGATTCTGGTTTCAATATATATATATATATATATATATATATATATATATACAATACACAAACTATATTGGATTATTTAGACATTGCCATCCCATAAAGTCCAACCAACCCAACCAACCACTTAGAGTTGTTTTATTTAGCAGTTCATTGACATCTCCCGACAAACTGTCGTGTAGGCTGCCTGTTTAAATGAGTTTTACAATCCTTTGCATTGTTTCCATTGACTCTGCTTTTGTTGGCACCACGTTTCCTTTCAATTAGGATCAAAATGTCAATTTAAATTAGTCATACCCAACCGGTTGTTGAGCTCTACAAGAATTGTCATTTGACTGGAGACAGATTTGCATATCCTGTTGAGCTCTGCAAAAATTGTCTTTTAAATGAGAACCGATTTGCATATATATACTCATACTGTTATTTGTTTTAGGAATGGAAATTACAAGATCCTTCAGTAATATTTCCCTAAACATTAGGATATTTCATTATATATTCTCCTACAAGGCATGGAAGAATTTACTATTAATTTGAATAATTTAATCTATTTTTTCAACGAATATTTTATGAACAGACTATGTTCAACTGTTAAAAAAATGTTTATTTAATTTTAAGAAATCATGATTTTTTTTTCTCCTATTTTAAAGGTATTTACATTTCTAGAGAAAAAAATCCATGGACGAATTAAACCAGTTAGAATTTTTATTCGAGATTTTATCCGAAGATGTATAAATTTCTTTATGTCTTTTTTTATTTTTTATTCAAAATGAACCATTCATTTTCATTGTGAAGAAAGAACGAAAATAAAAAGGACATGCTACACAGAAAATATAATAAGAAAGGAAGAAAGAAAGAAAACGTGTAGGGGAAAATATAGAGAGGGAGTGAGCGTATCGGAGCAATAAGACAATCGAAACATAATGAACAGATGAAAAGAAGGAAAGAAAGAAAAAAGAAGAATAAGATAGAGAGAAGAGAGAGAGAGAGAGAGAGAGAGAGAGAGAGAGAGAGAGAGAGAGAGAGAGAGAGAGAGAGTTATACCAAGAAAATTATACCTTTTACATATCAAACTATTTAGCAACAGCTCTTAAGTAAACATATCAAACGTTCTAATAATTAAATTATCATACTGGGGTCCTGCTAGTCTATATAGTAATACTCGTGATCGTACGACCGTTATCATCTTGCAACACCCTCTGGTTAAAGATGAGACTGTCTAAATCATCCAAGATGAAATGCAAATAATGTAAAATATGCTGTAGATTTTTATGGTTTATGAAATGAAAAACAACAAAAAAAAATATCTGAAGAAAAAGAACTGACTTGAACTAATAAATGTTTTTAATGTTAATGAGGGACTATTCTCTTTTTATTATAAAGAAATAAAGGGAAGAAAAAGGACATGCTACATAGAAACATATAATAAGAAGGAAGAAAGAAAAGAAGAGAGTAAGGAAAAGATGGAGAGAAGGTGTGATCACTCGGAAGCGATAACGCAAATATGTTTAGATCAAACATAATGAAAAGACGAAAAGAAGGAAAGAAATAAAAAGTGTGAGAGAGAGAGAGAGTTCAATCAAGATTAATAATCTTTTTACATAGTATTGAAATAGTTTTCAATAGCTCTTAAGTAAACATGTCAAACGTTGTAGTAATTAAATTATCATAGCGGGAGAGAGAGAGAGAGAGAGAGAGAGAGAGAGAGAGAGAGAGAGAGAGAGAGAGAGTAGCATGAATCCGTGATGTCAGCGTTACAAAATGATGATGAAAACACTTCAGTTCGTATATATCTATCAATCTATCTATCGATGTATCTAGCTGCTCCAGTATGATTCTTATCTCTCTATCTATTTTTTTCTTTCTATCTCTGTTTCACTCTCCTCTCCCCCTCTCTCTCCTATCTATCTATCTATCTATCTATCTATCTGTCTATAGTCAATTTCTTATCCATCTATCTAACAATGTTTATATCTATATATCTATCTATATTTATCTATCTCAGTATGCTTGAATCTCTCTTTTTCTCTCTCTTAATATATATATATATATATATATATATATATATATATATATATATATATATGAAAGTACGCTAACAGTTTGTTTGATATGGCTATGCCGACAATTTTTGGGAGAATACGTGCTTAATTTAAGTCATACCTAATTTGAAAATTAATTAGTTGATAATTAATGAATTAGGCGAATATATCTGTTTAAATGTGAAGCGTAAACAAATCGAGAAAAAGTCATTCTCTGTATGTACATTTCGGCCTATTATGCCTCATCAGCAGAGTTATAGACTCGAAGCCGCTTTGTGTGTGATTCGAACCCTAAGTGCATGGCTGACAGTCGGGATTCTAACCGTTACACTAGCTGGTCTTTCCAGATTTCTCGTATATGTATATATATCATATATATATATATATATGTATGTATGTATGTATGTACTTGCCCCTGTCTGTTTCTTATCTATCTATTCGTTATTCCTAAGTTTGTTTAATTATCCTTTTTCATTGACATTCGAAACCAATTGTACAATTTCCATTCTTAAAACTGACGATGAAGAACGAAAATTTAAAAAAGTGAGTTTAATTTTTCTTTATAAATCCGAGAAAATGGATGAGAAATACAATGTTGGCAAGAGTTTTCTCATTTCAGAAAATGTCCGAATGCCAAATTTTATGACTCCGAATCAGAATTTTAGGATAAAAAAGAGTTTGAATATTCGAGTTTCATATTTACAAAACTAATTTTTATTATTCGATCCAATGTCTCTATGCCAAATCTGATACGCTTAGATCGACAATTTTACATACAATAGCTAAACATATATGAAGGTCATATCTTTGATAAGTATATATATATATATATATATATATATATATATATATATATATATATATATGTGTGTGTGTGTGTGTGTGTGTGTGTGTGGTTGAAATTCGGATTTACCAATTCTTTATTTCTCATATATATATATATATATATATATATATATATATATATATATATATATATATTGTGCTTAATTAAAGTCATACCTAATTTGTTAATTAATTAGTTATAATTAAATGAATTAGGCGTGCATATCAGTTTAAATGTAAAGCGTAAACAAATCGAGAAAAAGTCGATCTCTGTATGTACATTACAGCCTATTAGGCCTCATCAGTAGAGCTATAGACAGGGCAGTGCTTTGTGCGTGATTCGAACCCTACCTGTCAGGCTAACAGGCGGACACTCTAACCATTTCACTAGCTGGCTTCCCACCAAAATTGTCGGCCTTCGCCATTTCTAACACATTGTTTGTCCATTTCATATATATATATATATATATATATATATATATATATATATATATTATATATATATGCGTGTGTGTATATATGTGCGTGTGTGTTATTTATGGCATGACGCAGTGGAATTTGAATTTGTATATATATCAAATATATTAGGATTGTATTATTTCTAGTGGAATATTGTAAAATAAAAACAGATGTTATTAGGTTTTGGTTATTATAATCCTCAACAGAATTGAAATGAGAATAGGTCCGTCTAATTCCATGATGCAGCTATATTTTCCAATCAAACATGATTTTAGCTTAAAGAGATTCAGTGCAGTAGAGTTTGATAATGAAATATACATAATAATAATAATAATAATAATAATAATAATAATAATAATAATAATAATAATAATAAGAAGAAGAAGAAGAAGAAGAAGAAGAAGAAACCGTTTTACTCATATTTTCTACTCAAAACAATGCCATAAGAACAAATTATATCAAAGCAAAAATTGATAAGACACAGCAAACCAGTAAATGTAGAATGTGTGGTGACAGGGATGAGATCATACACCATGTGTTAAGCGAATACAGAAAAATGGCACAACGTGAATACACAGCTAGCCACAACTGGATTGGAAAAAATGATCCACTGGGAATTGTGCAAAAAACTAAATTTTGACCATATAACAAAATGGTATATGCATAAACCAGAATCTGTTCTTAATAAAGAAACACATAAAATTCTCTGGGACTTTGAGATAAAGACATGTCACCTTATCCCAGCCAGAAGACCAGACCTAGTATTGATTAAAAAAAAATAAATAAAAAAAAAAAAAAAATTCTCCACTGGTAGACTTCGAAGTTTGAGCAGATCACAGGGTAAAGATGAAGGAAAACGAAAAGATAGACAAATATTTGCAAGATAATTGAAAAGAAACTGTGGAATATTAGGGGGAAAGTGATACCAATAGCAATTGGGGCACTTGGAACGGTCCCCAAAAGCTTAGGATAAAAACTAGAGTAACTGAGAATCAGAGGAAGAATTGAGTCCATCCAGACAACAGCATTGTTGAAATCAGCTGGAATACTCAAGAGAGTCCTGGACACTTGAGGAGACTTCTTGTCCCTCAAACCCCAATGAAGGACCATTAACTAACGTTGGTGTGAAAAATATATTTTTTTTATATATTATAAATCTCTTGTAGTTTTGCTTTTGAAGATTAATGAATATTTTATGAAAGTGAGAATGAGTATACTTTGGTCTTTGCTGGCTTCCACAAATTTTCATTTATAAAAGGACGTACGTTCGATCATTATGCAAACAAACAAACATATAGACAGACAGACATACAGAATATTATTTCTTACATATAGATATATTATTATTTAGTTTTTCTTATGATTTTTTATTGGTTACTTATTGAGTCTTTACTTGTAAATAAATACAAACGTTTTATCATTTTGCAAAAATTCTGCACATATGGTATGCTCATATATATATATATATATATATATATATATATATATATATATATATATATATATATATATATATATATTATAAAGGTCCGCAAAATGGATTATGCTTGTATTTTTATCTTAAATTTGCAACACGTGTTTCAGGTCTTCTTATATCTTTTTCAGGCGTTAATTAACCATATTCAAATATTAAAAAATCTTTAGGTTTATACTTTTTCATATTTGATAGGTCGCGTGTGTGTGTTTGTAATTTACTGTCTGATGTGATTAATTTGTGTTTGTGGTTTACTTTCTGTTCTAATGAGTTTTTGTGTGCGTTTGCGCTTGTTAGTGTGTGCTTGTTTTTTATGTATGTGTGTCTATGTTCATGGTTGTGTTGGGTGGAAGTGTATCTATATACATAAAAAATAAAATTGATATATATATATATATATATATATATATATATGTACATATTCATTGATATATATATATATATATATATTATATATATATATATATATATATATATATATATATATATGTGTGTGTGCGTGTGTGTGTGTGTGTGTGTGTGCATATTCATATTCGGACAGAATATGGTTAATTAACGCCTGAAGTAGATATCATAACATCTGAAACACGCGTCGCAAATGTATAATAATTAAAAAAATGTAAATAAAAAAAAGAATAATCCATTTTGCAGACCTTTTTTTTATAAAATATCTAATTTTCTCCCGTTGGACCCATAACGACTTTGTAAATCAGAATTAAATTTATCAAAAATATTTTAGGAAAATCACACCCAATTTTTGTAATGTGTAATGACATTTAGTGTAAGGGATGTGCTAGACTTGCTTGGACAAAAATCGTCACTTTTTGGTGAGATTTTTTGACAAAGATATACGCCATTCATTATGCACAGCAAGTCTAGATTATTTGGTCATCATCTTGCTAAATGCTTAAAATGTAGTTTTGCATTAATATGTTATTGCCAAAGGGACCATAATTTTAACCCCCTTTTGTGACAACAATGGATTAGCAGATTCCTTGCTAAACCCACAATTTCGAAGTTCTTGCAGTTTAAATTGAATTTTAGTAGGTGCGTACTAGTAAGTAAAAATACAAATTTGCCGCTCTATTGCTAATCACATACTATATTTTTCAGGAAGCCCCTGCGGTGTCTGCAGACACCTTCTGTTAAAGTTGCGGATCCCCTGTCTGTAAAACGTTGGCTTAGTAGGAGTAGATCTGATATCAAATGTTATATATATATATATAATATATATATATATATATATATATATATATCTTAGAAAGGAAGGAGAAACCCAACACCGTAATTCCATAATGAATTTATTTCGACCAAAATTGGGGCCTATATAAATCTAGGTTGATTTAATATAGCTCCCCAAAATGCAGTCTCATCAGATGGAAGATCAGGTTATTATTTGGATACCTCTCATATATATATATATATATATATATATATATATATATATATATATATATAGAGAGAGAGAGAGAGAGAGAGAGAGAGAGAGGAGAGAGAGAGAGAGAGAGAGAGAGAGAGAGGAGACCCGTTGGATAACGATTACCGTCGAAGGAAATAAACACGATCACCGGAGACATATATACACGTTTTTATAAGAATGAATTATATATACATATATATATATTTATAATCACTTATATATATATATATATATATATATATATATATATATATATATATATATACGCATGTGGTTGTAAATTAATGTAATTTTCCTCTCGTTATTTATAATTAAATCAATTGATGTAGAACAGCCAAATGGTGATCCAATTTAATATCATACGCCGATAGTGACAGCAAACTAATTTCAAAGCAGCCAATCAGAAACAGCAGTTCTAGATCCGCCATATTGTTTTTACTTAGTCCTCACACCGCCTCACTCACGACCCAATAAAACGCTAAACCAATCCAAGCATATCAGATATTTTGATGAGGCTAATCTCCAACTAAAATTCTCCCCCGAGACCATGCCATATGCAAGCTAAGCTAAGCTTCTTTGGCAAATGGCTTCTCTCTTTTTTGTTTGTCAGTGGGGTCTGCAAGGGGTCACCTAATTGTTTATTTGGCGCCTATTCTTTCAATATACCTTGGCTGCGTGCCCACACATTTCATTGTTCGAAAAGGTTGCCTCAGTAACGTCGATCGAACATCTGTTGAGGCGGTGTGGCTGGCTAGCTGGACACAATCAGGCGGTACTGCATCGGCCATTTTAGAAAAGAGTTAAGCACCCACAATTATTATAACAGGGGAAATTGATCTCTAGTGAGCTGAAATGATTTACGAGAATTGTGTGGATTTGTTCATCCAACTATTTCCACATGTCTTGACGACCTTTAAAAATACCATTTCCTTGGCATTTCGAACAAGGAAATTATTCCTTTTAACTATCGCGTATTTTTCTGCGAATTTGTAAAAGAAAGTCAGAAGGAGAACGATTCTGGCACTATATAACCTTCTTCACATAGTTGAAGTTATATTAGTTAAATAAGGCATATGCGTGTAGGTGCCAGCGTGTCCTTATGAGTACTTATGCGTATATGGCTTTACAAACCCTTCCGCATATATATATATATATATATATATATATATATATATGTGTGTGTGTGTGTGTGTGTGTGTGTGTGTGTACCAACGCCTACGCACGAGAAGGATGTGACACAAGGTCAAATTTTAAACGGAGTTTGGCAGGATTGAATTCAGTGTTTTCCTTCTAGACTGGTTACCTAGCCAAGGTTAAAGAGACCCCCATATGTATATATATATATATATATATATATATATATATATATAAATATATATGTATGTGTGTCTGTGTGTCTGTGTATGTGTAGGAACATAATTACCAACCTCTCCGCATGAGTAGTGTGTGACAGAAGTTCAATTTAATTGTAAATATATATATATATAGAGAGAGATTATCTATTGTATGATGAATATATATATATATATATATATGTGTGTGTGTGTGCATATGTGTGTGTGTGTGTGTGTGTGTGTGACACAAGGTCAATTTCTTAAGCGGAGTTTAACAGGTTTAAAATTAGAGTTTTCCTGCTCTTAGATTGATTACCTATCCAATGTTAGAGCCCAATCTGCCCTACTATTTACCCATAGCTGAAGGGGGAGTATTTGGATGCATACCTTTCTCGAGGGCATTAGTGCTATGGGAATTTCAAACAGTGCCGACCAGGATTTAAACTTGGGTGGACGAGTCCATTTCCTACGACTCTAACCATTAAACCATGCGCCACAGTAGTTATGCGTATAGGCATCGCGTATATGTAAATGCAAAAATACCTGCATGAGTAGGGATAAACATTGGCGTAGCGTATATGTATGTGGAAGCGTATCGTGTAATGGTTATCGTCGTTGAAAATGGACTCGAGGGGCCGAGTTCAAATCCTGGACGAGGTTGTTTGCGTTTCACGTAGCGCTAACACCCTTAGGAAATATATGAATCCAACTATACGCATTCCAGTTATCGGTAGATAATAGGGCAGATGGTCTCTTTAACCTTGGCAATCAGTCTAGGAGAAGGAAAACTCAGAATTAAAACCTGAAATTGACCATGTGTCAAATCCTACTCATGCGGAGGGGTTGGGTAAATGTATGCTTGTTTCTTTGGTTAATATCATATCAAACTTTGTGGATTGTTTAATGCCAAAGCCAACGTTGTAGAAGAACAGTAGTAGGGGGATGAGGGGATCATCTTTCTCAACGCTCTTAATCTGAATGTGAATGTAATAAAACGACTAGAATTCGAACTCGCTTACTTCGATGTCACAGTTCAGCACATTAGTCATTACGCCAGGGAAATCGCCCCTAGTGATTGATATGAACATAGATAGATGGATAAACATACTAAGATAGATAGATAGATAAATAGATAGATAGACGGAAGAAGACTCAGTACAACGTCGTTAGCCTCTAGGCAACTGCATTCTTTTTTAAAAATTATGCTGTTTATTTGTTTATAATCATTTGTATAGTTTCAAGTGTTCCTATCTGATGTTAATAATTTATATACAATTTTCTGTCATCCTGTTGATTGGGACAGAAGACTACACCGACTGCACCTCTGCAAAGGGGTAAAATCTTTATGGACATTGCTTCCACGTCCACCCTAACCTAGAAGGGTAGTATCTGTTAGGGTGTCATCTATGGATTTAAAAAGATCAAAATACGTGCATTAAAAATGTGTTTTAAATATTGAATTTGTAAAGAAAATTGAATACCCAACAAAAATGAATAAAACAAAATGTCTTCGGCATAAAATAATCCAACAAGGGTCGACATGCCGTAAAATCCAACCAACCATTTCAATTCGTGGACGAAGTTATTTGCATTTTCACATTGCGCTAATACCCTTGGGAAAGATATGAATCCAACTCTCCCTCCAGCTATAAGTAAATAGCAGGGCAGGCTGGGATCTTTAACCATGGCTAGGTAACTGATCTAGGAGAAAGAACACTCTGAATTCGAACCTTCACTTAAGAAATTGACCTCGTTTCGCATCCTGCTCGTGCGAAGGGGTTGGCAAATATATATATATATATATATATATATATATATATATATATATATATATATATATATATATATATATATATATATATCGGGCTTTATCAGGTACTCCAATGCTGAGTTAAAATGAACCTGGGAGTAATGTGCATTAAGGCATGAGCATACATCCTGAGAGATTCAGAATTGGAGACTCACAACCGGATGCAGTTTAGTGTCTATACCCAGTAGACGCCCTTTTTGTGGTGATATTACTTCTCCGCAGAGGTTTCAATCAACATATTCTTGGACTCGCCGACAGAGCGAAGATTTTAACTTTTTTAAGCCATTTTCGTCTTTTCCTTTTATATTTTGGAAAGACCCTGTAGATTTTATTGCAGCGTCGTACTGACGAAATCAAATAACAGATATGGATAAATCTGTCAGAATTAGCGTATGATTTATGGCGAGGCCCCTAAAGCTGAGAGAAAGATAAATAATTGACGTAAATATCTACGTATGTATTTTGTTAGATTGCAAGAAATTATTAAGATGCATGCCCATCCCATCTCACTCAACCCTGATAAATGCACAAACAATATTATTCTCTGTTTCTTCAAAGATTTGTAAGTTTACTAAAAAGAAAGAAGAAAAGATGATCTAATTGAAACTTTCGAAATAATTAATGGAATTTCTAATTATGGGAGATACCTTTTTAATATTTCTCCTCAAATTGGAAATTTACTAGTCGGACAGATTTCATAAACTAAATTTATTAACCAACTGGAACCAACTAATGCATTTTTGAAACAAATTCCCTAATCAGATCCCGTCCTATCGCCTTGGGCTGTAGAATTCACCGACTCAACCCTATGTAGAGGGGTAAAATCCTTCACCTGTTGGCCGTGAGCGGAGACCCGCAATGCTTTATGGCGGAATCTTGGTGGCGGAGCAGTCCAGGATATGTAGCACTCTAATTTTGGCCCTCATTTAGGCAAGACGGACAGGAGCCCTACTCCGATCAATCAGCTAGTGACCTCAAGTCCTAGCATTTATATGATTGTCACAACTCTATTGCCATTACGGCAAACCTCCAACCCTTTTTATGATATATATATTTACCCACCCCTCCGCACGAGCAGGATGCAACACAAGGTCAATTTCTTAAGCGGAGTTCAACAGGTTTGAATTTAGGATTTTCCTTCTCCTAGACCGGTTGCCTAACCAAGGTTAAAGAGCCCAGTCTGCCCTACTATTTACCCATAGCTGGAGAGAGAGAGTAGGATTCATACTTTTCCCAAGGGTATTAGCGCTAAGTGAAATGCAATTACCACGTCCAGGATTTGAACTCGGGGCAACGAGTCCATTTCCCATGACTTCAACCAATACACCACGCGCTTCCTACCCTTTTTATCATATATGTGCTAGACGACGCTGGCCTTGAAACGTGTCCTGGTATGACGTTAAACTGCATCTAATGTTGAGTTTCTTTTCTGGAACTCTGGGGAATGTGGAGTACCACTTCATCGCCAGTACTTCCAGGACCACTATCGTCCGGAGTGGCATTACATGTTATGATCCCATTTATGGGTTAAATAGAAATAAATAAGTTCAAAAATGTGCTTAAAAATTAAAATAGTTAAATACAATACTATTATCTGCGTTATTTGGACTATTGTCCCTATCTTCATTGTTATCTGTACAACGTTTCGGCCGTTATGCTCTCCGGCCTTCTTCAGGTATTTCTTGTCGGACTCAGAAACCTTCTCGGAAATACCTGACGAAGGTCGAAGGGAATATCGGCCGAAACGTTGTACAGATAACAATGAAGATAGGGATAATAGTCCGAATAACACAGATAATAGTAATCATCAAGCCTCATCTCGAACATTCAGAAAAATAGTTAAATACAACTTATCAAAAAGACGCTTGCATCTTTTTTTAACCCTCTGTATATTTATTGTAGCCTGGCACTGACGAAATCAAATAGCAGATATGAATACATTTGCCGGATTTCTAGTTTGATTTATTGTGTGACTCTTAAAACTGAAAGAAAGATAAAGAATTAATATACATATCTATGCATTTTTCGTGATAAGACGATCAATTTCCCCAAATACGATTGTTTGTTTAGTCGCTATGCGGTGACAGTGGTCGCAAATGCTATTGATTTGAAAATATAGCGATCAGGGAAATCCAGTGCATTTCGTACGCCTGGCCCCTTGGTTATCGTGGCATGCGTGGATACGTGGCTGATATCATGGGATGCGACGGTTTGAAAATATCCACTCATGTGATGAACCATTCAAATAGGTTTTACGCAACTAAATGGGATTCTTTTAAATATTTTATTCATTCTTATAAACACTAAATATCGACTCAGTCAATAGTCTAATTTGTTTTCTAATCTATTTACTTTAGAATTTTAACAGTTAGCTGGTACCTTCTCATTTCACATTCCAGGTCAAATTAAAGCAGTTAAGTAAGTAACAACTTTCTGTAATACATTCTAAAATTTATGTTTTAGAATAAGTACCTTTCTTCCATGTTATTTTTCTATATCTAATCACATTTCTGTCAATAAGTCTGCTGTCAAATATCCTGTTTAGAGAACCCTTGAAGTAATAGTAGTGATGGTAAAAAAGAACAGTTTTCTAGTTTATTCCTACCATGAAATAAACTGTGCCCTCATATTATGTCCGTGTTTTTGCAATAAATGTATTATTTTCCTTACACCCGTTATTTTACAATACTAAATATATTTTATTTATTTATTTTAATATTCACTTCAATGTGTATATTCTAGAAGTTTTTATTTTGTGAGAATGGTTACTTTTAAAGTGGGGGTTCGTTTTTACACTTCAACTTTTTACTTGTAAATTCCTACCATAAAATGCCCAAGCCTAATTTTATGGTAGGAATTTACGAGTAAAAAGTTGAAGATTAACTTTTGTTGTTGTTATTTCTTTTCTTTTTGGCTTTGGTACTCTAAAATAAAGACGTCAGATTTTAATCATCGTCGACGAAAAAAAGAATTACGGTCATAAAAAGAGGATCCAATTTATGCCTAAATTGTAAAACGATCCCTCACTTTAAAACAAAACATGTTTCTCATTCCCTTAACCATGACCGGGTACAAGTGTTAAGCAGTGTTAAGTATTCTATAGTTTCGGCCGTAGTCAGGATCGAACCTGCAACCTACAGATGATCGTCAGTTAGAATTGCATTAAATTTAACTCTCATAGTCGTTGCACCATGTGTCCACCTAATACTTTTAATATGTTTGAGAATAAAACAATATAATATATCAATTGTGTCGCGTGTTTGTAAATATTTTTTTTTAAATACTGATATTGAGCAAAAAATAATGAAAATAGAATTTGATATTATCCAATATTACGTCAAAATTATTTTAAACAGTGTCCCGAGTATGAGGTCAAACTGCATCTAGTGGTGAAGTTCCATTTCTGGAGCTCTGGGGAGTGTAAAGTGTACAGAGAACAAGAGTTGAGTGGCGGGCATGAAAGCTTGCCGTATTCTCGAATGAAGCGGGCTTGGCTTTGCCTGGTGTGTAAGACTGATCTAGGATCGAACCTGCGTCCTTCAGAATGCGGAAAGGCGATACTTTGGCGTGGACACCGGAATCGAGATGCCACTGTCCCGTGTGTGAATGCCAGATGCCCGGATGGTAGCTGCGGGCATTCCGGCAACTGGGATTGAGGTGACAGTCCCGTATGTGAAGCACAGACGCCCGGGTGATAGAAGCAGACCCGTGTGTAAATAGAAGAAAACACCCAGAAGCGGGGAGTGCAGAAACGAGTGTTGCTACGGTAGCTGCTAGAGGATTCGACGACGGTGACGACGACGACGACGAAGAAGAAGAAGAAGAAGAAGAAGAAGAAGAAGAAGAAGAAGAAGAAGAAGTGGTTGTTTGCAAAGAGAAAGTTTAGCCTGCGAGAAGGCGTTGGACTCGCTTCTTTTTGCCCCCCGCCTCAACAAAAACTTGTTGAGTTAAATCTTTATTTTCCCCTCTATTATATAAAGTTTCCCTTCATTGTCATTACTCCCAGGTCCACTCTCACCCGGAATGGCAGTACCTGTTGTGGTCCCATCATTGAGCCAAATAGATTAAAATGAGTGAAAAAAACAAACATTAGATACCCAACAAGAATGAATAAATATCTTCAGCATGAAATAAACCAACAAGGGTTGACATCTCATACAATCCAATCTACGGTCCAACCTATCTATGAGTTAAGTAGATCAAAAATGAGTTTTAAAAAAGTGTATTTAAAAAAAATGATTTTAAAGCAAAAATTGAATCCCCAATAAAAATGAATAAAACAAAAGATCTTCGATATAAAATAAACCAAGAGTTGACATGCCGTAAGATCCTACCAACCAACCAACCAATCATTTTAAACAGAAAGAATATAATCGAAGAATAGAACACCTTAGATGTGCATTCTTGCTTTTATTTCTGGCATTCAATTTTCTTAATTTAACTACATTAGACAGTAACAAATAAAATTACAGTTATTTCTTTTTGTTAATGGATTTCTTCTAAAATATATTAATGGGAATTTGGCAAATATTTATTAAAATAAAACCAAACAATCAGAAATCAATAACAACAAGCAAATATTTATTAGAACTAAATCTTTAGGTTCAGCAGGCACATTAGCTTTCCTGTTCACACTGTGAACTGCTAGTTGGTTGTCCATACAAATTCAATGTATGTTATTAATATATAGCTAAGGCCAACATTATCAATAATAGGAAACATCTTTTTAAATAACTGATATTTAAATAACAATAAAACCATAGAGTAATTTATAATATCCGTGCTCATGTAATGTGGTTAGATACCGCCGGATTAGCTCAGTCGGTAGAGCGTTCGGCTAGAAACCACAAGGTTCCTAGTTCGATACCGGTCCTCGCCAACTCAGCGTATGAGTAGCACAGGTATCTGTGTGGTAAAGTAAGGAGCTGATGGTAGGTGTGGCGCTTCACCTCAGACGCCATAACAATCTCCTTGGTCTAGCGCTATTAAAAAGGGGATAGACTCCCTCGCTGACTGGCTGATACAGACTTTAGGCCGCCCCGACGACTTTACTTTTTTACATAGACACACATAAGTACTAGGAAGCCGTATCCTCAAACAGCACCCCACCTCTCGCCTAAAATGATAAGGTCAGGGTTTCTAACCGGTGCCTGAGGTCTCCCGCAGCAGAAAATCCCGACGGAACCATTCATTTTGGTTACACTGCTCATTGTATGAGCTTCGATTTGTGCCTTTTTGGCTTGGTTGGTTGTTTTGATTTACGGCATATAAACCCGATTCTTGTCATGGCGAATCAAATCATTTAGATAATTCGGTTTCTTACCTGTTGAAGCTTAGATGGTTACCCATCTAAATATTTAACAATCACGTAGTTACTTGTGACGGAGAACGAGAAAGGAAAGGGAGCAAGACATTGTCTTGCCTGCCGGGATCGAACTCGCGTCCTCCCGCATGCAAAAACAAATGCGATTTGGGCACTGTACGGACGCGAGGTTAGACTGATGTGCCCGGATGTTTGGGTAAATATGTCGATAAATGACAAGTGAGTCGAGCGCTGGGAGTGAGCAGCAGCAGAAGCAGACGACGACGCCGACGACGACGAAGCGCTTTGCGAACGACCCAGTAAAGAAATGGATTTTAGTCCAACAGAAACAAAACTAAATAGGAAATGCGATTTTGAACTGTTAAAGATTATTTCGACTACGACGACGGATTTTCCAGCTGCTAGACGAAGACGAAGAATGTGTTGACCAAAAGAAAGTCTGGCTTGTGAGAAGATGGTGAACTCGCTTGTTTTTGGTCAGCAGGAACTTCTTGATTCGAATATCTATTTCCCCCCATATTTCCCCCTCCCTTCTATATTACTATTTCTCGGAATTTTTTTTTTAGTTGAGGCTGGATAATAATTATTATTTGGATTATTCGGACTACTGTCCTCATCTTCACCCCCATGGACTGAATAAAGGGTTAGGTTTAAAGTTCCGTGATGACTCCCGATTACGACAAGAATGTTCCCGATTATGACAAGAATGTTCCAGAGTTCGAATAGAAGGTTCCCGAGTCGAAAAACAATGTTCCCGAGCCCGAGAAAGTTCCCGAATCCGACAAGAAATACCTAAAGAAGGTCGGTGTGTACATCTGCCGAAATGTTGTACAGATAACTATAAAGATGAGGACAATAGTCCGAATAATGAAATTAATAATAAGCATATAGTTGTAATCTAGCAGGAACCAATGATTTCAACGTGACTTAACAGTAAGCTGCTTTTTTATGCGTGGCTCCCCATGTTTAATGGACTTTATCTTAATCTTGCCTGGTGGGAGGACCGGAATATATATATATATATATATATATATATATATATATATAAAGATAAAAGGTGGCTTACCGGTAAAAATGGGCACGATCGTTGGAGGTGCAAATTTCAAGGGTTAAGTCAGCGATATAACAAATACAAAGCGCTCAATACGAAGTAGAGCAAATTTATTAAAGTGTCCCTTGTAACGTAACATCTTATACAGTGAACACACGTGTGATCGGCTGCAATAAATCGGTACCTCGATTAATTCAGTGGATTTAACCCTGAAGATCCTTATGGTGAAAACTAGAGTAGGTTTCTATTGTATCCATTTTTTGATAATAATAATAATAATAATAATAATATATATATATATATATATATATATAATATATATCCGACCACATATGTCGCATGTGAAGGCTGTCCCAGTAGATAGTGACGTGCCGGGGCTTTGTTGCCACCGCCTTCTTCTGGACCTCTTGGCTTCATGGTGTTGCGTCAGGGTGACTTCAGTCATAAACAGTCCGGTACGAACAGCCTGCCGCCACCGAAAGCGGTCCTGAGCCAAATTTTCGCAGCTGGAAGGAGTAATGCCATTTATATCAATGCCGAATATTGAATTTCACAGTTATTGGAGGCGTTGCTACTTCAGAGAGACAATAAATATATAGTCTTACCCGACTGCAATGCCGATGAAAGATATATATATATATATATATATATATATATATATATATATATATAGTTAACCAATAAAACTCATAAATAAAATTAGCAGTTATAATTCTGTATTTCAACAAATATTTGCCTCCATCAGACTGCAAATATTAAGGAACAATGTCTTTCCTTCTGATCCGCAGTCTGATGAAGCATACATACATACATACATACACACACACACACACACACACACACACACACACACATATATATATATATATATATATATATATATGTGTGTGTGTGTGTGTGTGTGTGTGTGTGTGTGTTGAAGTAAATTTATAACTCTTATGTGACTGGTATTTAATCAATTTTTCTTGCTAAATATATTGCACTATGATTCCCCAATTATTGTACACTGAGCTCTCCAAATGGACTATTTTAAGATCTCGATGTCAATGATTACAAATACCAACTAATTTGGATATCTATCTATCTATCTATCTATCTATCTATATATATATATATATATATATATATATATACCAACCCTTCCGCACGAGCAGGACGTGACACAAGGTCAATTTCTTAGCCGAGTTCAACGTTTGAATTACGAGTTTTCCT
>CM042141.1:105359483-105369483 GCA_023376005.1 Doryteuthis pealeii | reverse complement strand
TGGTAAATTGGTTAGGATGGACAAATAATTATGATACAGATAGTTTAGCTGTGATACACATTATTATTTGTTATGATTTCTGAAGCTATTTCAGGTGTTTAGTTCCTTTGTTGGTAAATCCTCAGTTCACTTCCAGTGACGGAAAGTATATTGCATTCCTTGAAATCTAGGTAGAAAGAGTGTAGTTTCAGCAGTACTCCTTTAGTAGAAAGCTGATGAATTCCTTGTAATCCTCCTCTGTAGGTCTTGATTTTAAAAATCCAATTTACAATGATTTTAGGAACAATACCAACGCTTAAAAGCGCTGTATTAGGTTTCTGGTTGCTAATTTTACCTGAAATGCATGTTGCTGATGTTGGGAAATTAATAAATATGAGTGGGAATGTTGCGGTAACGTCTGATGCCCATATAGATATTAATTATTTTAAAAAGCTCGCATACGTACAGGATAATCACTTGATTTTTAAATCTTTCAGTTCTACAGTCCGTAGGGAGAGGCTCTGTTCAAATGCCCACGTTGTGATTTCTGAACGAACATTGTCTCAACCATCATTTGTGACATTTCCACTTGCACGAACGCCTTGAACTTTTAGCTGATATCCTGGAAAACGTGCTTTGGTCAGTTGGTCTTTCTGACAGGTGCCCAATCATGTTATCCTCAAGATGGATATAGTTGGGGTTGGCATAGTCCCTTTTTTATCTTCTGGGATTCGGTCCGTGGCTTCCTTTTCTGACATGGAAACGTCGCGTCTACAAGTATCTGTTATGTTATATTCGAAATTGATACCCATGAGATTTTTGTGTGTTTCAAGGGGAGGGTACATTTGGAAATGAATACTGTAGCATTTTGCATTCCCTTATCGGTCTAATTTGATAATTTTGGTTTGGTTGGTTGGTTAGTTGGTTGGATGGTTGAATTGAAATCAGAGGCAGATTAAAACTATTCAGAACACTGTATTTGTATTGCGAGTATGCAGAAATATTGGAGAGACTTGGATGTCATAATAAAGTTTAGAACTACCCAGTTGCTCGGAAAAAATCATTTCCAATTATGATAATAGTTTATTGGGAAACAAAATAGGTGTTATTACTAGTTACAACCGATGACAAAAAGGAGCATGACAATATACATTACTTACTGTTCTTACTATACAATAAAATCGTTTCATATGTTTACCAGACGATATGGTATTCTTCATATCATATCAATTGTTGTTGGTTTTACGCAGGTCAATATATCAATCCTTGGATCATTAATACCAAAGCAGGTTCTTTTTTTCAAGCAGTTTTATGGTTTTTCACATAAATATAATAATCTCATTTTTTAAACAATTGTTATCTTCAGTACTATTCTAATACTAAATAATTCATACATGATTATATGGTTCAAAGTAACATTACTATCTAATAATTATGTATTTTGTTGGTACACAGTTGTATGATTTCAAGCATTAAAGCAATTATATGGTTGAAGTAACTAATTAAAATAAACCTTTGTAAAAATTGGAGGCGTCAAGAAACTATTAATACAAATAATTGCATACAATTATGGTTTCAATATTGCTTATTAATATTATTAATTTTAAATAGTCTATTTGACTCATAGATAGACCCTAACAGGTACTACAGTTCAAATAGCAGTAGAATAGGTAATATACAAAGAGATGAATACATACTCAATAGATTTACAGTTGAGTCTCCCACCGATGCAGTTTCGTGGTCCACTTTTGTGGATGGGGATATTAATATCTGAAATCATATTTTCTTGCCAGTTTTACAACGGAAATTAAGGCTAATTTCAAGGCAAGGTAGCCTCTTCCTATTTTAGTTACAGTGAACATACTGTAAGTAAACAATATTTTTTTTGTTATGCAGCAACTCATAAAATTTGAATTATTTATTTGATTAGGAATACTTAAAAATAAATAACTGAAACCATGTGTATTTGATAGAATACTCATATCATATACTGTGAAAAATCATTTGTATTTGATAGAATACTTGAAAACCATACACTGTGTACAAATAAATAAGTATTTTGAAATAGAAATTGTTACTTTACATCGTAGAATTGTGCTGAAACTAAAATAGTGATGTTGCTAACCTATGTATTTATATTCCTCGGCCTTCTATCAATTGGCTTTTTGGTTATTCGTCGATAAACATGAAACCAATTACTTTTTGCAGGGGGGGGGGTAGCTATCGAGATATGTGTTATTTATTACTTGTTAACAAACAAACAAACGCGCCGAATAAAACAACCAATGAAAAAGGAATGACAAATGATCTCCACAAATAAACAATACAAAAGAGTTGATTCCTAATAACCAAGATAAATCCATTGTTTTATTTTGGCCTGTTAGTATCATTTGTATTGTGATTTTTAAATTCGAATAGCAAAAAAATCTTCCGAAGTTTAATCAAATTTATGAGATAGACAGAACGACATTAAAGATTGAAAAAAAAAAGAAATTGCTTACAAAAACCTAACGACAACACATTTTGAGTAAAGACAATAAACATACAAAAATTGTAATGTAAATTTCTCTGACTTATTTATTATTTATCTAATTTATTATTATATTATTATCATGAGGTTTTTTTCAACTCACCGAATCTGGTTGGTTCACTGGAGGTTGATGTAAGCAAGTCTCTTCAGATCTCCCAGGACTCTTCTTCTAGCTGAATATTATCAATGCTGTTGTTTGGATAGTTCGATTTCTCCTGGATTTCCAATTCTCAAGACTTTTTTCTGGAGCTTTGGGGACTTGTTCCAAGGTCCCCAATCACAATTGTACACCTTAACTTCATGTTCGGTTTTTTCAGCTCTCTGACCCAGGTCTAGTATTTATATATCTTTTTGTTTTTCTTTCCACTTTCCCTTTGTTATATGCCGGGAAGGCAAATTCTCGAGATGACAAGTTTTTCTTCTTCACGTTATTAAACTAGATCTGAAATCCTAGCCGGATTAGGAGATCCGTCTGTATTCAACGTCCCAAAGGATTTATGCTCTTATTCTCTATGAAAAAGTTTCGTATTGTGCAATACCATTTAAGCAGCTTGTGAAATGGACTTTCTTGTACAATTCCGTGGGTCACCTTTCACAAACAGTCAATGCCTAGTTTATAACGTTAGTGCTATTTTGTTGTATTCACTCATATCATGAATTATATCATTATTTCACTTATAAGAGTTTTTTCACACCAGAGTTAGTTTGGGTGGTTTTTTCATTTTTAGCGAAGTTTCCTTAAGTCTCTGGACTCTTCTGAGTATTTTCCTATCCCAACAATGCTGTTGTTCTGGACGGTCTCGGATTCTTCAATTTCTCCAGTGTCTTTATCAAACTTTTTGGACATTCCCAAGGACCTAATTACTAAATTGGTAACGACCTTTTCCTTAATGTTCCACAGTATTTTTTTAGTTTCTCTGGCAAGGTCGCCGGTACTTATCTATGTTTGGCTTTCTTACCATCACGATTGCGATCTTCTGGGACTGCAAATTTAGCAAGTTTTGTCAAATTTCAACTTATCTTGTTGACGAACTACTGCGACTGGCCTCTGCATGGATAGGGGTGATCCGTCTATATTCAAAGTCCTATTATTATTGTCTATCATTTATTTATATATATTATTATTATTATTATTATAGAGTTTTTCATACAGAGTTAGTGATGGTCTTTCGCTGGAGTCTGAGTGACAAATTCCTCCTCAGGTCTGTAGTTGTCTGGATGGGGTCTCAATCTTCCTCTGAATTTTCCAGTTCTCCAAGTATTTTCCCAATGTTTTTGGGACGTTTTCAAGAGCACCAACTCCAATTGGTATCCTTTTCATCCACATATTCCACAGGTTTGTTCATTTCTCTGGAAGGTCCATGTATTTGTCAATCTCTTCGTTTTCCTTCATCTTCACTGTGATCTGCTGGAACTGCAAAGTCTACCAGTTGACAAGTTCTCTCTTTTTTGGTTAATCAAATACTAAATCTGGTCTCTAGTGGGATAGTGTAATCCGTCTTTATCTCGAAGTTCCCAGCATTTAGTCCAAATTTTGCATAAACCCTGTGATATTCATCACACATATTCTCCAATCAAATCACAATTTTCACATATCTTTTTGCCAGTATGTTGCTTCCCTTATTATTTGTTTGATATTCAATGCTGACTGTTAAATGTTTTTTAGAAAGTTACTTATTTTAGATGTTTTGCTTTTCACGAGTTGAATATAAATCAGGACAGTTTGAATATATTTGGCTCAAAGCGATTTACCAAATCAGTTTCCTTTTTTCAAGAATAGTGTTTGAAGAGAAATACTGATTAAACATATTCTGGAGTATGAAATAAAAAACCTTAATATCTTTCACAATTAATTTTTGAAATGATTTGATCGTACTTATTTTTATTTCTTTATTTATTTTGTGATGAATTTTTGTTGACGTTCTATGATTGAAAGGAAATATAAGAATTCCATACTGCTTTGTTATCTGTAATTTATAAGCATATAAATAAAAAAGGTAGCAACAAGATAACCAGGAAAAAGAGACATGATATATTTATTCTTTCTTTCTAAGTCAATTTCAGTTATCTCTTGATAATATACAATCTTGATATATTATACTATAAAATTTTTATATATCAATCTACTATTAGAATGCACCGAATGCACTTGAGAGGGGTAAACTCCCAGTTGTGGCCACCTGTTGGCCGTGGGTGTCGTCTCCGTGTGCTTAAGATAGAGCCCAGGTGGATGAGCGTTCATGACTTTGCAACTCCACTTTGGCTAGACGGGCGGTCGGAGAGGCCCCCTCAGATCAATCGGCTGGTCACGTCAAGTCTAGCACTATATGATTTTTTTTCCCAACCCTATTGCCCTTATGGCAAGCCCCACCCTTTTTATCCTATGGGTTGCTAGAAAGCCGGTGACTTGAGGGTCACATGTCTGGGAATGACGTTCCTTATCTGATGGTGAGGTTCCAGTTTTTGGAGGTTTGGGGAATGTGGAGCACCCTTCATCACCATGCTCCCTGGTCCACTCTGACCCGGAGTGGTAGTACTATTAAAGCATAGTTGATAACAAATGTATTAGCATTAAGAATGAATTTATTTCACAACTTTTCGGCATTAAATGACCACGAGGTTGATATATCCGTAAACAAACCAACCAAACCAACAATCTATAACTCTCTTTATATATATAAATATACCGTTTCTCAGAGGTTTTTAGAAGTATTGGTTTTTTTAGTATTTACTAAGGATGGCGTAAACGTTTTTGTTTGTTTATTAAGTTGAAGGAAGACAGAGAGGTTGAAATGTTCGGGTTTTTTCGTGATGTTTCGTCGACCCGTTCGTGCGCTTCTTCGCAATTCTTTTTAATTTTTTGACTATAATTCAGCATCGCTCAGGGGTAGTGAAATAATTTTTTTTAATAGTTTTGTTTTGAAGCATTGTACAATATGTGGTAAAATAGAATTAAAAGCATTGACATATCGCAATGAATAGTTGGTTGAAAATTATGTTATACTACCTTTTTTTTCCTAAATATTTTCGGGATAATTTCCCAGTCTTCAAGGTTTTAGAAATGTACTGGCGTTTTTTTTAGTACTTAATCTTACGGCACTGGCGTAAACGTTTGTTGTTTAATTAAGATGTGAAGGAACGCCGGATGTCCTGAAAATTTCGGGTTTTTCCGTGATGATTTCGCCGGTTATTAAAAAAAGCACAATACTTCTAAACCCTCTGAAGATGGGATTTATCCCGAAAATTTTAGGAAAAAAAGGTAAAATAGCATCCCTTTTCAACACCTATTCCCAATTGCATTGACATTGCCTTCTAATTTTCTTTTCATTATATAATATATATATATATAATAATATTATTATCTATTATATATAATATATATATATTTGTGCGGTGCGGCGCGTGCGTGTGTGTGTGTGTGTATAAAATATAGAAAATAAATCCGACGGTAGGTAAAATTTTAAAAAAAACGACATGGATGGACGTTCAATAAACCGAATTTTTCCTAAACATTGATTTCACATCTATATAAATTTATATTTTTGGAATATTGGTTTCTTTAATTTACACACACACAACCACACACACACAAACCACACCGCGTTACACACACATACCACACACACACCAAACAACACACATTATATATATATATATATATATATATAATATGACAAAATAAACATAGTTGAAAACTTTTGATCACCAAAGTAATTATGAGCACTTTTGTACTTCCTATTCTTACCCCTCTGCTCTCTCTCTCTCTCTCTCGCTGGTTCGAAACTTGCGCCGAGGTAGCTGTTACGGTATATGCCACCACTGATGAAAGGTGAAACCTTGAAACACTGTGTGTGGATTACTTATTTTTATTATATCATATATATATATAAATATATATTATGAAGATAGGAGAGCTGGAGTAAATCCGATAGTAGGGGTAACGGTAAAGAGTAAAGTGGAACAAAAAATAATGACTCAAACAAGTAGAAGTAGGAGAGAAATACAAATGTACGTACCTTGTTTTGAAAAAAATAGACTGGTGAAGTTCCTCGCTCAAGCGGAGAATTTATTTCCTACTTCTACTTGAGTCATTATTTTTTGTCCCTTTCTTTTACTAACTCATATATATATATTATATATATATATATATATATATATAATATATTTATATATATTATATAATGGAAAGATCACTTTTATAGTTTGATTTATAATTTATACATTGGTATGCATACTTGTTGGTCCATGGGGACATTTAAATAAAAGATAATTCCTTGTAAAGAAAAGGGAAACTCTATTTAGATTGGGCCTTTAAATACAATGAAACGGTACCCAAATTCCGCGGGAAGAAATAATTGTACAGAATTAAATATCCGAACTTCAAAAGAAAAGAAAAATTTATGAACTAATTTGTCTTTGCTAAATATGAATTATTCACGTATAATTAAAACATCACCAATTAGATTTAGAGTTTCTTCTTTCAAAAGCACAGATACGTAAATTCAGTGGTGTGTTGGGCGGTATGGAGCACGGATACTGGTGTTGCTCGAAATCTGCGTTTTTTTATTACTAACTGAATAGCGAGTAAAATCTTCACTAGATGTTCCATAATTACGATTTTGTGTTCATACTAACCAATGCGGACTCGGTTAAGATAAATACTTCGTATACAAGCGAGTTTTTCTAGAAATAATACTTTTGTTCCGGTCATAAAATGAATATTCTTAATCAATTCTAGCCGAATAAATTTCACATTGGTGACAAGAACACGGAGGTGAGTGGCGAGCGTCAAGGCTGCGTATTCTGAGAGGAAGCGGGCTAGGCTTTGCTGACATGTCGGACCGTGAATTGACCCGCTTCTCAGAAATGCCAAATTGTTCACCGAAGTCTAGAAGCTGCAGTCCGAGTAAGGCCAGATGATGGCTTGATTGATTCCCAGCTCGGTCGGGGTTTGGCTCGAGGAATCTCGTGCGTGTGGTGAGACGACCGGATGTTGAAGCAAATTGTATAAGTAGAAGTGGGTGACGACAACAGCAGTTGCGATTTTTCAGCTGCTTGCTGAAGATGTTTGGAGTTGGTGGTTTTTGCGCAACGACGGAATTTTTGTGACGGCGACGAACATTGTTGACCCCCCTCATCTTCAACCGTAGATTTTTTTTTTCACTCTCTTGTTCCTTCTTTTTTCATACTAGACCATAAACTTGAATAGTTTCGTTATTAAAAAAATAATATTGTTGTATCAACTTTTAGAACCGGAAACATAATTCTAAACATACTTTTTTTTTTACAACAAAAGCATTTTCCCAAGTTTTCCTTTTATAAATTTCCGTATGGCCAGATTTCACGAGGTTTTGACCACTCGCCATTAATTAAAAATACTTAACGTCCATTTTTACTGAATTAGAACACGAGAGATCTTAAAGAACATCACCTGTAAAATTCATTATAGATTTTAAACGATAATAACTGACTGAGCTAAACTGACCTGTGTTTATTTAATCTGGCACTTTTTTTCGTATTTTCGGTATTATATATAATATATATATATAATATATATATATATATATATATATATAACATAAATATATAAAGGTAATTACATATTATTATTTGATGGCAATAGAACAGTCAAACTTAAGTTTCATACATGCATTCATCAGGTGACGTTGATACGAAATACAAGGAAATCGAAAATTTTTATATATTATAATAATAAATAATATATATATAATAGTGTAAAAAAATTTTTTGAGTTATCTACTTTGTTTGGAGGCACGGTAATACTGGTTTTTAGTAATAACAGTCTTGTGCGCTAGTTAAGCGTTTAGTAGGTATATCTGACTCTCTCTCCTCTCTCTTCTCTCTCTCTCTTTTTCCATCCATATATATATATATATATATATAATATATATATATATATATATAACTCACCAACTTAACCATTTAAACCTGTGTTTTTCATTTTCTCTGATATATAATTATATTGTTATATATATAATATAATATAATATGGGATGGTGAGGAATAATTAAATGTCTAAGAGGAGAGACACTTTTTAAAAAAATTTTGGGGGATTTTTTAACCTAAAATAAATGCTGAACAATTATGTTTGACCGTGAGTATCTATTAAAATAGTATAATGCGTTTTCATGGTGTTTTCTTTTTACCTAGCTGAAAACATTTTTTTGCTACCTATCGTATATTCCATGGGTAAGGGCACAATCTAGTGTCAAATGAATTGTTTGGTGTATATATACTTGTCATGTTTTTACACGATATTTTACTGACTGAGGCCTAAACTGACCTGTTCATTTAAACTGGCCTTTTCTTTTTTGACAATTTTAATTTAATGCCAAGCTTTTCTTAGAAGAAAGAGTTACGACAGAAGGTTTTTCTGAGTTCGAACGAAGGTTCCTCGAGTCCAACAAGAAATACTGAAGAGGCGAGAACATCAGCCGAACGTTGTACAGATAAACGAAGATGAGGACAATAGTCTGAATATGCAAATAATACTAAGCAACGATGAATTCATCTGGATGTTTTAGCCGCACTCCGATTTTAAAAGACACAAGTCACTTATTAAGACTAGCAAATAAAAAAAACCCTCGGGCGTGTGTAAAATGATTTTTTGAGACATTATTGCCTGAGGGTGGAGTTAAAAAGTCACTGTCAGTGAGTTTGTACCCTAATTAAGTAAAACCTTAAATTCATTAAAGGATAAAAATAAAACAATTTGAATGTAACTTTTAAATATGTATTACATAAAACAAACATATATAATATATAATCAGTAATGGGTATTTATTAAAACTGTTTTAAAAACAATGAGGACTGTCTAATTGTTTGCATGTTTAAATTTTGAGTGTATTTATTCTATGTTTGAGATTTTGGTATGTGACTAACAGTGACGTAGTTTTTTGTTACAGACAAAACCGGAAAGGAATCTCCATTATTACTAGATAGGTGTGTGTGTGTGTGTGTGGTGTGTGTGTGTTGTGTGGTGTGTGTGATACTTTAATATATGGATATATAGTCGATATATATATAATTTCCTTGTCAAACATTTGCACAAAAAAGAATGAAAGAGAGGTAATGGTAGCTACACGGTAAGGGATTCAGAAGGCAGGAGAGACAACAGAAGCCAAGCTAGCACACTGTTCTTGTGTGGCAGATATCTGCAACAGAGACTGTCATTCAAATGGTCTGTCAGCCATTATGCAGATGCAAATATTTAACTCATATCCGGGGGATGAGGGAGTCCATATATTTCCGAAAGTGAACGTATGCTCAACTGGGTTGAAACGTTATCCATCATGCTACTGGAAATTCCCCAAAATGTTGAGATTCGTAAACATTATCATGTGTACTTTCAACTATTGCACACGTAGTCTATGTAAATTTGAAATTAAAATGAAAATAACATTTTTAAAGATTTTCCAGAATTGGGTTATGCCTATGCTCGTATAAACCAGGCTGTGCATAGATGGAGAG
>CM042141.1:105343202-105359383 GCA_023376005.1 Doryteuthis pealeii | reverse complement strand
AGAGAGAGAGGTAGGATTCATACTTTTCCCAAGGTGTTTAGCGGCTAAGTTAAATGCAGATTTACCACGTCCAGGATTTGAATCGGGCAACGAGTCCATTTCCCATGACTTCAACCAATACACCACGCGCTTCCTACCCTTTGTATCATATATGGGTAGACGACGCTGGCGGCCCTGGAAACGTGTCCTGTATGACGTTAAACTGCATCTAATGTTGAGTTCTTTCTCTGGAACTCTGGTAATGTGGAGTACCACTTCTCGCCAGTACTTCCAGGACACTATGTACCGAGTGGCATAATAGTATGATCCCATTTATGGGTTAAATAGAAATAATAAGTTCAAAAATGTGCTTAAATAAATAGTTAAATCCAATACTATTATCTGCGTTATTTGGACTATTGTCCCATCTCATTGTTATCTGTACACGTTTCGCCGTTATGCTCTCCGGCCGCTTCAGTATTTCGTTGTCACTCAGAAAACCTTCTCGAAATACCTGACGAAGATCGTAGGGAGATATCGGCCGAAACGTTTACAAGGATAACATGAAGATAGGATAATAGTCCGAATAACACAGATAATAGTAATTCATTCAAGCCTCATTTCGAACATTCAGAAAAAATAGTTTAAAATACAACTTATCAAAAAGACGCTTGCATTTTTTTTAACCCTCTGTATAATTTATTTAGCCCGGGCACTGACGAAACTCAAATAGCAGAATGAATACCATTTGCCGGATTTTAGTTTTGATTTATTGTTTGACTCTTAAAACTAAAGAAAATAAAGAATTAATATACATATCTATGCATTTTTCGTGATATAAGACGATCAATCCCCAAATTTACGATTGTTTGTTAGTCGCATGCGTGACAGTGTCGCAAAGGCTATTGATTGAAATATAGCGATCAGGGAAATCCAGTTGCATTTCGTTACGCCTGCCCCTTGGTTATCGTTGCAGCGGGATACGTGGACTATATCATGGGATGCGACGGTTTGGAAAATATCCACTCATGTGTATGAACCATTCAAATAGGTTTACCAACTAAAATTTGGGATTCTTTTAAATATTTTATTCATTCTGTATAAACACTAAATATCACTCAGTCAATAGTCTAATTTATGTTTTCTAATCTATTACTTTAGAATTTTAACATTTAGCTGGTACCTTCTCGCATTCACATTATCCAGGCAAATTAAAAGCAGTTAGTAAGTAACAACTTTCTGTAATAATTTAAAATTTATGTTTTAGAATAAGTACCTTTTCTTCATGTTATTTTTCTATAATCTAATCACATTTCTGTCATAAGTCTGCTGTTCAAATATCCTGTTAGGAGAACCCTTGAATAGATAGTAGTGATGGTAAAAAAGAACAGTTTCTAGTTTATTCCTACCATGAAATAAACTGCCCTCAATTAGGCCGTGTTTTTTGCAATAAATGTATTATTTCCTTACACCGTTTTTTTACAATACTAAATATATTTTTTTATTATTTAATATTAAACACTTCAATGTGTATATTCTAGAAGTTTTTATTTGTGAGAATGGTGACTTTTAAAGTGGGGTTCGTTTTTACACTTCAACTTTTTACTTGTAAATTCCTACCATAAAATGCCCAAGCCTAATTTTATGGTAGGAATTTACGAGTAAAAAGTTGAAGATTAACTTTTTGTTGTTATTTTTTTCTTTTTGCTTTGGTACTCTAAAATAAAAGACGTCAGATTTTTAATCATCGTCGACGAAAAAAAGAATTACGGTCATAAAAGAGGATCCAATTTATTGCCTAAATGTAAAACAGATCCCTCACTTTAAAACAAAACATGTTTCTCATTCCCTTAAACCATGACCGGTACAAGTGTTAAGCAGTGTTAAGTATTCTAGAGTTTTCGCCCGTAGTCAGGATCGAACCTGCAACCTACAGATGATCGTCAGTTAGAATTGCATTAAATTTAACTCTTATAGTCGTTGCACCATGTGTCCACCTAATACTTTTAATATGTTTGAGAATAAAACAATATAATATATCAATTGTGTCGCGTGTTTGTAAATATTTTTTTTAAATACTGATATTGAGCAAAAAATAATGAAAATAGAATTTGATATTATCCAAGATTACTTCAAAATTATTTTAAACAGTGTCCCGAGTATGAGGTCAAACTGCATCTAGTGGTGAAGTTCCAGTTCTGGAGCTCTGGGGAGTGTAAAGTGTAACAGAGAACAAGAGTTGAGTGGCGGGCATGAAAGCTTGCCGTATTCTCGAATGAAGCGGGCTTGGCTTTGCCTGGTGTGTAAGACTGATCTAGGATCGAACCTGCGTCCTTCAGAATGCGGAAAGGCGATACTTGGCGTGGACACCGGAAATCGAGATGCCACTGTCCGTGTGTGAATGCCAGATGCCCGGATGATAGCTGCAGGCATTCCGGCAACTGGGATTGAGGTGACAGTCCCGTATGTGAAGCACAGACGCCCGGGTGATAGAAGCAGACCCGTGTGTAAATAGAAGAAAACACCCAGAAGCGGGAGTGCAGAAACGAGTGTTGCTACGGTAGCTGCTAGAGGATTCGACGATGACGAAGAAAAGAAGAAGAAGAAGAAGAAGAAGAAGAAGAAGAAGAAGAAGAAGAAGAAGAAGTGTTGTTTGCAAAGAGAAAGTTTTAGCCTGCGAGAAGGCGTTGGACTCGCTTCTTTTTGCCCCCCGCCTCAACAAAAACTTGTTGAGTTAAATCTTTATTTTCCCCTCTATTATATAAAGTTTCCCTTCATTGTCATTACTCCCAGGTCCACTCTCACCCGGAATGGCAGTACCTGTTGTGGTCCCATCATTGAGCCAAATAGATTAAAATGAGTGAAAAAAATAAACATTAGATACCCAACAAGAATGAATAAATATCTTCAGCATGAAATAAACCAACAAGGGTTGATATCTCATACAATCCAATCTACGGTCCATAAAAAATGAGTTTAAAAAAGTGTATTTAAAAAAATGATTTTAAAGCAAAAATTGAATCCCCAATAAAAATGAATAAAACAAAAGATCTTCGATATAAAATAAACCAAGAGTTGACATGCCGTAAGATCCTACCAACCAACCAACCAATCATTTTAAACAGAAAGAATATAATCGAAGAATAGAACACCTTAGATGTGCATTCTTGCTTTTATTTCTGGCATTCAATTTTCTTAATTTAACTACATTAGACAGTAACAAATAAAATTACAGTTATTTCTTTTTGTTAATGGATTTCTTCTAAAATATATTAATGGGAATTTGGCAAATATTTATTAAAATAAAACCAAACAATCAGAAATCAATAACAACAAGCAAATATTTATTAGAACTAAATCTTTAGGTTCAGCAGGCACATTAGCTTCCTGTTCACACTGTGAACTGCTAGTTGGTTGTCCATACAAATTCAATGTATGTTATTAATATATAGCTAAGGCTAACATTATCAATAATAGGAAACATCTTTTTAAATAACTGATATTTAAATAACAATAAAACCATAGAGTAATTTATAATATCCGTGCTCATGTAATGTGGTTAGATACCGCCGGATTAGCTCAGTCGGTAGAGCGTTCGGCTAGAAACCACAAGGTTCCTAGTTCGATACCGGTCCTCGCCAACTCAGCGTATGAGTAGCACAGGGATCTGTGTGGTAAAGTAAGGAGCTGATGGTAGGTGTGGCGCTTCACCTCAGACGCCATAACAATCTCCTTGGTCTAGCGCTATTAAAAGGGGGATAGTCTCCCTCGCTGACAGGCTGATACCGACTTTAGGCCGCCCCGGCGACTTTACTTTTTTACATAGACACACATAAGTACTAGGAAGCCGTATCCTCAAACAGCACCCCACCTCTCGCCTAAAATGATAAGGTCAGGGTTTCTAACCGGTGCCTGAGGTCTCCCGTAGCAGAAAATCCCGACGGAACCATTCATTTTGGTTACACTGCTCATTGTATGAGCTTCGATTTGTGCCTTTTTGGCTTGGTTGGTTGTTTTGATTTACGGCATATAAAACCCGATTCTTGTCATGGCGAATCAAATCATTTAGATAATTCGGTTTCTTACCTTTCTTAAATATTTAGATGGGTAACCATCTAAGCTTCGAACAGCTTAGATGGTTACCCATCTAAATATTTAACAATCACGTTGTTAGTTGTGACGGAGAACGAGAAAGGAAAGGGAGCAAGACATTGTCTTGCCTACCGGGATCGAACTCGCGTCCTCCCGCATGCAAAAACAAATATGATTTGGGCGCTGGACGGACGCGAGGTTCGACTGATGTGCCCGGATGTTTGGATAAATATGTCTATAAATGACAAGTGAGTCGAGCGCTGGGAGTGAGCAGCAGCAGAAACAGTCAACGACGACGACGACGACGATGAAGCGCTTTGCGAACGACCCAGTAAAGAAATGGATTTTAGTCCAACAGAAACAAAACTGAATAGGAAATGCGATTTTGAACTGTTAACAAATTATTTCGACTACAACGACGGATTTTCCAGCTGCTAGACGAAGACGAAGAATGTGTTGACCAAAAGAAAGTCTGGCTTGTGAGAAGACGGTGAACTCGCTTGTTTTTGGTCCCCGCTCAGTAGTAACTTCTTGATTCGAATATCTATTTCCCCCCATATATTCCCCCCCTTCTATATTACTATTTCGCGGAATTTTTTTTAGTTGAGGCTGGATAATAATTATTTTGGATTATTCGGACTACTGTCCTCATCTTCAACCCCATGGACTGAATAAAGGGTTAGATTTAAAGTTCCGTGATGGCTCCCGATTACGACAAGAAGGTTCCCGATTATGACAAGAATGTTCCAGAGTTCGAATAGTAGGTTCCCGAGTCTAAAAACAATGTTCCCGAGCCCGAGAAAGTTCCCGAATCCGACAAGAAATACCTGAAGAAGGTCGGTGTGTACATCTGCCGAAATGTTGTACAGATAACTATAAAGATGAGGACAATAGTCCGAATAATGAAATTAATAATAAGCATATAGTTGTAATCTAGCAGGAACCAATGATTTCAACGTGACTTAACAGTAAGCTGCTTTTTTTATACGTGGCTCCCCCATGTTTAATGGACTTTATCTTAATCTTGCCTGTTGGGAGGACCGGAATATATATATATATATATATATATATATATATATATATATATAAAGATAAAAGGTGGCTTGCCGGTAAAAATGGGCACGATCATTGGAGGTGCAAATTTCAAGGGTTAAGTCAGCGATATAACAAATACAAAGCGCTCAATACGAAGTAGAGCAAATTTATTAAAGTGTCCCTTGTAATGTAACATCTTATACAGTGAACACACGTGTGCTCGGCTGCAATTAATCGGTACCTCGATTAATTCAGTGGATTTAACCCTGAAGATCCTTATGGTGAAACTAGAGTAGGTTTCTATTGTATCCATTTTTTGATAATAATAATAATAATAATAATAATAATAATAATATATATATATATATATATATATATATATATATATATATCCGACCACCTATGTCGCATGTGAAGGCTGTCCCAGTAGATAGTGACGTGCCGGGGCTTTGTTGCCACCGCCTTCTTCTGGACCTCTTGGCTTCATGGTGTTGCGTCAGGGTGACTTCAGTCATAAACAGTCCGGTACGAACAGCCTGCCGCCACCGAAAGCGGTCCTGAGCCAAATTTTCGCAGCTGGAAGGAGTAATGCCATTTATATCAATGCCGAATATTGAATTTCACAGTCATTGGAGGCGTTGCTACTTCAGAGAGACAATAAATATATAGTCTTCCCCGACTGCAATGCCGATGAAATATATATATATATATATATATATATATATATATATATATATATAGTTAACCAATAAAACTCATAAATAAAATTAGCAGTTATAATTCTGTATTTCAACAAATATTTGCCTCCATCAGACTGCAAATATTAAGGAACAATGTCTTTCCTTCTGATCCGCAGTCTGATGAAGCATACATACATACATACACACACACACACACACACACACACACACACATATATATATATATATATATATATATATATATATATGTGTGTGTGTGTGTGTGTGTGTGTTGAAGTAAATTTATAACTCTTATGTGACTGGTATTTAATCAATTTTTCTTGCTATATATATTGCACTATGATTCCCCAATTATTGTACACTGAGCTCTCGAATTGGACTATTTTAAGATCTCGATGTCAATGATTCCAAATACCAACTAATTTAGATATCTATCTATCTATCTATCTATCTATCTATCTATATATACCAACCCTTCCGCACGAGCAGGACGTGACACAAGGTCAATTTCTTAGCCGAGTTCAACGTTTGAATTCCGAGTTTTCCTTTTCATAGACCGGTTGCCTAACCAAGGTTAAAGAGCCCAGTCTGCCCTACTATTTATCCATAGCTGGAGGGAGAGTGGGATTCAAACCTTTCCCAAGGGTATTAGCGCTAACTGAAATGCAATTACAACATCAATGAGGTTTGTTGAGTTTTTCCATCTCTTTGAACGTGCATATATACATACACACACACACACACACACACACACACACATATATATATATATATATATATATATATATATATATATATATATGTGTATTTAGGCAGCATTTTTTTTGTAGGCATATATTGTTAAATAATGCAGCCATTTTCTGTCTGCAAGTCTTATCCTTTGTTTTTTCATATTGCCGGATTATTGTTTTAATATCTGGCGAGAATTGGCTGATGTATTCGCCATATGTCATAGACCGAGTGCATTATTTAACAATATACATATATATATATATATATATATATATATATATATATATATATATGTGTGTGTGTGTGTGTGTGTGTGTGTGTGTGTGTGTGTGTGTATGCACGTTCAAAGAGATGGAAAAACTCAACAAATCCTCATTTGGATATCATAAATTTATTTCGGCCGGTAACTATCTAAAAGAACCCAGTTTCCTCAGATATCATATATATATATAATATATATATATATATATATATATATATATAAAGAAATTTGAAAAAACAAGTATTCCAAAATTAGATGAATTTGTTCATCGACGCTTAAACGTTTCGGTTTCTTTAAACCTTCATCAGGATGTATTAAGGGGTGAAGAAATTGATGGATGTTTTATAGATGACAGGAGATAAAACATCCATCAATTTCTTCACCACTTAATACATCCTGATAAAGATTTAAAGAAACCGAAACGTTTAATCGTCGATGAATAAATTCATCTAATTTTGGAACACTTGTTTTTTCAAATTTCTTCATATTGTCGGATTTATATCCATATTTACTCCCATATATATATATATATATATAATATATATATATATATATATATACTCCATTATGATGGTGATAAGATATCGTCTGTGTAGGAAATCGAAAATATTTTCGCATTAAACCCCCATTTCTGCACATAAAAAAAGCGGTAAAATCTCTTATGTGCTTTTTTTATCATCTCCATCGTTCCGTATAAAATAATTGTGGATTATATGTTTTATTAGATTTGCCGATTATTGTTCTGTGTGCCGAATGCCTTTTTTATCAGTTGCATCGGAAAGAAATTAAAACAAGTTCTAAATCTCCTAACTTACAAATATGAACGCTGTGTCGTATTCGCTTTTATTGTCTACGTTCTACAGTGAATTATGTTATTTTTGCAAAATCCCTCTTGAAGTCAGAAATCCTTTGATAATGATATGTGTACAATAGAAAAAATAGAAAATATCTTCCAAATATCCACGTAAAATCTGTTTTATTTCATCATTATGTTGGTGTAATATCGAAAAAATTTCTACACATTTTATAAAAAAAAACCTGTAATTTCACTACCTCCACATACACAGAGAGAGAGAGAGAGAGAGAGAGAGAGAGAGAAGAGAGAGAGAGAGAGAGAGAGAGAGAGGAAGAATATATATTTAGTGATTTATATATGTTATATATATATATATATATATATATATATATATATATATATGTATATATATATATATATATTATACTTATTATCACACCTTCCTTAGCTAATCTGTTATTATTTTCAAACGTTCTTTTTCATAAAAAACAATAGTGTTACATAAAACCCACCACACACACACACACACACACACGCACACACACACACACGCACACACACACACACACATATATATATATATATGTGTGTGTGTATCTGTATGTGTGTATGTGTGTGTGTGTGTGTGTGTGTGTGTGTGTGTGTTGAAAAGATAAATAAATAAAGGAAATAAAATGTTGAATGGATAAAAATGAAATATTTTGAATGGAGGAAAATTCAACATTTTTTTCCTTTATCTTTTCAACATATTGTCGTAATTCATTTCCATTTTTCAACTTACACACACACACACACACACACACACACACACACACACACACATATATATTATATATAGAGAGAGAGAGAGAGAGATGAAAGAGAGAGAGAGAAAGAGGGAGAGAGAGAGAGAGAGAGCGAGGAGGAAAATACCTATTATCATACCTTCTTTATCTAATCTAACATTACTTCCACTGATACTGAGACAGATGTTTTTGGGAAGCAATATTTTTTCGCAAATTTATTATTTAAACGAAAAAACTCTTCTCAAATTTGTATTTTCTTATTTAAGAAAATAGTAAACAAAATAAAAACAAAACAAAACAAAACATAAAACTAATAGTAACATTATACAATGTCAATATCCGCATAGGTAAGTCATGCCATGCTTGAGACAATGTATAAACAGTTGAAAATCTAAACCTTGTGCGAAAGAAAACAATAGTTTAAGAACGTTAGCTCAGTCGGTAGAGCGTTCGGCTAGAAACCACAAGGTTCCTAGTTCGATACCCACCCTCGACAACTCAGCGTATGAGTAGCACAGGGATCTGTGTGGTAAAGTAAGGAGTGATGGTAGGTGTGACGCTCCACCTCAGATGCTAAAACAATCTCCTTGGTCTAGCGCTATTGAAAAAGGGATAGACTCACTCGCTGACTGACTGGCTGATACCGACTTTAGGCCGCCCCGACGACTTTACTTTTTTAATGATAAGATAAAGTGCTTGTCTGCCGACGAGCAGAGCAGTCTAACTTATAAGAAACAAGTAGTCGTAGAGAAACTATTCAATATTTGTTGTAGACAGCACGCAGCATTTGTCTGTAGTTCTCTTCTAGCTTTTATCTCGAAGTGTTAAACTATGTTAAGCAATCTATATTATTTTTGTCTATAGTCATGATTGAGTCTGGATTGATGGATTGGAGACCCCATACTTGTGACCTTGTGTCACACTCTTCGAGTGGCGAAAGGGTTGGGTAAATACCAACTCTGAATAGATTTAAATCTATATTCTGTCCAGGCCAGAACATTGTAAAGAGTTTTTCAAAAAGACACTTTTTTGTCAAGTTAGCAGTAGGTGGACGCGTGTTATCATGTTGATAAATTATATATTGTCTATATTTGCTAGTTTTCCTTTTTCAAGAATAAGAATATTCTTTTGTAAAAGAGCTTAGTGTAACGAGATGAGGAAGGTTTTGGAAGGACTGCTATAGAAAAGAGAGGAAGAAGAAATAAGAGAGAGTAAAGTTTTTCAAAAAGTGATGAACACAAAACGGTTTGTCGGGAATTTGACCGGGGCGTTAACCCCGGAATGGAGAATTGAAAGCCAGCCGGAAGTTTCGGGTGTTGACCGGAACCGGAAGTCACGTGGGCACGAGGAACGACGAAGAAAAATACTACCCTCTTTTTGCTTTCCGAAGCCTAGGGTACGGACGAGCCTCTGGTCCCTAGTGTGGGATTACAGTAATTTATCTGTGTCCTCTTTCTCATTCTCTCTGCCTTTCCTCCTCTTCCGAAACGACCCCCGAGGCGAGCCCGAAAATAAAAGCTAAGCAGCTTGTGACGATATATTTCTCGCGTTGTACCAAATACCTTTTTAGTGTTGTGAATTTGGAGGTACGTTGACAAGACCCGCTATAAGACATATATCACTTTGGGTACTGTGACCATATATCCCTATTAGAACGTTACATTAGCTCAGACAGTAGGAACCAAAGAAATACAAGGTTCCGGATTCGATTCCGGTCCTCGCCAATTCATGAGTAGCACAGCTTGGATCTGTCTGATAAAGTGGGGAGCTGATGATAGGTGTGGACTTCAGATGTCAGAAAACAATCTTCCTGGTCTCGCATTAGAAAAAAGGAGATATTAGGTTGTTACAAAAATAATAGCCGATTGAAGTGCTCGGTTTTGAAATGTCATTTTAACATAAAATTTGTTGTTTATTTCAGGTGAACTTTTGCATATATAATGATTAATGTGTGCTCAAAACTAAAATTTGATTTATTTTCAGATAGAAAGTATTTTTGAAATTTAGGAGCCTTTAAAGATGAACATGCCTAAACATGGCCTTCGCCTTCGTATATTGAATGAGTTCAAGCTTGGGCACAATGCCTCCGAAACTGCTGCCAATATCAACAAAGCACGGGGAGATGAATCTACAAGTGATCGGACAGTACACAGGTGGTTCCAGAAATTCTGCAGTAGAGATGAGAAGGTAGTGGACGGACATGCAGTCTTGACAATGAACAATTGCAGGCATTTGTTGTGCTAAATCCACGACAAAGTGTCGGAGAGATGTCTCAGACACTTGGTGTCAGCATTGCAACAGTTTCACGCAATTTACAAAGTATTGGAAAGGTGAAAAAGCTCGATAAATGGGTTCCTCATGAGCTCAATGAGCACCAAAACCTTAAGCGGTTTCATGTGTGCTTAAGCACATTTCTAAATGGTAAAACTGTTCGATCTAAAGAAGAGGTGGAATCATCATTTAAAGATTTTGTTGCATCACAGCCAATAACTTTTTACCAACGTGGAATAAATGACCTCGTAGATCGATGGCAGAGACGCATAGCTGTCCATGGCTCGTATTTTGACTAATTTTAACATTTCTACAGTTAATGTTTCAACAATAAATGTATGTATTTGAATTTGGCCATTATTTTTGTAACAACCTAATATATTCACTCGTTGTCCAGATGATACAGACAATAGGCCACCTCGCTGAGATTACTTACGTCGCGCATCTAATTAGTTCAATAAATCTAGTGGACCAGAAAGCTACCAACACCCTTATTCGACCATCTTCAACCTTTTGTTTCAGAAAATCTTCCAAATTTGTTTTACCCAATACTCCACGACTACATCACGAAGCATCAATATAAAAGGAAAAAAAAACTTGAAGGCACATCTTGCGTAATGGTTATCGTTGTAGGAAATGGACACATCAAACCGGGTTCAAATCCTGGAGAAGGCTGTTTGTATTTCACATACCGCTAATATCATTGGGGAAGTTATGAATCCAATTATTCTGACTCCAACTATGGGTAAATAGTAGGACAGTTAACCTTTTGACGTTGCTGTGGCAACCGGTCTAAGAGAAGTACAACTCTGTATCTAAATGGGTCAAACTCCACATAAAAACTGACTTTGCTTGTGTGAAGGGTTGGATAAATATATATAAAGGCAACATCTTGACTCATCTGATACTATCATACTCTCCTACGGCTCTCTCTATCACTAGAAGAATCCTAGTAAATCTATTTGTAAAATTGGTTGGGATGGACAAATAATTATGATACAGATAGTTTAGCTGTGATACACATTATTATTTGTTATGATTTCTTGAAGCTATTTTAGGTGTTTAGTTCCTTTGTTGGTAAATCCTCAGTTTACTTCCCAGTGACAGAAAGTATATTGCATTCCTTGAAATCCTAGGTAGAAAAGAGTGTAGTTTCAGCAGATACTCCTTGTAGTAGAAAGTCTGCTGTATTCCTTGTAATCCTCCTCTGTAGGTCTTGATTTTTAAAAAATCCAATTTACAATTGATTTTAGGACAAATACCAACGACTTAAAAGCGCTGTATATAGTTTCTGGTTGGCTAATTTTTACCTGAAATGCATGTTGCTGATGTTGGGTAAATTCAATAAATATGAGTGGGAATGTTGCGTACGTCTGATACTATAAGATATTATAACATTATTTCTAAAAAAAGCTCGCATACGTACAAGGAATAATCACTTGAATTTTTAAATGTTTCAGTTCTACAGTCCAGTAGTGGAGAGGCTCTGTTCAAATGATCGCGTTGTGATTTCTGAAACGAACATTGTCTCAACCAATCATTTGCGACATTTTCCACTTGCACGAACGCCTGAACTTTTAGCTGATATACTGTGAACGCTGCTTGGTCAGTTGTCTTTCTTGACAGGTGCCCCAGATCATGTAATTCTCAAGAGCTGGATATAGTTGGGGTCTGGCATAGTCCTTTTTATCTTCTGGGATTTGGTCCGTGTCCTTTTCTGACATGGGAAACGTCAGCGTCTACAAGTATCTGTTATTGTTATATTCGAAATTGATACCTATGAGGATTTGTGTGTGTTTCAAGGGAAGGGACATTTGGAAATGAATACTGTTAGCATTTTGCATTCCCCTTATTCGGTCTAATTTGATAATTTTGTTTGGTTGGTTGGTTAGTTGGTTGGATGGTTGAATTGAAAATCAGAGGAAGAATTAAAACTATTCAGAACACTGTATTTGTATTGAGGAGTATGCAGAAATATTGGAGAGACTTGATGTCATATCAAAGTTAGAACTACCAGTTGCTTCTAGGGCAAAAAAATCAATTATGATAATAGTTATTGGGAACAGAAATCGGTGTTATTACTATTACAAGCGATGATCAAAAAGGAGCAATGAGAATATACATACTTACTGTTTAGTACTATACAAATAAAACATCGTTCATATGTTACCAGCACGACTATGCTATTCTTCCATATCATTATCATTGATGGTTGGTTTTAACGCAGGTCAATATATCAATCCTTGGAATATCAATACCAAAGTCTTTTTATTTTTAAGCAGTTATATGGTTTCATATAAATAATAATAATAATACTCATTTTTAAACAATTGTATCTTCAAGTAACTATTTTTAATACTAATAATTCATACATGATTATATGGTTTCAAGTAACTATTACTATCTAATAATTATTATTTGTTGGTACACAGTTGTATGATTTCAAGCATCTAAAGCAATTATATGGTTGAAGTAACTAATAATAATAAACCTTTGTAAATAATTGGAGCGTCAAGAAACTATTAATACAAATAATTTGCATACAATTATATGGTTTCAAGTATTCTTATCTAATATTAATTAATTTTAAATAGATCTATTTGACTCATAGATAGGACCCTAACAGGTACTACCAGTTCAAATAGCAGTAGACCATGGAGTAATGTCAACAAAGAGATGAATACATACTCAATAGATTTACAGATTGAGTCTCACCACCCGATGCAGTTTCGTGTCACCTTTTGTGAGATGGGGATATTAACTATCTGAATCATATTTCTTGCCAGTTGTAAAACCGGGAATTAAAGGCTGAATTTCAAGGCAGGTAGCCTCTTCCTATTTTAGTTACAGTGATATTACTGTAAGTAATCACTATTTTTAGTTATGCAGCACTCATAAAATTTGAATTATTTGTATTTGATAGGAATACCTGAAAATAAATAACTGAAAACGATTTGTATTTGATAGGAATACTTGATACCATATAACTGTGAAAATCTATTGTATTTGATAGGAATACTCGATATCATATAACTGTGAAATCATTTGTATTTGATAGGAATACTCGATATCATATAACTGTGAAAATCTCGATCATTTGTATTTGATAGGAATACTCGATATCATATAACTGTGAAAATCATTTGTATTTGATAGGAATACTCGATATCATATAACTGTGAAAATCATTTGTATTTAATAGGAATACTTGAAACCATACAACTGTCTACAAATAAATAAGTATTTTGAAATAGAAATTGTTACTTTAAATCGTACGATTGTGCATGAAACCTAAAATAGTGATGTTGCTAACCTATGTATATATATTCCTCGGCCTTCTTCAATTGGCTTTGGTTATTCGTCCGAAACATGAAACCAATTACTTTGCAGGGGGTGGGGGGTAGCTATCGAGATATAGTGTTATTTATTACTTGTTAACAAACAAACAAACCGGCGCCGAATAAAACAACCAATGAAAAAGAGGAATGACAAATGATCTCCACAAATAAACAAATACAAAGAGTTGATTCCTAATATACAAGATTAAAAATCCCCATTGTTTTATTTTGGCCACTCGTTAGTATCATTTGTATTGGTGATTTTAAATTACGATAGAAAAAAAAAATCTTCCGAAGTTTAATCAAATTTATGAGATAGACAGACGACATTAAAGATTTGAAAAAAAAAAAAAAGAAATTGCTTAACAAAACCTAACGACAACACATTTTCAGCCAAAGACAATAAAACATACAAAAACAATTGTAATGTAAATTTCTCTGACTTATTTATTTATTTATCTATTTATTATTACTATTATTATCATGAGAGTTTTTCACACTCACCGAATCTGGTGGTTCACTGGAGGTTGAGTGTAAGCAAGTCTCTTCAGATCTCCAGGACTCTTCTATTCTAGCTGATATTATCAATGCTGTTGTTTGGATAGTCTCGATTCTCCTTCGGATTTCCAATTCTTCAAGACTTTTTCCGACCTTTGGGGACTGTTCCAAGGTCTCCAATCACAATTAGTACGACCTTTAACTTCATGTTCCACAGTTTTTCAGCTCTCTGACCAGGTCCTAGTATTTATATATCTTTTTGTTTTCTTTCACTTTCACTTTGTTATATGCCGGGACGGCAAAATTCTCGAGATGACAAGTTTTCTTCTTCACGTTAATTGACACTAGATCTGGTCTCCTAGCCGGGATTAGGAGATCCGTCTGTAATTCAACGTCCCAAAGGATTTTATGCGTCTTATTCTCTATGAAAAATTTCGTATTGTGCATATACCATTTAGCAGCATTGTGAAAATCGACTTTCTTGTACAATTCCCCGTGGGTCACCTTTCACAAACAGTCATGCCTAGTTTTATAACATTTTAGTGCTATTTTGTTGTATTCACTCATAATATGATTATTATCATTATTTCACTTCATAAGAGTTTTTCACACCAGAGTTAGTTGGTGGTTTTTCATTTTCAGCAAGTTTCCTTAAGTCTCTGGGACTCTTCTGAGTATTTTCCCTAATCCCAACAATGCTGTTGTTTGGACGGTCTCGATTCTCCCAATTTTTCCAGTGTCTTTATCAAAACTTTTTGGACCATTCCAAGCACCATAATTACTATTGGTACGACCTTTTCCTTAATGTTCCACAGTATTTTTTCAGTTCTCTGGCAAGGTCCCGGTACTTATCTATGTTTGGCTTTCTTTTACCATCACGATGCGATCTTCTGGGACTGCAAACTTTACAAGTTGTCAATTTCACTTATCTTGTTGACCAATACTGCGACTGGTCCTCTGCCATGGATAGGGTGATCCGTCTATATCTCAAAGTCCTATTATTATTGTTATCATTATTATTATTATTATTATTATTATTATTATTATTATTATTATTATAGAGTTTTTCACACCAGAGTTAGCTGATGGTCTTTCGCTGGAGTCTGAGTGACAATAATTCTCCTCAGGTCTGTAGTTGTCTGGATGGTCTCAATTCTTCCTCTGATTTCCAGTTCTTCCAGTATTTTCCCAAGGTTTTTGGGACCGTTCCAAGAGCACCAACTACGATTGGTATCCTTTTCACCCACATATTCCACAGTTTTTTCATTTCTCTGGCAAGGTCCATGTATTTGTCAATCTCTTCGTTTTCCTCCATATTCACTCTGTGATCTGCGGAAACGGCAAAGTCTACCAGTTGACCAGTTTTCTTTTTTGTTAATCAATACTAAGTCTGGTCTCCTGGCTGGGATAGTGTGATCCGTCTTTATCTCGAAGTCCCAGCACTTTAATTCCCAAATTTGCATAAACCTGTGATAATTCATCACACATATTCGTCCAATCAAATCCACAATTTTCACATATCTTTTGCCAGTATGTTGCTTCCCTTATTATTTGTTTGATATTCAATGCTGACTGTTAAATGTTTTTAGAAAATACATCTATTTTAGATGTTTTGCTATTTCACGAGTTGAATATAAATCAGGACAGATTTGAATATTAATATTTCGCTCAAAGCGAATTTACCAAAATCAG
>CM042141.1:105335702-105338202 GCA_023376005.1 Doryteuthis pealeii | reverse complement strand
TCTAAACACATTTCAGTAACCCTACAGGCAAAGATATGCCGATAAAATCAATTGATTGATTGATCACGCCCTCTTGAATCGAGTAAGTCAGCTAGTTTTTATGGTTTCGTTAAGAAAGTTGAAATGCATAGATGCATATAGTCATTAAGTTGTTTGATTTTGGTGTGTCTTTATTTATTTTTCTTTCGGGAAATTTAATTTATATTCTATTTGTTTACTAATAAATTAACTGTATTTTCTTGTCTTCATTTAGAAAGTTACGAGTTTCATTTCTTTTCTTTCTTTCTTTCTTTCTTTTGTTGATTTTGTCAGAAGCAGAGAGATGAACAATAACAATGTGGGAATATTTGTGTAATGATCGTTATGACTCTAAACAATAGACGGTGATAGAGGCTAATTGGATATGAAAGTTGATTTTCAGAGTTCAATTTATGTGTCATTTGACGTGTACCGACTTCACCAGTTTAATGTTCGGTACATGTTGGAAACTATAGCGCGAAATATTTCATGTAAAGAGATGCGGATAAGCTCAATCTAAAGACAAACTTGAGTGCAATTCTAATTAGATATAAGACAGACTGATATATATATATATATATATATATATATATATATATATATATATATATATATATATATATATATATATATAACTGAACAAGCCACTGTTTTTATATTTCAATTTATAATATGCATGAAACTATAGTTACGTAAAATTAATACAATAGCATTTCATCTCTGATTTTAAACCTGCTCTACTATTTTAGCATTAAGAACCTTCATATGCTAAAACTTTTCTCATTCATTCTTCATTATATTATATAATGTTATATTATATTATTTCATATATATATATATATATATATATATATATATATATATATATATAATCCAAAGGTCCAGAGAAGAAATCTTCCTTGCGACACAAGAGTTTTATTTAAAAAACCTGCCGCAGTTTGAGAGCTCAATGTGTGCTCTTAATGTTAGAGTCACAGAGCAAATATATAAGTAAAGAAATAACAAAAGACTTAGAGATTTAGCGTTATAGTCTATTTCAGGGAGATTAGACAAAGTGTCTAACTCTCCCGACTCATCAGATGCGAACATTCGCGTCAGATGTGAATTCGACTCATCATATGCGAATTTCGCATCAGATGTGAATTTCGCATCTGATGAGTCGGGAGAGTTAGACACTTTGTCTAATCTCCCTGAAATAGACTATATGGCTAAATCTCTAAGTCTTTTGTTATTTCTTTACTTATATATACGTAGATTTATATGTATGTATTTATGTATTCCACAGTCTATGTACATCTATGAATATCTAACAATCATTTATATCTGTCTAACTATCCATCTATCTTCTCACAATCTATCTATCTTGCACAGTCACTTTAAATCTATCTATCTATCTATCTATCTATCTGATTTCTTCTTCTAAACTTAAGGAAGTTATCACGGTTCTTGTCATTAGAGAAATACATTTATTTTTTTCAATGTTTGCATGTAATTATGCAATAATCAAAATAATTTCTTTGAATTTTATGTAAGGTTCGCCGTGTACACAACTGGTCAATGTCTTTATCCAAATATGCAAAATTAGCATTTTCTATGAAGTTAGAGATACAATAAAGAGAGATTCAACATATTTTTCGGTATTATATATATATATATATATATATATATATATATATATATATAAAAAATAAAATAATTATATAAAGGTATTACATATCTATTTATTTGATGGCAATAGAACAGTCACAACCTTAGGTTTCATACATGCGAAAATCGCATGCATTCATCAGGTGCCGTTGATACGAATACAAGGAAAATCGAAGAAATCAAAAAATTTATATATATATATATATATAATAAATATATATATGATAGTGTAACATTTGTTTTTGTTATGCTAATTTGTTTGGAGCACAGTAATACTGGTTTTAGTAATAAAAGTCTTTTAGTCATATTCTTGTCCTTATGAGATAGTAAGCGAAATTATTAGTAGGTATATCTGACTCATTAGGATTAATATATATATATATATAATATATATATATATATTATATATATATATATATATATATATATGGAAAAATGAAAAAACACAGGTTTAAAATTAAAAAAACTCATGGGTTAAATGGTGAGTGGGTGGTTTTATTTCCGCTGTCGTTCATCGCAAAAAATGTATACACACACACACACAACCACACACCTAAAAAATGCACAATGTTTCCTTTTGATACACACACATACACCGTCCCATACCCACGCCGTAAAATAGAATATTTGACGTCATATTTCAAAACCGTCCCTTTTTTCAAACCTCAAAAATTATTAAACAGACTGAATAACAATAACTACCACTCGCTTTTCTCGTTATTCTGTGATAAATAATTTCTTATCACCTTCCATATACCAACAAATGCCCTGAAGATGATTTAATTAATTGATCGAAACACTGCATCGTCGGCCAATAAACTCACCACTTAACCCA
>CM042141.1:105310702-105330702 GCA_023376005.1 Doryteuthis pealeii | reverse complement strand
GACTGAGCTAAAATACAATGTACGATGTTTTAATGTTAAACAAACATCTCTCTATATAAAAGTTTTAAAAAAAATTACATTAACAAGTAAATGTATAACAATAATAACAATAACAAAATTTTAAAAGTAAAAATACGAGGTAGTTGAATAACTTATATGAAGAAGTTTAAATTAACATTTCGTATATAAACAGTGTTTATATACGAAATGTTAAGTTAAGCTTTATGTTTGTTTAGCATTTATTAAACACTAAACAAACAAAATAAACATGATTCTAATGTATGTAACTTGAATAAGAAAATTTGTTATTTAATAAAGAATATAATTCTAATAATAATTAAATAGACAGATTTTAAAAAATTAAGTCACCTCTTCCCTTCTTTTTTTTCTTCTAAAAACCGTTAAGATAAATGGTCTTTCAACAAATTTATACTTATCTAGATAATTCTTTTACTCATTTATTAACTTTTTTAAAATTTAGAAATTACTTTAATTTATTCTTATTAGTGGCATCTCAAATTTTAACGTTTATTTCGACCGTTTATTCATTAAATAATTCTCTGCGATTTTTTTATTTGATAAATTATTTTCCTCTTATTTTCTCCCACTCACTCTTTGGTGTTCCTAATTTTTTAGTCGGGTAATGGACCGGGTACTTTAGCTAGTATATATATATATATTATATTATATATTATATATAATATATATATAATCATCAGGTAAAACTTAAAGCACGGATACCCATGTACTATATATATATATATATATAATATATATATATATGCTATTATAGTTATAAGTAATATTTCACTATATCGTGGATAAACCATGTGTACCTAAGTTAGGCTAACGTGGACATGAAGTCAACAGCCCTTGTTTGCTCACAGTTTCTTGCCTATCTATTTAGTTTGAAAATCGCATAGGCGAAAAACTATCAGTAACTAAAAGTCCTCGACGCCATGTACACGCTACTATATATATATATATATATATATATATATATCAAAGGGAAGTGCGTATAGTGTAATGATTGTCGTCGTACGAAATGGACGTACTGACAGGAGTAAAAATCATGGACGATGCCGGTTGCATTTGTTATAGCAATTTCGTGTTTGGGAATGTTATGAATTCCAGGAGAAGGAAAACTCTAATTCAAATTTGGTAAACTAGAAATTGACCTTGTGTCACATCCTGCTCGTGCATATGGGTTGGCAAACACACAAACACACACACACACACACACACACACACACACACACACACACACATATATATATATATATATATATAATCCAAAAGTCCAGAGAAGAAATCTTCCTTACGACACAAGAGTTTTATTTAAAAAAACCTGTCACAGTTTGAGAGCTCAATGTGTGCTCTTAATGCTAGAGTCAGAGAGCAAATATATAAGTAAAGAAATAACAAAAGACTTAGAGATTTAGCTTATAGTCTATTTCAGGGAGCTTAGAGAGACTTTGTCTAAGCTCCCTGAAATAGACTATAATGCTAAATCTCTAAATCTTTTTTTATTTCTTTACTTATATATATATATATATATATATATATATATATATATAAGCAGTACGATTTTCCTCTTTTTTGTCGTGTAACTATTTTTGCTTGTTATGTGTTACAGCAGTATACAGTAATAATTTCAATGTCTGTTATTCTGGGGAATTTTCCGAGCAGCTAAAATGCCTGAGGTGTATTCTACAGTAAGTATAAACTGTTTTTAAAGTTTCTTTTATCGAAACATTTTCCTTGCGAACAGAATATATTGGAAGAATGGCAACCCACATCATATCCGTATCTTTTTGAAGATGAGGATAGCATGTGATATGTTCCATTTGAAAATATCACTTTAAATATCACATTGAATAAGGCTTACTTTTACTTTTAATACATTTATTTCAGCTCGTTTCTCTACAACGGTGATAATTCTATACAAACTAAAGGTAAGTATCGCAGATTTAAAGAACGTCTATAAATTCTTTCATGAACACACACACACACACAGACACACAGACACACACACAGACACACACACTTATATGTATATATATATATATATGTATGTATATATATATATGTATATATATATATATATATATATATATATATATACATACACAGGGGTGCGGCATAAGTAACGCCTTTTAAATTTCATATCTTATATTGTATATTTTCTTTATCATTTTCTTTAACTAATTTGCTAAATCTTCATCTTTTCAGACATTTTATACAACCATGAGATTAACAAAGGAACAGAGAGTAAAATCAATTAAATTCTACTATCAAAACAATCAAAAAGGCTTTAATTTTATATATATATATATATATATATATATATATATATATATATATATATATATATATAGGTATGTACGTTTAACTTACTTTAGTTCGTATAGTTTTATAGATATTTAACGCGTCGTGCCGCATTCATTGTGATTCATTTCTTTTAATTGTAGGAAAGTGAATTTTGATCTGACCACATATACGCGTGTGTGTTAAGATATGGATGTTCGGTTTAATAATTCTAGTCAGTGTGGTTTTATAAATGTTTAACGCGTCGTGCTATATCGATCGTAATTTGTTTAAGTATGTTAAAACGGAAATTACCGCTCGTTACAGTCCTCCCAATGAATTATAAAAAGTGTCTGTGCCGCGTAGACCTGTTTATAACACCTACTCTGAACGCTGGTTGACCCCCGCATTAGCCAACCAGGTGTAAAGATGCTGAGGTCTGCGTGGGCAGAACTCTATTTTAATCCAGTTTATCGTCTAGCGTTGAACAAGATAGGTGATGCACTAGAGTTTGATTGTTATTAATGGGGTCTAACTGACGAGGTGGGTATTATGCTGAAAGACCCAAAACCATCCAATGAACCAGTAATAACATAACTGACGATACTAACCAGCGCTCTTTAATAGTACAGGTATATCTCAAACATTAAAATCCTCCACATCCTCAAATCTTACTTTTGAGAAGAAATGTTAATTTGAAAAAAAATATTTTCAATGATGAAACTATTTTAAAAAAAGGCAGAAAAGAAATATAAAAGAAAGAAGAAAGGCAATTTGAAGAAAAAAAAGTTCGAAATGCAAAAGTAAACGTCTTGAAATAAATAAAAGCTGCATAATGAATAGGCATAGCCTATCATTTTGTAAAAGAAGTTTAGTTTAGATTTTAAAATTAACGGTACATTGTCAAAAAATATAGGATCGGATTTACAGAGTTTGATTGTCAGTTGACTTTAACTCCGAGTCGTCTAGAGCGGGTCTCTTATTTGCTTAGAAAGCCACGTGATCAGATATGTCTGGTTTGGTTTCGTTCGTTGAGTTTTACGACATGTCGACCCTTGTTGCATTATTTTATGCCAAATAGATTTTGTTTTATTCATTCGTGTTGAGGATTCTTTTTTTTTTCAAACTCAATTTTTTAAAACACATTTTTCTATTTACCTCAAAGGTACTACCAGGTACTATCACTCCTGGTCAGAGAATAATGCCGATGAAGGGGTACTCCACACTCCCGAGAGCTCTAGAATTGGAACTTGACGATTAAATACAGTTTAACATCATACCCAGGACACTAAGACCCTCAGCCACTGCCTTCAATAAACCAAACAAAAACAATCAGAACATAGAGACAACATTCCGATGAACAAGATCCCCCAGAGAACTGTATATATTTTTACCAACCCCACCGCAAGAGCAGGAGGTGACACAAGGTCAATTTCTTAAGCGGAATTCAACATGGTTTGAATTCAGAGTTGTCCTTCTCCTAGACCGGTTGCCTAACAAAGATTAAAGAGCCCAGTCTGCCCTACTATTTATCCATAGCTGGAGGGAGTAGGATTCATACATTTCCCAAGGTTATTAGCGCTAATTGAAATGCAATTACCACGTCCAGGATTTGAACTCGGGGCGACGAGTCCATTTCCCATGACTTTAACCATTACACCACGCGCTTCCCAACCGTATATGGAGACAGCAGCAAATATATACACTTAGAAGAATAGAATAATCTAAAGAATAATAATAAGATATATTTAACATTACTTCCATTTCAAATTCCTTCCTTAATTCTCTTTTTATTTTTGGTAAATTCCCATTTTTCGCTTTCACTTTTGATAAATTCCCTTATTTCTATTGTATTGTATTTCATGGATAAATTGTAATTCATTGTAATTTAAATATTATTAAAACAGAGAAAACAAAAGTAAAATTTAACGCTTTATCATATTTATAAACAGATATTCATGTTTATTTAATAATTCGCTCTCAAACATTTTCTATGATTGTCTATCTGTATATATTGTCTGTCATCTCAAGTAAAACTTTTCCATTCAAATATGAATTGAGAAATCTATGTTTTCTCATGAAAGATATTTCCTCAGGTTCAATGGTGCATGTTAGTTATCTGTCATCTTAAGTAGACCCTTCACAACAATACGAATTGTCATATTTAACTTTTCTGGGATTATGAAACAAAAACAAATCCTCCTGTTCTCTTATACGAGTTAATTTTCTATAATCCCAGTCACCCCCCCCCCCACAGCAACTCTTTAAAATTATGTATATTTTTCCATTTTATTGAGAACATCTTTCTTAAACGTATATAAAACTGGATTATTTCTACTTTCTAGTTTTTGGCTTTTAAAATGAAAGCCACCTTAGAATGTACTCTGATTTTTCATTAAAGTACATAGCTCAGTCGGTAGAGCACCCAGCTGTTCATGACTCGATATCGGCCTCCGTCAACTCAGGGCATCAATAGCATAGATTGGGTAATCTGATCTGTGCCGTAAAGAGAGAAACTGATGGTATATGTGGTGCTCCATGTAAAAAAACAAACAATTTTCCTGGTCTAGCGCTAATGAAAAGGGTATAGACCCCCTAACTATCCGACTAATACCGACAATAGGCCATCGGCCAACTTAATTTTTTTTTACATTGTACCATTCTCTGGGGTTGAAACCTGATCAGTAGTTGTAGGACAAATTATCAATTTTTACAAAATAATTGTCATGAAAATTGTTCTGCCGCGAGCCAGCGATAAATATTTTGTGAGTGAAGTAGTGTTTGAGACCCCTGACAGAGACATAACCCTAGAATTCTTTCTAGAATTATTTTGTAGAATTCAGGGTTCCACAAAAGCCACTTTGATTGAGCACACAGTCTGTTCACCGTTTCTTTCAATCTTCTCCTTTTCCAATGTTTTATCTTATTTTACGTTAGTTTGATTCTATATGTGTTGATGTTATATGTTTCCACTTTATATATGATCAGCTATAAGAATTTTCAAAGCCTTGAGATTTAACTTTGGATTCTGTAGGAGCTGAAATCGACGACCCGAGTTCAAATGTGTTTCTGTCTCCCTTTGCACTAATAATAATGGTACAGGCAGCAAGCTATTGTTCCTTCACTAGTTATATAGAAAATCCCGAGAGGGGGAAGTACTACTGGCTCTGCTACGCATTGGCCATACAAGGCTTATGTACTATTTTTATGCACAAGCAGGATTATTAACCACGGTGCAGATATCAAACACCCACATATCAAACACCCTGCACCGTCAAACTTTCCACATGGAGTGTGGAGATTTCACTCCAATCAGGATGACATATTTCAACGTAATAATATGAGCGGTCTGTTTGAGAATAATAACATGGATGACATTTTATCCTTCTTGAGAGAAATGAAAATATACTGAAAATTATGAGTCAGATATAAAATATAACAAGAACTATCTTCAAAATTAAACTTTAAAGGAAAATTGACTACCAACATTTATCTCAACAGTTTTGGCATTAGATACCCAAAGGATTGATATTCCATTAAACAAACCAAACCAAAGCAAAACTAGTTATGGGTAAATATTAGAGCAGACCGTCTTTTAGCCTTGGTAGGGTAACTAATCTAGGAGAAGGAAACGTCTGAATTCAAGATGTATTTTACATAACGATTGAACTTGCGTCATGTTGCAGTAAGAAGTAGTCACCATGAGACACGACGAGGCAACAATGAGAGAAGATGGGCGTTGATATAGTTAGAAATGAGCATGTAACAATCGGTTTCAGAATGCGGGTAATCCGGCTTGGTGTCTGGTAAAAATATTTTATTCTCTAGACATTTGCCGCCATCTCGACATTTAGAATAATATCAAATTTGAATCGGGATAGAAGTATAATCCCCAAACAAATCGATGGTGTAACAGATCAAGTTGTATCAATGGCCATTGCAAGTGCGATTTCGAATTAAGAAAGAAATAAGATCGTCCATTCACAATTAGTGTTCAAAAATATTGAGGTTCGCGATTTATTTTCGAAAGTGAATAACGAATGAAACGTTAATTTTCTTCAAAACAATCCTTTGGCTTCTGTTAGTCGATTGGATTTTACGGTATATCAATCCTTGTTAGGTTATTTTATGCCGAAGACGTTTTTTTCTTTATTGTTGGGGGATTGTTTATATTTAGGGTTGGTTGGTTGGTTGGTTGGTTAGTTTTACGGCATGTCAACGCATGGATTATTTTATGCCGAATACATTTGTGTTTTATTCATTCTTGATGAGTACTTAATTTTTAAAACACATTTATTTCTATTTAACTCATAGATGGGAACCCAACAGGTATTATTTCTCCGTGTCAGGGTGGGTCTAGGATTAATGGGGATGAAGGGGTGTACCATATTCTCCAAACCTCCAAAACTGGACCCTCACCGTCATATAGAATTTAACGTCATATCGAATTTAACGTCATATCCAAGACATGGAGACCCTCAGCCACGGCCTTCTAGCATATATATGATAAAAAGGGTTGGGGTTTGCCATAAGGTGCTAGGGCTTGACGTCTAGCCGATTGATCGGAGGGGGACTCTCCGACCACCCGTCTCGCCTAAGTAAGGGGTAAACTAGATTTTTGCATGTCATGGGATATTCAGCCACCAGGATTCCATCTTTAAGCATCAGAGGTCGCCATCCAAGGCCAGCAGGTTGCCCCATTGAGTGGGGGGTCTTACCCCTCTGCAGAGGTAGTGATGTATTCTAAAGTTCTAGCCGACACGACTTATATGTAGAGTAAGAATGTATACATAAATGCCATTAAAGTTTAACATTGAAATGTACTTTTTTATTTTTTCAAAAAATATCCCCTTACAACCTCATGAAAGTATATAATTCCAAAAAAATAAAAATATCCAACCGGTGGGAGGTTTTCTTATCGTAGAATAAAGAAAATATTCAAATAAAACATTTTTCATACAAATCATATATAGATAAAGAGAGGATTTTGGCAATGGATGACCCACAAGAGGTGAAATGCCATTTAACCAAATTAGCCAACCTACAAAACAATCAACCATCACTCCAGGTCGAGGGGACCTGTGACTAACATGTTTTTATCAAAGGGTTTTCAATAAATCTGCTACCCTCACAAAAACATTTTTTAATGAAGACGAAATTAGTTGAGATGTTGTTTCGTTAATCTCAGACAAACTCTAGAAAATTAGAATACTAAAATGATACAATACTAACAAGGGTGACGTTATATACTGACAGAAAATAAAGCAAACTTGAATCTGTTAATATACTCAAGATTAAACTAGCACTGTCAATAGTGTTTAGAATACACCGACTATATTCCCTGTCCAAAGGGTAAGACCCCTCCTGACCCCCAAAAAATAAAATATGGGGTGTTCTGGGTAGGACACTAAACTGCATATGATAGTGTGGCTTCAGATTTGGAGAGTGGAGAATACTCCCTTCATTGCCATTACTCCCAAGCCCACTCAGACCCGTAGTAGTAGTATCTGTTAAGGTCCCATCTATATGTTAAATAGATCTGTTTGAAAATTATTTGAATAAGATGGGAATACTTGATATCATATAACTATAAATTATTTGTATTGAGAAAAATAGTTACTTGAAGATATAATTGTTTACTTAGGATTATTATTATTCATTTGAAACCATATATATATTTATATATATAAAGCGTGGGCTAGTGGTTAGAGTCGTGGAAAATGGACTCGTCGATTCGAGTTCAATTCCTAGACGAAGCTGTTGGCATTTCACATGGCGCTCATACCCTTGGGAAAGGTATGAATCCATATATTCTCCCTCCAGCTATGGGTTAAATAGTAGGGCAGACTGGGCCCTTCAGCCTTGGGTAGGTAACCAGTCTAGGAGAGAGATAACTCTGAATTCAACATTCTTGAGGTTGGTCGTTGATTGGGTTTGTGGCAACCCTTGATGCACCAATTCTTTCCTATCGACTGTGCCAAAAAGTGTGGATGGTCCAACACAAGCCTTCACCAATATAGACAAATCACTGTGTGGATGTTCATTGTATGAACACTCATACGTCGATAGACGGGAGAGTCCATCATATATTTACCAACACCTCAGCACAAGCAGGATGCGACTATTTGAAACCATTTAACTGTTTGCAAACAAATTATAAATAAATAGAAATAGTTACTTGAAAACATAATTGTGTATGAATTATTAGATAAGTTCTCTTGGGAGAAATTAAAACAATTATAGAAATTTTAAATCAGATATGAAATATATCCACGAAATACATCTACAAAAATAAACCTGTATAGGAAACTTGAGTACCAATCTTTATCTCACACTCTAACAGTGTTGGCATTAAATATCCCACATGATTAATATACCATCAAACTAAAAAAAAACGAACAAAACTAAACTAAATGAAGTCAATGAAATTCATTTATATACCAATTTGAAGATATTAAGAACTTGAAACATTTTATGGAAATGGCTAGTTTTGGCATTAAATGACCCGAAAAAGTTGATATGCCATAAAACAAACCAAACCATGAAATAAACTCTTTGAATCTTGCAATACCGATAATCTAATTTTATTTGTAACTTGGCTTAAGTGGTTTGACAATTCTCAAACGGTTCATCTTGTGCAGTTTTAATTGGCCTATCCAATTGCACAGAGTGCGAAAGTGTCTTCTCAAGTGTTTCTTCAAGTGTTTTAAGCCGGGTTTTAGAAAAATGGTGGCACAATTAACTCGACAAATCTCAGAGAAGTACAGTACAGAGCAATTAGTCAGACTTGTGAAGACGGTTTGCTTTGAGAGAATTGCTTAAATTGCCATGGCTACTGGATTTTTTCGACTACATGCGTTTTAGAAGGCGCTATAATGTAATGGTTATCGTCTTAGGAAATGGACACGGTGACAACTTATCTATACACATAAAAAAGCAGTTGTGTCTAAGTATGTGTATGTGCGGGTATGTCCGATGGAAACTACAAAAACACAATAATTAACGACAAAGTAAATATACTATTTCTCTGAATGTTTGAGATGAGGCTTGAAGATTAGTATTATTAGCGTTATTCGGACTAGTGTCCCTATCTTCGTTGTTATTTGTACAACGTTTCGGTCGATATACCCTCCGGCCTTCTTCAAAGTTCCGTGATGGCTCCCGAATACGACAAGAAAGTTCCCGAGTTCGAAAAGAAGGTTCCCGAGTCCGAGAAGGTTCCCGAGTCCGACAAGAAATACCTGAAGAAGGCCGGAGGGTATATCGGCCGAAACGTTATACAAATAACAATGAAGATGGGGACAATAGTCCGAATAACGCTAATAATACTAAAGTAAATATATATAAACATTAAATATTACCAGAGATGGTTTTTTTGTGTAAAAATAATGAAGATTTATTCATATTTGGGAAGATATTAAAAATTAAATTTTGTATAATAAAAGAAGCAAAAGTCATTGCGCGTTATTTTTTGTGAAGGGAAATTTTTCGTTTTGAAATAAAATATTGATTGATTGAATTAAACGGCTCATTTATATCTTATTAAAAAAAACATATAAATTATTGAATTAAAATTACTTATCATATTTTTATATTCGATGTCATTCCCTTTACCTAGGGGAAGAATTCTGACATCTCACCAGGTTTTTTTCATGTAGGGATTTTATGGGGCATCCTGCGAGAATCAAACTCACGATAAGTAATAATGGATTTGCGATACTAATTTTTGAAAATATTCCCTCTATCCTGGCGACGCCGGGTAGCCGCTTTTAGTCTATAATAAAAGGAAGATAAAGGAATTTTAAAGATAACGACTTGTCATCTGATCTTTCCCCAATTGAACTAGTCTGGACAAAATTGATCGTAAAGTTCAAAGTGAAATGACTAAGAATAAGCAAAAGTTGTTTACACATTTACACACTGCTTACGAATGAATTGCATCAACATTACTATAACAAGTTAGTAAAAAGGATGCAATGAATTTTCCCTGCAGTAAAAAGAAGCTCTTTGATATATTCTTTGATAAACAGAAAATATAAATTTGTTTGATTGAAATTGTAATTATTTTCATTTAAATTATTGTATAATTGATTGTAAACATTTCCATCTTTAAATACATTAAACGTGATTAATTTTTTAAATATAGAGGAACAAAAGAATGTGGTCGCACACTTTTGGTAAGTAATATATATATATATATATATATATATATATATATATATATATATATATATATGGGACTAAAAAGAGGAAATTAATCCGACAGTATGTCGAGAAAAGCCTTTTCTCCACACACAGACACACGGACATATATATATATATATATATATATATATATGTGTGTGTGTGTGTGTGTGTGTGTGTGTGTGTGTGTATGTATATTCCAAGGCATATTTCGTAAAAGATAACAGACAAGGATTTAGAATTGACTTTTATTAGACTTTTCATGATCGTGAGCGAGATGTCTCAATTGGTGAACATGAAAAGCTATTAAAAATCTCAACACTAAATCCTTGTCTATCATATTCAATGAAATATGACTTCAAGCAAACTTGCTACCTATGCACACACACACACACACATACTCTCGGCCTTTCTCGATATATATATATATATATATATATATATATATATATATATATATATATATATATTGCAGACACAACTAAACATCACGGACGTCTCCTGTCTGAATGTTTTCTTTTTTGATCCGCACGAATTGCCAGACCAATATTTAAACATTGGGTTGGAATTTGTTAATGAGTGAACAAAAAAGTTAATTCTAAAATTAGACATTGTTTTCTGAACAAGTAATAATATATATATATATATATATATATATATATATATATATATATATATATATATATATGTTGGTGTTTGGCTGTGTGTTTTGTTGAAATCAACGGACAATTCTTGTCGTACGGGTTTTTGTTCGATCCTTTCTAACTGTCTGGCCATCTTTTGAATATCCGGGTAGAATTGGGGGATTAAAAAACAAATTCAAACGAAGTTTGCTTTTAAGGAGATAATATCACTAATCAATAGACATGCAGATGTAATCTAATGTATTTCCCAACTGGCATCATTTTCTGTTTTGAGCGTTTATATATATATATATATATTATATATATATATATATATATATATATATATATATATATTAGGATTGAATACCATTCATATTAACAGTTATAAATTTATTTCCACCGACTGTGTTTCCAAATTTTTTTTTTCTGATGAAGTTGATCGATATCGGTGGAAATAAATTGTTAATTGTTAATATGAACGATATTTAAGAATTTTATTTACCAAATCTATTGGTCTGTATATAGTTCAGCTATTATTGTGCATTGAGCTGTCAGCACCAACTTAACTTCTTATATATATATATATATATATATATATATATATATATATATATATATATATATATATATATATATATATATATGGTAAACCCTGGCGACAGGAAAAAAAAGGCAAATAGTTTGATGGCAAAAAGTATACTACGAAACTTCACCTGGGAAAAATGAAAAAAAAGAAGAAAAAAGCAAGGGGGTTGGTACCAATTGAAAATAATCGATTAATACTATAACACTTGGCCAAAAGAAATGCTCAATGCCTAAGTAGAGCAAATAATAAAGTTAAACATAATGAGTCAGATATACCTACCTTAGTAGCTCATCAGGGCAAGAATCTGACTCAGATTCTTGCCCTGATGAGCTACATATCGAAACTATTAGTAGGTATATCTGATTTATTAGGTTTAACTTTGTTATATATATATATATATATATATATATATATATATATATATATATATATATATGTGTGTGTGTGTGTGTGTGTGTGTGTGTGTGTGTGTGTGTGTTATTGTACGAGTCAGTATAAATTAAAAGTAAAGGGATGTTGTGCATTCTCTAGAAAAGTCTGCTAGTAAGTAGATGTTCATCACTAAAATGAGAAAGGCGTTTAGTTCAGCGTCAACAGCTTCGCTCTTTCCTGCATTGTAAGTCATTCATTATTGATTTTATCTTGTGGAAATCTACAAACATTGTCTGGTGCGATGATAAAGTGGAATAGAATTAGTGTGACACCTTGCAAAAAATAGTCTGTTTTCAGGTTTGATTTCGTTTATTGGCATATCGACTTCTCATGGGTTATTTAATGCCAAAATTATATACATGTATAACTCTGTAGAATATGTCAACTGTACCTCTGCTGTTGGCAGTGTGTGGTTACATGCGATGCTTAATGATATATATATATATATATATATATACCAAACCCCTCCGCACGAGCAGGATGTGACACGAGGTCTATTTCTTAGGCGAGTTTAACAGGTTTAAATTCAGAGTTTTCCTTTCCTAGACTGGTTACCTAGCCAAGGTTAAAGAGCCCAGTCCGCCCTACTATTTATCCATAGCTGGAAGGAGAGTAGGATTCATACCTTTCCCAAGGGTATTAGCGCAAAGTGAAATGCAATTACCACATCCGGGATTTGAACTCGAGGCGACGAGTCCATTTCCCATGACTTTAATCATTACACCACGCTTAATGATATAATCCTTCTGACTGAGCAGTCTATAACATGCAACATCGCACTTTGGCTAGATGGGCAGTTGGGACAGTTCTGGAGCTTTGGAAATTGCGGAGTATACCTTCATTGTCATTCATTCCAGGTTTACTCTGACTCAGGTGTTAGTATCTTTAAGGGGCCCATCTAATAGATTAAGAATGAGTTCAAAATATCTAAAAAATGTATTTTAAGCAAAATTGATTACCAAAAATACCCACTATGTATATGTGTGTGACAACGGTTCTCAGCTAGGATAAGATGAACAAGACATGCAGGACACTGCTGGAGAAGCGGAGAAAAACTCATAAGTGATGTTCTCCTGTGGAGAAGCAGGGATGAACTCATGTGACACTTACGCATGGATACACTAGTGTAGGCTGACCAGCAAAAAGACAAACTCTGATTCTGGATGCTGTGCTAGGGGTAATGACCGATAGGAATGAATGGTGAGAGAGAGAGAGAGAGAGAGAGAGAGAGAGAGAGAGAGAGAGAGAGAGAGAGAGAGAGAGATTGTGTCCTGGGTATCTGGTGTCAGCGCAATCTGATGATGATGATGACTATGTTACTTCCAAAGATGTGCATCTATCTCTTTCTGATTTCTTTTCACAACCGGCTTCAGCTTTCTTTTTAAACGAGACACTGCCCAAACAAGGATGTGGTAGGATGTGACGGCCCTTTGATTGATTGATTGGTTTTAATGACATGTCAATCTTTATAGGGTATTTTATGCCCAAATATACCGACAGTATGTATATGTTTGGACGTGGAGTTAGAGAAGATACAGTTACATTGCAACTTCTGCTTTGTAATATTTTGATTAAAATCATTTTCCCTCATCATTCATTTTCAATTCTCATACATACTTACATTCCTTTCTCTATTTTTTAATAATTCTTTTAACAATACTTTTTTTTAAAGAAAAAATAAACCTAAAAGAAAAAAGAAATAAACATCACAGCCTAAATCACTTCATGGTTTCTGTGATATCTGGGATTATTTCCTATAAGTCCAACATGAACAAAGGGAACCACTCTTGACTGATGAATTATTTATTTTCCCATTAAACTAATCCTAAACCCTAACCCTAACCACGTCTTCTTTTTTCCTATTAGATCAATAAATAAATAAATAATTTTATCAGTCAAGAGTGGTTCCCCTTTGTATGTTGGACTTATAGGAAATGACCGAATTTTTTATGATACACAGAAAGAGCTGGTTTAGTTCAGTCGGTAAAGCATCCGCCTAGGAATTGCAAGGTTACAGCTTTGATATATTTTGCAATTTTTTAATTCTTTACTGTGAATTTTAATTTGCTTTGTCTTTTAAAAAAACATTATCTGTTCCTGTTGTCTTCTTTTTATTCATCTCGACATTTTCCTGTTTTATTTTTAACAAATTCCCGTTCATGATTTATGTATCAACCATATCTTCATTTTAACCTGTCTGTCTTTTTATCTCATTTATACCAAAAAAAAATGCTGGTTTTATGTATACAATCCTTTGGTAGTAGTAAAATCAATTTCCTGGAATCAATTATCGTCTCTCCTGAGTTTTTTACATGGCTCACTTGAGTCCAAGTGACAGGAATTCTTCTCAGATCTCCAGGACTCTTTGAGTATTCTAGCTGATCTTAACAAAACTGTTGTTTGGAAGGTATCGATTCTACCTCTGATTACCAGTTCTTCCACATTATTTTCCAAATGATTGGGACCTTTCCAAGAGATACAATAACAATTGGTAGGACCATTACTTTCATGTCCCACAGTTTTTTTTTCAATTCTCTGGCAAGGTTCAAGTATTATTCTATCTTTTCGTTTCTTTTACTTTCACACTGTGAACCCCCTAGACGCCAAAATTCACGAGATGATAAGTTCTCTTCTTGTTAAGTAACACAAGGGACGGTCTCCTAATCGGGATTAGGTGATCCGTCTCTATTTCGAATTCCCAGAGTATTTTATGCGTCTCATTTTTTTAGGACAGATTCCGGTTTTTGTATATACCATTTAGTAGCATGGTGAAAATCGAGTTTTTGCTCAATTCCTAGTGAATAACCCGCCAACTCAGTCGTGCATAGTCTTGTACTCCCTTTATCATAGTTTGCTGCATTCGCTTGTAATATGATAAACCGTTTCGTCTTTGTCTTCACAAATTCTACACTTGCTATTCAGTTGCGTCTTATCTATTTTTGCTTTGCTATAGTTTCTTCTTCTTCTTCTTCTTCTTCTTCTTCTTCTTATTATTATTATTATTATTATTATTATTATCATTATCATTATTATTATCATCATCATCATCATCATCATCATCATTATTATTATTATTATTATTATTATTATTATTATTATAGCAGCTTCCGCATCGGAACCTTTTGGTTCCGGATTCAATACTGGCCTGACCATCTCTGTGCATGTGTAGCACAGCTTGGGCCTGTGCGGTAAAATGTCAAAATGGTGTTTGAATTCTAGTCGCGCAATTACATAATTTTCTGACTAATACCCCGGGTAAAATTAGGAGAAAAAAATTAACATAGAGTCAATAGCTGTTGGTCAGTTTCGTCGCCTATGCCAGATTAAAAAGATCACATTTGGACTGATTCCAAAATGGTATGAGGTTTAGTTATGGCCTCAGGTGTAAACCTGAAAAATGTGACACACTGATACACTGGGAATAATATATATATATATATATATATATATATATATATATATATATATATTGGAGGATATGTGCTTAATTGAAGTGAAAGACATGGGAGACTGCTCCGTGTGTGACTCCAAACTCCAAAAGTCCCCAAAAACCCAAAAGTCCCCAAAAAGTGGTATATTAATAAGTTCAAAGCAAACGAAGAATCCGGGATAAGCCAACTGGTGTAGTGGTTTGGAGTCACCCACGGAGCAGTCTCCCATGTCTATAACCTTGCTGATGAGAACCTAATAGGTCGAAATGTACATACAGAGATTGGCATTTTCTCGATTTGTTTAGCCTTACATTTGAACATATATGCCCGCCTAAATTCATTAATTATTAACTAATTAATTTTCAAAATTAGGTATGACTTCAATTAAGCACATATCCTCCAAAAATTGTCGGTTAAAAAGCTATATAAAAATAAACATCGTTTGTTTACTTACTTTCATATACATATATATATATATATATATATATATATATATATTATATATATATATTTACAACCTTACGATTGCTTCATTACTTAAACTTTCATTTTCCATTGCTTTTGTGACATATCTTTTTAGCTGATATCTTGAAATAATTCTTGATTTTAAATTTCCATTTCTTTTGTCTTTCTCAAATTGTTCCGATGTTTTCTCTTTCTTTATCTTAGCATTTTGTTCTATTTCCAATATATTCCACTTTACTTGATTTTTTAAATGTTTTCTATAATATCTTTACTTATTTTGCAATGTTTGAAAAATTCATTTCATTCCTTTTTTTTTCTGTCTTTTTCACCTTTTGTAAAATTGTTTTTAGTAAGTTTATACTTTTTCTTTGTTAAATTAGTTTTCCTTGAATCTGTTTCGGTTTTTTCATTTTGTTTGATTTAAATGTTTCTTTTTAGGCCTTTGGGGAAATCTTTTTGTCGAAATGTACTGTCATACAAGCAATCAGTACTTTGGTTCGTAATAAAATGTTTTAAGAAGACTTCACTTCTATATAGAATAAAATATTCACCCTTAGGTTGGAGATTTCCCGGTATTTAGAATTTATGTAGTTTCATGAGGTTAAAGGAAACATTTTGAAAGGATCAAAAAGTACATTACAAAGTTAAACTTTAATGTTTTGGTTTGGTTGGATTTAACGGCATATGAATCCTTGTCGGGTTATGCTATGTCGAAGACGTTTTATGGACAAATTGATAGAAATAATTTTATTAACTTAATGTACCTGAATATATTAAAAGAAAAAGAAATTGATGTTTATAAATAAACTGGTGGTTATGTTAGATTTTTCATTAAATTCATGTGTATCAATAACTTGGTAGAAATGATTATAATTAAGTTTTTATAGTTTGTGTTTGGTTTGATGTTATAAACTGGTAAAATTAATTTGCATTAATTACATGCATAATTACATGCATATTAATTTTTTTTTTGTAAAAGTATGTTTTTATGTTAGGGTTTTCATTAACTTTATGAATAATAAATAATGAAATATTTACTACAACTTTGAATGAGTAAAAATGTAGATTTAACATAAAAAATGAAAAGAAAGAATTAATTGAGATCCGTTATACATTTGTCTACTTTTTAGCAAGAAACGCCGAAAATGGCAGAGTATAATTTTAACGCTATTCTATAATGTTGATTAATTTTTAGATGTATTCGAAAATATAAAACAAATCATCATTATCTTTGCACAAAAAGCAAGCTCTGGTGATATTTAATGTGTATATATTTACTTTGTCGTTAATTGTTTTATTTTCGAAGTTTCCTCCGGACATACACACACACACAACTGCCCTTTATATATGTATAGATAGACAAGATTTAAAACTATGTAGTTCTTAAATGTAATAAATTGAACCTTTATCGACATGGAAACCGTTGATGTCCAAAAACTGTATAAAATTGTCAACTATTTATTATATAATGATTGTAATTTTTTTGCTACGATAAATATAAACATTGGGCTAAATCGTTTGACGTTGCTAGGTTACAATTGAATCAACCAATAAAAATGAAACAGATAGTAGATATTATTTATGACTCGTAGCAACATTACGTTTTACTGATCCCACAAAACAGTCATATCCGTTTACGCATGCATAAATCACACACACACACACACACACACACATACACACACATATATATATATATATATATATATATATATATATATATATATATATATATATATAAACTAAAAAAGACGTGACCTGTTGGGTCACACATTGAGCTTGTGTTAAATTGTTGAAAAAATCACAGGATAACATTATTTCGTCAATTTAAAAGCTAAAAGATTAAATGATTCATGGCGAGCGATCTGGGATTATCTAAAAGGTACTTGTGCAATTCTGAGAATTTTAGCTCTCCAAATTTGAGGTGGGACGCGAAAAATGGCGATCTTTTGCAACATATTTTTGTCTGTAAAATGAGTTCTAGAGCTTCCCAACTCCTAAAAATTGGTTTATAAAAGCATTTCTGCTCAAGGATGATGATTTCTAATTCTTTCATAGAAAGATCAATATCCCAATGTGGCACAAAATTTCAGAAAAATTGAAGTCCAAAATTTTAACAAATTTTTTCAAAAATTCGTAGCCTCGGTTCTGACCAAATATCAAACTATCTTTTTGGTACAAATAATATTCAATATATGTCAAATAATAATAGAAAAAATGTTTGTCATATATGCAGTGCCACATTGGGATGTGGCACTGCATATATGACAAACATTTTTTCTATTATTATTTGACATATATTGAATATTATTTGTACCAAAAAGATAGTTTGATATTTCATCAAAAACTTAAAATTGGTTGACATTAAGACTTTTTTGATAGCATTTCCGAATTCCTTGGGCAGAAATGCTTTTATAAACCAATTTTTAGTTGAGAAGCACTAGAACTCATTTTACAGATAAACATATGTTGCAAAAGATCGCCCTTTTCGCGACCCCTCTAAAATTTGGAGAGCTAAAAATAGACATAACTCCGCCAATTTTTGTAATTAGAAGATCTAATTTTGGGGATTGTCTAACGTCCACACCTGGAAAAAAATTCAGAAAAATTGAAGGGGGTGGGTGACAATTTTACTTTTTTCTGGATGATTTGACATGAAATTACAATTGGAATTATTATTTCCTTTAATTTTTTAAAGAAATTTGTAAAGATTCCCATGTTTGATCACAAAGTCATTAACGGTTTCTATATTTTTTCGGCATTGCCAAATGTTGACTCGTTTTTATTTTAAAAACGAATTAAAATTAATTAAATCCATTATCTAAGGTCAAATATTTGATCAAGTCGAAAAGGAGAGAGCACCAGTAAAAAAAAAAAAATAACAAAATCAAAATAATATTACACATGTAATTCACTTTTAATACAGTTTAAACTATTTTTCGGTCAATTTTTCTCAAATATATCGTTAACAAGGCTGTAAACGCTGTCTAAGATGACGTAAAATCCCTATTTTACAAAATAAATCCCTCCCACCGATTGAAAATAAATTACCAATATTCAGGGAATTATCCAATTTTAATGACATCTCAGTGTTGATTTATCAATGAATGAATTCTATAATGCATTGGTTATTTTATTTCAAATCTTTCTGATTTAATTAGTTATTTCTGCTATGGTAAATTAATATATACATTCAGAGTGTGTACGAATCTTATTTTTAGGAATCAAACAATTATCTTATGCTTCCCCTCTCTCGATGAATTTTAAGTAGATTTGTGATCTTTGCAAATTAAAAGTTTAATAAAAAAAAAAGAATTTCGAAATTTAATTATTAAAACAAATCACGTAAATTGCTGGTTCTATTCACTGTCGTTAAGTGGGATCACACGAAATTCTTGAAAACTTGTCAACAAATCATCCAATTTTAATAATAATTTCGGTATAGAGTTATAGATAAAATGGCTCAGTATCTTTATATAAGTGTTATCCGAAAAAAAGTTAGTTTGCAAAACGAATAAAATTTTTAAAAAATAAATACAACTGGAGAATTAAAAACAATAACAACATTAATCTTCTCGTCGTTGGGTAGAGAGAGAGAGAGAGAGAGAGAGAGAGAGAGAGAGAGAGAGAGAGAGAGAGAGAGAGAGAGAGAGATAGTTCTCTTTAATTATATGTTATAACATCAAGTCATTGTCTGCTGGAAAAGGAATGCTGAATCTCTCTCTCTCTCTCTCTCTCTCTCTCTCTCTCTCTCTCTCTCTCTCTCTCTTCAGCATTTTCTTTTCCTTTGTTTATTTTTCCTTTCAACACACACACACACACACACACACAATATATATATATATATATATATATATATATATATATATTATATATGAAGTGTGGATTTTATGTATGCTTCTTATATAACAAATAACGCGAAACTCCTAACTTAATGAATTCATGACAAATCAAAATAAAAAACAAAAC
>CM042141.1:105298202-105305702 GCA_023376005.1 Doryteuthis pealeii | reverse complement strand
CTAGGAGAAGGACAACTCTGATTTAACACCTGCAATTGACATGATTGCCAGTTATCTTGCTTAGGCTTGTCACTGGACAACAATCATGAAAATTTAGAGAGTGGTATTCGTGTTGTACAAGCGTTTACCACTATAATATCATGATGTACAAATGTTCCCTTCTTTCTTTCTATTGCCATGTGCGTCTATCTATCTATCTATTTGAATCTATTCATATCTCACTCTATAAGTATGTATGCATGGGCGTGTATTTATCTGTCTATAAATCTATTTGAGTCTACTCTATCTTTATTCTATAAGCATTTATGTGTGTGTGTGTGTGCATCTATGTATCTATCACAGTTTGTTCATATATATCTATATCGGTTATTTTATTCATTTACAATTTCAAGCTAAGGTCATACAGTATCTTTGAAATACAGTATCTTTGAAATCAAGCTATAACCGCCTTTTGGAGAATACAAAGGTGAAAACTGAAAGAGAAAGTGGATAAACGCGTGAAACCCGTTGCGTAAATCGTACAATGTCACCGACTAGCAGAATGCCCCCCACATTATGATGATTCTTTTAAAAGGACGATCGCCGCCGGCGTGAGTCGAAACTGTAGACGCCGCGGGTGAAGGGTACAACAATGTGAGAGAAATAAATGAAGTCGAGAAGTTAGTTTACGAGAATAAAGTCTTCCCTAAGACTTTATTCAACCAGGTTATATAGACGACATCATTTCTTCCACCACATTATGTTCACAATTACTAAGACAATTCAATTGTGAGGAACAGTGTTTCTTCCGGGGGTAGTAAGGTTATATACTCTGTTAATACACAAATACCTACATTATCTTTTGATTAATCTATCTCTACTCAAATCTATCTATCTATCTATCTATCTATCAATTTATCTATCTATCTATCTATAAATATTTGAATTTAGTTGTGTTATTTATCCACATTTTCCCTCTATTTTCAATCATATATCAAATGTATATATCATTAATAATATAGAATGCTATATTTATAAGTAAATAGTGTCCAATATCCTAGATACAGCATTTATATGTAAGTAAGCCTAGCGAGGGCATGAAGTCAACGGCGCTTGGTTACTGATAGTTTCTCACCTATGCAATTTTCAAATGCTTTGTTTGAAAATCACTTGATAAGCGCCGTTGAATTCCTGTCCACGCTACACTAACTTTAATGATATATATATATATATATATATATATATGTGTGTGTGTGTGTGTGTGTGTCTATTGTCTATGGTATACATATCCGTTGGTTCATATCTATCTGCTATAGGTGATATAACCTATTGACATAAATGGAATGCGCCGACGGCTACTATAAGTAATAGGAACAATTGTGACTTGAGACAAAGCAAATGCGAGTCAGCTCGTAACTGTATTGGTCGGACGCAATCTCCACTTTCTTTGCTGTAAATCTCTACTCCTTTTGTTCAATACATTTGTATACATTGTTACCAGTCGTTTGTCTTATTTTTTGACCCTTAAAACCCCACAACACTATCTATCTATGTAAATCTGCGTGTCTATTTCAGTCTGCTCGTATGTATATATCTATCTCACCTATCTATCCAAGTAGATTATACCAATATATTTATATGTATGTATGTATTTATCTATCTATTTGAGTTTATTCATATCTGCATGTGTGTGCATATGTCTATGTATCCATTTCATGATCTATTCACCTATCTACCTATCTATTCACTCTTAATCTATCTATCTATTCCCCCTATTATATCAATATATTCATACGTATGCATGCATGTATTTTTCTATCTATCTATCTAATTGACTATTCACATATAATCTATCAATCTATTTACTCTATTATATCTATATATCTTTCTATCTATTTATTCCCTCTATTATATCAATATATTCCTATGTATGTATGTATGTATGATTGTTTCTACATAAATGAATCAATCTATCTATTTGACTCTGTTAACATCTCACTGTGTGTGTACATCTATCTATCTATCTATCTATCTATCTATCTACATATTTATTAAAAGTAGATTGAAATACATAACCTCTCCCCAAACAAAAAAAATGGCCAAAACTCACACACACACACACAGACACACACACACACACACACACACACACACACATATATATATATATATATATATATATATATATATATATATATATATATATATATATATATAAAGTCGTCGGGGTGGCCTGAAGTCGGTATTAGCCAATCAGCGCGGGAGTCTATCCCCTTTTCACTAATCAGCTCCTTACTTTACCGCACATATCCATGTGCTACTCATACACTGGGTTGGCGAGGGCCAGAATCGAACCAGGAACCTTAAGGTTCCCAGCCGGACACTCTACCGACGGAGCTAAGCCGGCGCTATAAATATATATGACCAACTTCTTCATTCTTTATATTTAGCAAGTATGTATTTACCTAACTCATTCACCATCAAACCCAGTAAACACTGCTTAAAAAATTGACCTTGTGTTACATCCTGTTCATGTGGAGATGTTGGGTAAATACATGTCCAGTCTATCCTATCAATAGCTGAGGTTGTGTATAAAGCCGATGTGTGGCTAGTGCAAAACTATGTTGTGATTAAAGGCGGTTTTACCTGGCAAGTAAAGATTTCACTATGAAACCGAGCACTGTGTTTGTCTAAAGAGCTGAATGTATTGATTTTTACTTTCTCTCATGTGTTGCTCCTATCTATCAGGATTTGTCTCAGCCTGCCTCAACGTTTTACTTCCCATTTCCCCCGACTGAGCAAGCCACTAACCAGACAGACCAAGCACAATTTCCCGCCTTACACATTATATTGGCCTGTGCTTATCAAACTGCAAAAATTCTTAATGCCCCCTTCCTCCACAATTTTGGTGAATAAATATTTCACCTATAATTCATTTGAAAGCATCTTTTATATGTTTAGGATGTTTCACGTTACATTATATACACACATAAACAAAACACACACATACATTACACAAACAAACACACAAGCACACATATATACAGGTGGTGATATCAAGTGTTTTATTGATAGGATTCAACCGAAACTGAGAACTCAAATGTACATATACGTATATCTTTTTTTGTATATATGGAGTATAATAAATAAATGAATAGATACATAGATGTGACTATAAATATATTTCGACATATTGTGAACTGGTGTGTTTAACAAACGCCGAATTTTGAAAAAGTGAAAAATTCAAAAATAAAGAAAACACGAAAATCAAACCAGCAAAACCGAGTGTGAAGTCTTCAAAAATGAAAAATGAAAATAAAAAACAACAAAGACCGTACTGACGAGAAAATATGTCGAAAAAAATGTATATCCAAATCAATATATCTATTCATATATATATAATTAGTAATATTAATAGTGGACAAGATTTAAGGGTCTATCTTGGTTTCTATCGCAATTATCTCACCATATATATATATATATATATATATATATATATATATATATATATATATATATATATATATATATATATATATATAATATATTATATATAATATCACTGGAGTCCTGCAAGGAGATAGGTTAGCACCATATTATTTATAATATGCCTAGACTACGTAATTCGAACATCATTAGATTCCATAAAAGAAAAAAAATGCCTCGCACTTAAAAAGGCATGAACCAGGTAATATACCGCACATACTGTTACATATGCGAACTACGCAAATGATCTGGCACTTTTAACAAATACACCTGGACAAGCCAAATCCTTGCTACATAGCCTGGGGGAGACAGCACAGAACATCGGCCTCTATGTGACTTATACAACTCAGTCCATGTGTTTTAAAAATGAAGGAGGGCGGTAAGCCTCTAAAGTCGGTGGAACAATACATGCACATAGCAATATCTCATCCACAGAAGGTGATGTAAATATACTTAGTTGAAAGGTATGGTCTTACCTAGACAGTTTAACAATCATATGAAATCTGATCTCACTGAGAAGTTAAAGTTATAATTCTTCCAAGCCGTAGTTATATCAATGCTAGTGTATGGCTGCACCACTTGGACCCAAACGAAGCGCCTTGAAAATAAGCTAGTTGGAAACTGCACAAGAATACTGCGCGAAATATTTAACAAATCATGGAAACAACACCTTACAAACCACTGTAAAGCCACTTGCCTCTATCATACAAACTATCCGAATGAGACGAAAAAGACATGATGAACACTGCTGGTGAAGCAAGGACGAAATCATGAGTGATGATCTCCAATGAGAACCAGCACATGAGCAAGCCAGTGTGGGCCGTTAAGCAAAGACATACAATGACCGACACAGTGCAGATACTGGATGCTATGCGGAGGACCTCCCGAGAGCGATGAATAATAGAACAGTTGGCGGTAGATTGTCATATATATCCGAGCTAGTTCTGCGGCATGCTGATGATCTAGCCAATGATGATGATATATTATTGACTGAAAAATAGTAAAATAGAATAACAAAAAAACAAAATAATTAACAAAAAAACAAAATAACAATATATATATATATATATATATAAACAAATTTATATATATACTTTTCTTTTTTATGGCAAACTTCTAAACTCGTTAGAAAAATTTAGATACTTAGGCAGTAACATCTCCTCCACAGAAGACGACTTTAATGCACGTATAGGAAAGACATGGGCCGCTATAAATAAATTATCGGTCATATGGAAATCCAATCTCACAGACAAGTTAAAGATACAGTTCTTCCAGGCCGTTGTCGTGTCAGTACTGCTGTATGGCTGCACCACCTGGACCCTAACTAAGCGACTAGAGAATAAACTAGATGGGAGCTGCACAAGAATGCTGCGGGTGATCCTGAACAAGACGTGGAAACAGCACCCCACGAGAAAGCAGCTGTACGACCACCTGCCACATATCACCCAAACCATCAGAGTAAGACGGACAAGACATGCGGGACACTGCTGGAGAAGCAAGGACAAACTCATAAGCGACGTCCTCCTGTGGAAGCCAGCACATGGGCACGCCAGTGTGGGCCGACCAGCGAAGACGTACATTGATCAGCTCTGTGCGGATACAGGATGTTGCATAGAGGACCTCCCGAGAATGATGAGCGATAGGGACGGATGGAGAGAGACTGTTATGGATATCCGCGTCAACAGCGAGACATGATGATGATGATATATATATATAAATTTATGTATATACAAATTTATATATATATACATGAATTTAGGTATATAGATATATATATATATACTCTTGCTTTTTTGTTAATATATATATATATATATATATATATATATATATATATTATATATGGTGTGTGTGTGTGTGTGTGTGTGTGTGTGGTTATTGGTAGTCTTTCGAGACAAAGTCTTTTAACAGATGTTGTGATCTTGGTGTCTCTTTTGATAACTTCTGAGATAAAATTCTAAAGCTCACAGTCTCTCACACGTGGGACATAGAATTGCATTACCATGTTGCAGGGGGAAAAGTGAGCTCATATATTTTCTGATGGTGCTCTCTGCGGACACAGGTGCGTTTGGCTTCATATTTCGCAACGCCTTGACTGCAAATTTGGCGTCACACAGTATGATCAAAAGCCGCATGTATAAATATAAATATGTGGGATTCTCAGAAAGGGGTGCTGTCATCGAAGGAAAAAGTATCAAATAAAAGCCAGCAAAACCAAATGTTCTTTTTGAACATATATATATATATATATATATATATATTGAAGAAAGTTCTAAATAAATTTGGAAAAAATAGTTTTTAAAAACTGTTCAATTTCAACAACTATAGAAAATTCCGACGAAAATATAAGTTGAAATTAAATAATTATTCTTGCCTGTCGGCTGGGGCTGTAGTATACACCGACTGCAAGAGACACCGTTAAATCGATCTATCACTAATATATATATATATATATATATATATATATATATATATATATAGTGATAGATTGATATATATATATATATATATATAATACACACATATATATATATATATATATATCAATCTATCACTAATATTTATATATATATATATATATATATATATATATATATATATATATGTAAAAACAAAATTTTTTTTGCGATGAAACAAAGAAAATACAGTGCTCAATCACAGTTTGTAAGAGCTAATATTTATTTATTTTACAATGTTTTCATAGATCAATGTTCATTATCAGCGACCGCGGTTTCATGCCAAAGGCAATCATCAGGCTGAGGAGCAAGATCCTATGGTGTTTGTTGGAGTTCTTTACTCAATGTCACGTTATTTACAATCCTAAATGAACATTGATCTATGAAAACATTGTAAAATAAATAAATAAATATATATATATATATATATATATATAATATATATATATATATATATATATATATATATATATATTGAGGTGCGTGGGCTAGTGGTTAGAGTCGTGTGAAATGGACTCGTCGATTCAAGTTCTATTCCTAGACGAAGCTGTTGGCATTTCACATAGCGTTAATACCCTTGCGAAAGGTATGAATCCATATATTCTCCCCCCAGCTATGGGTTAAATAGTAGGGCACACTGGGACCTTCAACATTGGGTAGGTAACCAGTCTAGTAGAGGGATAACTCTGTATTCAAAATTCCTGAGGTCGGTCGTTGATTGGGTTTGTGGCAACACTTGCTGCACCAATTCTTTCCTATCGACTGTGCCAAAAAGTGTGGATGGTCCAACACAAGCCTTCACCACTATAAACAAATCACTGTGTGGGTGTGCATTGTGTGTGTGAACCCTCATTCGTCGAAAATCGACGAGAGATTCCATAATATATATATATATATATATATATATATATATATATATATATGTATGTGTGTGTGTGTGTGTGTGTGTGTGTGTGTGTGTGTATCTATCCATTATCAACTGACTGTTTAATAACCACAAACTAACCATTCGACAAAAATCACCTTACTGGCCTATAGCAAAACACTTTAACCAACCAGAACACACACTTGATAATATGAAATGTATTTTAATAGACAGTAACTTTGCAATAACACAAATACAGAAACAAAAAGAAATTAAATGGATAACCAAACTCAATACACTTAAAATGGTTTGAATACTGACCTCGTCATTTTAAACACATACAAATACTTTCACACATCCCATACCTAATATCACACAACAATTTTTTTTTTAAATGCAGAAATTCCATGAAAACGCGTATTTCGGCCTAAAACACGGCGAGGAGCCGAAGACTAATGCTGTGACGTAATATCATTTTTTAATTTTATCTATCTATCTATCTATTTATTTATTTATTTATTATTATTTTTTTATTCTTTAATTTTCTTTATGTTGCACATGACTTTCACGATCAAAGTCATGCCACATTTTTAACGATTACCATGATCGTATTTCGGATGAATTACGTCACACAATTTCGAAAGAAAAAAAAAAAGCCAAATCCGTTCACTTCATTTAATTATTTTTTCCCTCAGTATAGAGCAGTATAATTAC
>CM042141.1:105265702-105290702 GCA_023376005.1 Doryteuthis pealeii | reverse complement strand
TTGGGAACTCGGCTTACCGTTTCTATTGTTTATACTGTTAACCTTCAGGCCATCAGCGCTTAAAATTTAGTGGAAAAAATGGATAAATGTCTTTATTTTTATGCTGAATGACATCTCTTTTGAGTTATAAGTTATAATTTTCGTGATGTAACGGTTAGCAATCTTGAATAACCTTAAAACAAATATTATTGAGACAGTAAAACAATTTATGATATTATATATAATTATGATTAATGGGTCTACGAAAAATAGTACATTGTGCTTAGAAGAATAATATATCTTTTTTGAATTCGAATAGTTTGCTAAGAATAGATCGTTGATGGGTAATTGTCGCCAATTAAAGTAAATATTTGAAGGATGACTTCGATTGTTATGAGAAAGGAAATTCGGAAGTGAAAAATGAGAGACACATAAGACTTAGTTGGTTGGTTGGTTGGTTGGTTGGTTGGTTATAATCGCATGTCACTCTTATTGGGTTATTTTATGTCGAGAACATTTTGTTTTATTAAAATTTCAATTTTTTAAACTCATTTTTTAAACTCGTTTGTTTCCAACTTAACCCATAGATGGGACCCTAAAAGTTACAATATCTCCGGATCAGAGTGGAACCGGGTGTAATGGCAATGAAGGGGTACTCCATACTCCTCAGAGCTCCAAAATGGGAACTACACAATTAGATGCAGTTTAACGTCATACCCAGAAAACTATGGCCCTCAGTCACCGCCTTCTAGGACATATACGATAAGAACGGTTGTGGTTTGCCATAAGGAAAATAAGGTTGCGACAATCATATAGGCGCTAGGGCTTGATTGATCGGTGGTGGCCTTTCCGACCATCTGTCTAACCTAAGTAATAGCCAAAATGGAGTGTTGTATGTCATAGACTGCTCAGCCACCAGGATTCCGTCCTTAAGCATCACGGATCACCACCCACTGCCAACAGGTAATCCCATTAGGGGGTATCCATCTGTAGAGGTACAGTTGGTGTATTCTACTGTCCCAGCAAAATGGGCTCATGAGATTCGGGTAGAAGCGTCTCTATCCATATATCATCATCATCATCATTATGATGTGCTAACAACAGGGATTCCCATTTCTCTCTCTCTCTCTCTCTCTCTCTCTCTCTCTCTCTCTCTTCTCTCTCTTTTGTCACTACGCGTCTCTATCGGCCATCCCCCCCCTGGCAAGTCCTCCACATGAAATCCAATATCTACACAGAGCTGATCAATGTAAGTCAATGCTGGTCGGTCCACTCTGGTGTGTCCATGTGTAGGTGTCCACGGGTGAACATTACTAATAGAATAAACATACTACAGTGGCATGGATATGAAACTTGGATTAATATACTTCTCACTGCTTACTTTATTTTTGGTTTGAACCTCAACATCATAGCCGCCCTGTCGCTTGGGGCCTTAGAATACACCGACTGCGCCTCTGCAAAGGGGTAAGACTCCCCCAATGGGGCCACCTGTTGGCCGTGTGTGGCGACCCGTGATGCTTAAGGATAGAATCTAGGTGGTTGAGCAGTTCATGACTTGAAATACTCCACTTTGGTCCTTACTTAGGCTAGACGGGCGGTCGGAGAGACCCCTCCGATCAATCGGCTAGTCACGTCAAGTCCTAGCAGCTATATCATTGCTCCAACCCTATTGTTCTTATGGCAAGCCCCAACCCTTTTTATCATATGGGTGCTAGAAGACGTCCACTGAGTGTCTACATGTCCTGGGAATGACGTTAAACTCTATCTGATGGTGAGGTTCTAGTCCTGGGGGTTTGGAGAATGTGGAGCACCTCTTCATCACTATTGCTCTCTGGTCCATTCTGACCCGGAGTGGTTGTACCTGTTAGGGTTCCATCTATAGTTAAATAGAAAAATGTGTTTATAAAAAACATTGAGTATCCATTAAGAATGACAGTATATCAAAACTTTATCGGCATTAAATGACCCACTGAGGTTGATATACCGTAAAAAACAAAACAAATCAACATCATAAACTCTCGTTGACTGCATTAAATAAAGATATAAGTAAAAACGGCAATAAAAATGTCGAAGACATGGACACTAAAGTTGTAAACTCTGTCTACCAATAACCATTAAAATAAGGTTGTAAACAACATCAAAGTACTAGGATCAAATCCAAAAGTTGCAAAGCTGTTAAATATATATATATATATATATATATATATATATATATATATATATATATATATATATATATAACGAAATGGATATAATAACCGACAATCTCAATAAGTATAATTTTTTTGAAAGTACAAGAAAATATGTCAGAGATTTACATTTAGTAAATCGACGCTAAAACGTTTCAGTTTTAAATAATCCATCGAAAGGGCTCAACTCGGTTAATAATTATAAATCATATGAAAAGAAAATTGTGGAAACAAGAAAAAGCTTTTGAGCCTTTGTTTATGATGTAAAGTCTCATCTTAGCACACGTTTTACATTTCGAGTGTCGAGAGGAGCCTTTTAACAACAGCTTTTATACTTATTCACACACACACACACACACACACACACACACACACACACACACACACACACATGTATATATATATATATATATATATATATATATATATATATAAGAAAGCATAATGTCAAACTGTTAGTTTCTCGCTGATGCGGATTATGTGTGTTTGTATTTTTCCTCATATACTTTTGTGTGACTCTTCATAGAAGAGAGTTTTATATTTTAGGTGCATAATGGCTTTTTTTCCTTAATGGCAGGGAATGGAGTGGCCAATGTACAACAAACAACTTTATTACGTCTGGGCTCGCTAAGTGTGCCTTGGCATCCTTCTTACCCGATTATCACCACTGCCCAGACCGTCTGCTATGTGTTGCAACGCATTTTACTGGCATAGTCAAATCAATTGAGTCTATTTTCTGTGGTGGCAAAAAAAAAAAAGATCTTTTAACATTTTCGATTTCAACAAATGGAAATGAAAAATCCTCCATCCTACCTCGGTTTAATTTCGTCTTCCTGTATTTTTCCCTATATTTTAGATTTCTTCATTTTTGATGTATCTGTTGCTAAATTATAGCACTGTACTTGCCTATACTGTTAGAGTTCTAGTATAATATTGTATCAATTTAGTGGTTTGTTACTTTATTTCTTCTATTGCCTTTAATTCAAGTGTATCTTTATATCTTCATTGTTATGAATTTTTCACACATGCCGTAGCCGGTGGTTCACTGGAAGCTGAGTGACAGCAAGTGTCGTCTGGTCTCCAGGAGTCTCCTGGGTATTGTAGCCGATCTTAACAGTGCTGTAGTTTGGATGGTCTCAATTCTTCCTCTGATTTACAATTCATCAACATTCTTTTCCAGAGCTTTGGGTGCCGTTGCAAGGCCACCACTTACAATTGGTGTCACCTTCACCTTCATGTTCTACAGTTTTCTCAATTCTCTGGCAAGATTATTATTATTATTATTATTATTTTATATAGTTTTTCACACTAGCATTGGCTGATGGTATTTCATTGGAGTCTGAGGGACAACATGTCTTCCCAGGTCCCCAGGACTCTTCTGAGTATTCTAGCAGATTGCAGCAATGCAGAATTCTAGATGGTTTCAATTCTTTCTCTGATTTCCAGATTCTCCAGTTTTTTTCCAATCTTTTTGGGACCATTCCAAGTGCACCAATTACAATTGGTATCACTTTGACCTTCATATTCCATAGCTTTTTCAATTCTCTGGCAAGGTCCAGGTATTTGTCCATCTTTTCTTTTTCCTTCATCTTCATCCTGTGGTTTGCTGGAACTGCAAAATCCACCAGTTGATAACTTCTTTCTCTCTTGATAATCAACACTAGGTCTGGTCTCATTGCTGGGATAGAGTGATCCGTCTTTATTTCGAAGTCCGAGAGAATTTATGCGTTTCATTCTCAAGATCCGATTCAGGTTTATGCATATATCATTTTTTTGTATGGTCAAAATTTATTTTTTTGCATACTTTCCAGTGGATCACCTCCCCAACCCAGCCGTGTCTAGTTTTGTATTATGTTTTATTTATTATTCATTTGTTTATACTATTTTTAACATTTTTCAAATTATATTGTATTTGTTTATTTCATTATTTCATATTATTTTTTATTGATTGGTTTATCTATTTATCAATCAATTTTAAAAGTTTTAGGAATTTATTTTATTCTTTTAAGTTATTAGTTTTCAGGTGGCTTAATAAGAATTTCTTTTCGTGCGTACATTTATTTATGAGTTCCGATCGTTTCTAAACTTGTTTGATTTGTTGTAAGAAGGTTATTATGCCAACTTTTTCTTCCAGGCAAATATTGCAGTATTCTGATATTTGGTTGTAAGCTGGTGCAGTTCTCCTTACTTTACCGCTCATATATATATATATATATATATATATATATATATATATATATATATATATATATATATATATATATATATATATAATCAATAGTAATGGTATTATGGATGATTTGGACTCATAACTTAAAGTTTCATGGTTATGCAATCCTCAGATGAGTCAAATGGTTGAGATCTTAAAAATCAGTAGTTTTTTTAAGCGTATCTTAAAAACCAGTAGTGTGGCTTGTTTAACGATTATGTGACGTGGATTGTATTCACGTGATGTAATGTTATGATGTTAAATCTGTGTGTGTTAAAAAAATGATAATAAAACAAACTTGCTTTGGTTTTAATGCACGCGGTGTTCAGATGATTTTTTTAAAATAAATAAAAGGAGTGCGAAAATTAAGGGATCAATTAGGGTCAGATGGTAAGTGGCACAGTACAAATTGGTTCAAATGCCTGCATTTCGAAACGAGTTCACAAGTTTTTGTTTGTAACTTGTAATATACACAACTTTTCTTCTATGCAAAGATCACATGTACGTTATATATATATATATATATATATATATATATATATATATATATATTATATATATATATATATATATATATATATATATATAAACGTATGTTGATATCTAGATATCTATCTACCATCAATGGACCTATGGATATATCAAATATATCTGTCTATCTAACTCCCTCTGGTTCATAACTATGTTTAAGATATTAATAACATTACACAAAAACTGAATTATTTTCATTCAAAAAATGTTTCCCTTTCGGAATAGGCTTACTATTCCAAAAGGGAAACATTTTTTGAATGAAAATAATTCAGTTTTTGTGTAAATGAAATATAGAGACAATAGAAACAAGGGAACAATAAAAATCGAACCGGCCAGAACTTGGATAGAATAATCCAGTAAAGTTTTGAACAGAAATTATTTTTTAAAAACAACAAAAAACAAAACATTCATGAAAAATTACATTCATGAAAAATTGCATTCATGAAAAATTAACTTCATGAAAAATTACTTCATGAAAAATTACATTCATGAAAAATTAACTCCATTTACATTCATGAAAAATTAACTCCATGAAAAATTAACTGAAAAATTACATTCATGAAAAAATTACATTCATGAAAAATCAATTCCATGAAAAATTATTCATGAAAAATTAAAATGAAAATTACATTCAGAAAAATTACATCATGAAAAATTAACTTCATGAAAAATTAACTTCATGAAAAATTACATTCTTGAAAAATTACATTCATGAAAAATCAATTCCATGAAAAATTAACATCATGAAAAATTACATGAAAATTACATGAAAAAAACTCCATGAAAAATTAACTTAATGAAAAATTAAACATCATGAAAAATTAACATCATGAAAAATTAACTTAATGAAAAATTACATGAAAAATTAACTCCATGAAAAATTAACTTCATGAAAAATTAACTCCAGACGAAAAAAAAGGCTTTACACAATTCGAGTTTTTATTTCTAATGTGAAATAATAACTTTTCTCGAAATAAAAGCCGCGAGTATCTTTGAATTTTCTTTCACGGGAGCTGAACATCTGTCAATTTAGTGGCGACTAAATTATTAACTTTTTTTGCGGGAGAAAACGCTTGTCTCTTAATTCTTCCAATTTGATCGCATCTCCTTCCGGCGGATCTTGAAAGTCAGCCAGATGGCGCACTTTCTCCCGCCAATTATGCCAGCTACAATACTAAGACTGCTTATATGCCGAATTGTCAACGGGGTTTAAAAATACGCAGAGTGGAGCCACTGCTGGGGGAAATAGAGACGAAAATAAAAAAAGAAAAAGAAAAAAAAATGTTAGTAATGATTTATAACTAGCAGGACCTGTGGATATACCACATTATGATGATATAATTATTACAACGTTTGATGCATTTACCTAGAGATATTGCTAAATACTCAAATATGTAAAAAAAAAAGGTCTAATAATTTTAATTTAAATCTCTCTCACTCATTTTTTTTCTTTCTTCCTTCTTTTCATCTTTTCATCTTTTTATTTTGTTGTATTGAAACAGATTAGTGGTATCACTTCCGTACACTGATTTCCTCTCTCTATCTTTCCTTTAATTTCTTTCTTTCCTTCTTATATTTTTTCTGTAGCATGTCATTTTTCTTCCCTTCTTTCTTTATAGTATAATTAGTATATTTAGCTGAGGTGAGGGAACTCATAAGAAATAAGAATTTGGTGGATAAGCAACACCAGACACTCATAAGCAATGAGATAATCAGGATGTACATTTTTGCATTACATCATGGGCCATTTTGACGGTCTCATTTTTAACCAGAGGATATTGCAAGATGATAACGATCTTAGTATTATTGATAAATTATAATTATAATCAAATGGTATATCAGAATTCGTAAACCCTCGAGATAAATATTTGTTATTTAGACTGTTTAAAACTAACTGAAGATAATGGAATATTGTTTTGTTTTAATAATTTAGATCTTAGCTCAACTAAATTAGCTATGCGCAGAATTTTGTATCTGTTTTCATAGTTAACCTTTCGATTACAAAGGTGTTTGTCCTCATCGTATGATATGTAATGGACTTCTAATATTCCCAATGCTGTAGTAGCATTGCGTCCTTTTTCTTGCTAACCTCGTCTATCTTTCTCTCTCTCTCTTTCTCCCCTCTCCCCCTCTCTCTCTCTCTCTCTCTATATATATATATATATATATATATATATATATCCTCCTTATCATCCCTGGCATCAAACACTCCACTACTATGAACTTTATCCTCCTCCCTCGACCAACACCTTTTCCCATCAAGCACCTAGCTTCCTCCCTGCTTCCTCCCTGCTTTCCTGTAAACTTTCCCTACACTTCATTCATGTTATCTTCATTCCTTATTTCCCCGCTAACCTCCCTATCCTTTATTTCCGCTACTAACTCACTCCCTCATCAAAACACACACATGTACGTAATTTTTGCTTTGAATAAAAGTCATTTGACTGAGCAAGTCCTTATGAAAGGACAAAATATTTCAACTCTCAGACTTGTTTGAGTTATTATTTTTTGTTCACTATCCTTTTACCTACCTCATACTGTCGGATTTTACTCCATACCCTCCTATCTTCACACACACACACACACACACACACAACACAACACACACACACACACACACACACACACACATATATATATATATATATACATTGTTTAAACAGGTATTATAGGAGACCGCGGAAAATGTCATCTTTATCGTCTTGTTCTGTATGTTTCCTAATCTTCTACTGGTTTTTCGCAAATTGGGATTCAGTTCGCAGAGAAACTGTCCCATACTTTTTACACAAGCACTTTCGACTATTTCACCGGTCGTCATCGGGGGCTCATGGTGTATAGTGTCTTAGGTTTTTTTCTTATCATTTGAATTTATTCATTCATCTATTTATTGCTCTTTCAAATTAGGAGAGTATTTTATTATATTTTTGGAGGGGTTGTTAAGATTAGTGTGTTAGTTATTGAACATGTTTAGTATATTATTGCCCTTATTAAATGCTATTTTATGTTAGGTTTGTTGTTTTTCTATACAAATGGCCTCAATAATTTGAAGACCTATTTTTATTTTGGTATTCTCGGTGAGAATATTTCTTATTTATGAGGATGTGAATTTGTCTGTATGATACAGTTACCCTATTCTATGCTCTGCCAACAGGACTGTCAATTAAGATGAGTTCAAATGAATCAGTTTATGATAATGAAAGTATTTTACTACAGAGATAATCCCAAATGTAAGGTCTCCAAAATATTTAGAAATCACAGAACCGTTTATTCTTTTTTGCTAATGATTTTTACATCATATTAAAGGTTCAACATGCATGTATTTTTCTACATAATCACCATTTCTGTTAATGCATTTCTCTTGGCGTTGTGGTAATTATTATATGTCCATCTCTTTAGAGGAAGCATTGGACCTTGTTTCATTGGAAATTCCCTTACCCTAATTGAGGATGTTTTTGAAATCTGTTTGTAACTCCATATATTTTCGTTAATTGGCGATGAATTTCAATTTGCATTTTGTGTTCTAAAGCCGAATAATTGTACAAACTTGACACTCCATCAGAAACAACTGTCAAGAATGAGTGTGACAGGGCACAGGGGCAGGCGCAGATGCATGTCAAACACCACTATTTTGGTGTAAGCTTTAGAGGGCAGTTAGATACCGGAACAGAAACCTTTATTATCCCTAAGATAGTATTAAACGCAATTAAATCTAAACAGGCTCTTGGAGATAGAAAGATAAATCTGCACGCTGCTAACGGTACGTACTTAAGGATCGATGGGTATGCGACTATAAATTTCCAAGTCGGAGGACTAACCATCAAACACAGATTTTATGTAGTAGATAATTTGAACAGAAACAGTAATTTAGCATGAGATTGGTTACAGGAAAACGGTGCATGTATTTGATTTCGGGTTAGCTAAGTCGGTAGAACATCTGCCTAGGAAGCGCAAGGTTCCGAGTTCGATACTGGTCCTCGTCAATCAGCGCATGAGTAGCACAGCTTGGGTAATCTGATCTGTGCGGTAAAGTATGGAGCTGACGGTAAGGTGTAGCAACCCACCTCAGCAAAAACAATCTCCCCTGTCCTAGAAAAAAGTGGGTAGATGCCCTCACAGTCATAGCTGACGCCGAGCGGTACCGACGCATCAAAGCACATATGTATCATCAGAAGAAAATGTTCTTATAGTAAATATAGCGCGGATAACCTTTAATGATATATTAAATCCTCATTCAGTGTCTGGAGTTGGAATTAGAAATAAATTCGACAAAGAACAAGTATATTACATAGAACAACTGGTCGGATGGGGTAGTAGGGTACACCGACTGTAGCTCTGCAGAGAGTTAAAATCACCCTAATGGGGTCACCTGTTCATCGTGTGTGGCAACCTGCGTTGAGGGAATCTTGGTGACTGAGCAGTACACCACACGCAGCACTCCACTATACGTGCTAACGTACACTAGACGGGCGTTTGGAAAGTCACCCTCTGATTAATCTGTCGGTCACGTCAATCCCTGGCACCTGTTAGGGGTCCTTTCTATGGATTAAATAGATGAAAAATTTAGTTTTAAAAATGAGTTTAAAAAAAATTAATACTCAACAAGAATTAAAAACAAAACAAAACAAAAAAAAATCAATATCTTCTTCGGCATAAAAAAAAACTGAAGAAATTGCCGTAAAATCCAACCAACCAACCAACTAACATCATCCCATATTGATAAGTCAATTTCTCTTTGCGTCAATTTAAGGATCTTTTTTTTTTCTTTTTTAAATTCCTTATTATCGCATTGATGCAAAGTTTATTATTTTGATCTTTTCGGACTATTGTCCTCATATGTGGTTTGAAAAAACAAAACGTTTGAAAACGTTGTGTTTTTACAAACCACAATACACATGAGGAGAACACTCGGAAAAATCAAAGTAATACACACCAAGCTTCATCTAAAAAATCCAGACGAATAGTTATCATCTTTATCTTGATATATACAACACAATAACTTTATAACGATAAAGATGAGGACAACAGTCCGAAAAATCAAAATAATACACATCAATCGACATCTTAAAATTTCAGACAAAAAAATAAAGGGCCGTAAAGTTGTTTTTTTAACGACTGATTCTTTGAGAACGAACATTTTTCTTGTCAACGAAAAATTTCTCTAGACTTTTAGTTTTCAGCAGTAACAAGTGGACTATATTATTCTTCATTTGTAAATTCTATTGTTATAAATGTTTATTGGTCGTTTTTTATTTTTTCTTGTTTTTTTTTTCTCTATAAAGTTAAGAAATAATCGAAAATGCGTGATAGGTATTTTTTTCCGAGAATACATTTTATACTCTACATTTCTTTGGAAAATCTAAGTGGCTAATCTTTATCAATATTCTTGAAATTTTGCACTCAATTAGAAGACACCCAGAAGTACAAACAAAGTCTTTTTTTTGTTTCTAAGACCCGTGGAAATAAAAATATGAAAGGGCAAATTTAAAGGCTATTTGTTTTAAAAAAACCCACCATGTCCGTGATATTAGAAAGTTTCAGAATTATTTTGATATATAATTTGTAAAATTTAAAGATTGCTATACCGTTAGGGATTTGCTTCGAAAGTTTGTATTTTGAAAAAAAAAATCAAATGCATTTGTCCGACATGCGTACATAACATAAATTCTCCAGGCATTGTTTATGCACACAATAAAGTTTAAATTCATTTGGGAACGAACATTTTTCTTGTCAACGAAAAATTTCTCTAGACTTTCATTTTTCAGCAGTAACAAGTGGACTATATTATTCTTCATTTGTAAATTCTATTGTTATAAATGTTTATTGTTCGTTTTTTTTTCTCTCATTTTTTTTTCTCTATAAAGTTAAGAATTGAGAGAAAATAAATATTGGAAAATCCTTTTTTCTTGTAGAAGAGGTCGAATGTAATGATACGAGAGGTGTCAGTTACAGAAATATGTTGAAAGAATTGTCTGATACCGATCAAACGGAACTCATTTATGATTAATGCGTCCTGAGTGTCTACACAGGAGTTAAAGTATTATCAACTTGACTGATACCGGTCAAGCGGAACTGACTTTTGATTAATGAGTATTCGGTGATTCTGACAGGACAAAGGAACTAAATTGCCATAAAATAGTCTCACGTGTCCATCCAAACAGAGTCGACACAGATTCCAAACTGAAGGTTTAAATTCTGGTTTCCTTCTCGGAGGCTGGTTGGAATATTATGGTTAAATAGCGCAGTCTAGACATAGAGTGAAAATAATTGAATGCATACAATTCTATAGAATGTTTTTCCTGCTAGTCCCGCAGAAGCTTTACTACTAAAGAGCTAGTTTGATTCTCGCTGGATACCCACTACTTGCGACATTGTGTCACTTGCAAACTTTATTGAAGGCGTTCGGTAAGAAATGGAATTCCATCAGAGTGTAATGGTTAGAAAGCTAGTCTCATAGATCCAATAATACTGAATACTAATACTTGGGACATTGTCTCACATCATAACCGTGTTGGAATTGGACAGGTTGGGTGAATACCTACCTATCCAAAAATATACAAATAACCTCGTAGAGGATTTGAACTCTGATCGCAGTGTCAATTTTACGACGGTATCTATTACACCACGAGACACTATATAACAAGGAAAAGCAAATTGCTATGAAGTTAACTTTAAAAAAAACGCCACCTAACGATGAACACCGGCCAACCCAGGTTGTAGATGTATGGCTCACAGATATTTATTTTAATACTTGGTAGGTTTATTTTCAAGCGAGGTGTTTCGCAGATGCAATCACAGTAGATTGGAATGGCAAAGTAATCTATATTTAATGACGAAGGAAATATCAGCTAGCGGGCGGAAGTGTGTGTGCGTGTGGAGGGGGCGATTGCTGTGAACAAAATCAATGCGGATTACAAAAGGATAGAACACAGAGATGATCAAGAATTGTATTTAAGGAAATTGTAAATGAGAATGGTTCGTGGTAATAAAAATGGTTGTCTTAGAGACAGGAAACTTTATTTGACTCAAGCTGAGATCTATAAAAAAGGAATAACGAAAGATATCTACTCTGTGCTTATAAAAGTATGCGATCGTTGTGTAATGGTTATTGACACAACAATTCCATATAGTGTTAATACACTTTGGAAAGGTATGCATCCAATCATTCTCCGTCCAGCTATAGGTAAATATTGCAAATTGGGCACTTTAGCCTTGATATGGATAAGATCCTCATCCGGTTGACTTGTAGAGGCAGCTTCTTAGATCATATCTTGGGGCTAGAGAGAGAATCAGATAGAATGGACGATTTTGTCAAGAAAACATACGGTGAGAAGAAAATACCTCGGACGACAAATTCGAGTGAATATATATATATATATATATATATATATATATATATATATATATTACCAACCCCTCCGCACAAACCCGATGCAATACAAGATCACTTTCTTAAGCAGAATTTTTCAGGTTTGCAGTCAGTTTTCCTAGGCTGGTTACCTAGCCAAGAACCCATTCTGTCTTACTATTTACTCATAGCTGGAGGAGGTGTAGTTAGATGCATACTTTTTCCAACGTATTAGCGCCATATAAAATGTAAATAGCCTTGTCCAGGATTTAATTTCGGATCGATGAGTTCATTTCCTTCGATTCCAACCATTACACTACGCGCCTGGGTTATATACTATTCGACTAAATTCAAACATACACTTATAAATCAGATATTACTAATTACACTGGTTTACAAAGAAATTGAGGCAAGCACAAAAATAGCTGTTTTAGCCTAATTTGGGGGTGCTGAATTCAGATTGGAAATCCGTTTTTACTCATCACCTCTAGTTTTTTAGATATGCATACTGTACCTTTTGTACACATACTGTACATAAAGGCGTATATGCATTCAGGGTTAATTTCTAATATTGTGTGACTTATGTCTTCTTTTTTAGTTATTATGCAATAAATGTAAGTGATAGCATTACATCATATATATATAGCTATATATCAAGACGGATTTTGGCAGTTAAGCGTTGCCAACACGTCTCAATCAACAGCCAGTAGTGCAATGACAGTCTGCAAATCATCTAAGAAAACACATTTCTAACTGTCTGCGGTACTATGAATTGTGTACATTGTATCAACCAAGTATATTTATTCCGTCAATGTTCTTTATCTATCCTGTTTTATCTGTAATAAGCTGCTGCAACTGTTGAAATAAGCACGTATATACTCTGTATATACTAAAATGAGACTATTTAAAAGATAGAAAACTAGAGGTGATAGAGAAGAACTGCTTATAAATTTGAATTCAGCACACCCAAATTAATAAAAACACCTATTCACATTCTTGCCTCAGACAAAAAATATTTTTTTGTAAACCAGTGTTATTGGATTTATATTTTCCTATTTTCTCATAACATAACCGGTAATTTAATCCCTAGTGGTTCCAAATAAATTCATGGGTGAATACAAATACCACCACCGGATCTTTTAATCGTAGTACAGGGTTCTGAATTGCACTCCGAACAAATGTGCTTATTGAGAAACTGTTATAATAGAAATATGTGCATGTTAAAAACCCATTTACGAATATCTCCATAATACAACTTTTTGAAAGGGAGTCAGACTCAACATTAACAGTGTTATCATTATATCACATGGTCCTAACGTGCACAATGCTCGATATGGAAAGTCCTTAAATTTACAAATTTATCCAAAGTTATATTCGTTACTATAGCCTACCATAGAACTGGACAAAATTCAATGCAGGCTCATCTAGAACTGCAACCTGATCAATGGATATTTGGATGAATAAATTCACTATTTTGTAAATGCAAACCCTTATATAAAATTCAAACAAGATAATGATCCAAAAACCTGGCTCAAATCTGTATTCAAATTATCTGAAATCAAATGAAGATAAAGGAAATTTGCAAATGATAAATTGATCCCCTCGGTTTTCAGATCTCTCACCAATTGAACTAATCAGGGACGAAATCGATCATAAACTTCGATGTGAATTTGTTGCATTATTTCTTGTATATAAGCCGTGCTGCAATCTACCACTTAAATTTATAGACTAAGCGAGGTTACGTGGTTTAAACCTCGGACAATCAACAGCCAGAATACGTGGTTGGTTAACTACTTAATCGCTGATACTGACAGACGTCCATTTGCAATTATTGACGAAGGACCTGCAAGACTGAGGGGCACCAAGGAACAACCAAAGGATTCTTCTCTAAGGATTGCGCTATGCTTAACACAAAGGATCTCCGCTTGACAGCGCTCTTGCTTGAAGCCTAAAGGATGGCCACAAAAATCATAACAGAACAGCTTAAGAATAAGCAATAGTTATTTACACATTTACACACTGCTTTGAAATGAATTTTCCTGGCATAATTTTACAAGTCACTTGAAAGAAGGACAAACATTTGCTATGTAGTAAAAAATGTTTATAGTGAATTCTTTGATGAAAAGAAAATATTAATTTGCTTTAAATGAAATTATATTACTAGCAACAGAAAACACCTCCCCGGCCGTCGTAAAATCAATTTTGAAAGACATTGCCTGAGAGGGTGGGAGTTAAAAAATTCAATGTCAGAGATTTCTGTATCATAAGTAAGCAACATCCTCATATTTATTAAAGGAGTAAAAGAAAAACAAAACAATTTGAAATGAAAACTGAGCCCCGTCCCTTCTCAAATAAAATGTGCATGCATGTAATAATCAAACAATTATTTTGAATATTTTCCACATCAATTTACACAAATCGTAGGTATTTATTTATTTGTAAACATTTTAGTTACTTCTTGTTATAGTAAAAAAAAGGACGAGAGTAAAAAACATTTTTAAATTGCTTACTCAAATTTTGGGGTAGTATATAGCATAAGAATATTGTGACGTAAGCTGTGACGTAGATATGACGTAGTTTTTGTTACAGACAGAAATTCAGACAATCTTCATTATTAATAGATTTATATACAACATGATCTGGTTTGGTTGCTTGTTTAGTTTTATATATAACTTATGTGTTTGTAATTTTGTGTATATAGGATGTCTCAGAAATAAAAGACCCGTTGATAAAAGAGCAAAATATTTTAACATTTTTTATTCCCGTCTTATTGTTTCTAATTGATAGATAGATTTCATAAGATACATTGTATGGGTTAGCGAGAGAGACATAATTAATTTTGTATACATGATTTGATTTGGTTTTTGTTGGTTTTTATGGCATATCAACACACACACCACACTCACTCACACACACCACACACACAACACACACACACACACACAACATATATAATTATTATATTATATATATGTAATTATAAACTTAGTGTTTGTAATTGTGTGTATACATGATGTCTCAGAAATAAGACTTGTTAATTATATACCCAAACATATTTATACAAATTTATTCCCCGCCTTATTGCTTCTGATTGATAGATCGATTTGTTATATACATTGTGTGGATAAATTTGTATAAATATGGTTTTGGATATAATTAACAAGTCCTTTTATTTCTGAGACATCATTATCAGCACACAATTACAAACACTTAAGTTATATAATTTATATAATATATACATATATACGTATATATGTGTGTGTGTTGTGTGTGTGTGTGTGTGTGTGTGTGGTGTGTGAGTGTGTGTGTGTGTGTTGATTGCTAAAACACAAACAAAACCAAATCAAATCATGTATAGCAGGAAATAGATTATGTTCTCTTCGGCTAACGCCATAACAATGTATCTATGATGCTATTTATCATTAAGAAACAGATAAGACGGGAAAAATGTATAAATATGTTTGCTCTTTTATCAACTGGGTCGCGTTTTTATTTCTGAGAGACATCCTATAGTACACAAAAAATTACAAAGACACATAGTTATATATAAACTAAACAAGCAACCAAACCAGATCATGTTGTATATAAAATCTATTAATAATGAAGATGTCTGAATTCTGTTGTAACAAACTACGTCATTGCTACTACGTCACAGCTTACGTCACAATATTCTTGATGCTATATACACCAACTTGAGTAAGCAATTTTAAAAATTGTTTTTTACTCTCGTCTTTTTTTACTATAAGAAGTTAACTAAAATGTTACAAATAAATAAATATCCTAGGATTTGTGTAAAATTGATGTGGAAATATTCAAATAATTGTTTGATTATTACATGCATGCAACATTTTATTTGAGAGGACGGGGCTCAGTTTTCATTTCAAAATTGTTTTTGTTTTTTTTACTCCTTTAATAAATATGAGGATTTTGCTTACTATGATACAGAATCTCTGCATTGAAGTTTTTAACTCCCACCCTCTCAGGCAATGTCTTTCAAAATTGATTTTTACGAACGGCCGGAGGGTGTTTTCTGTTGCTAGTAATTAATAATTTCATTTAAAGCAAATTAATATTTTCTTTTCATCAAGAATTCACTATAAAACATTTTTACTACATAGCAAATGTTTGTCCTTCTTCAAAGTGACTTGTAAAATTAGCAGGAAAATTCATTTCAAAGCAGTGTGTAAATGTGTAAAACTATTGCTTATTCTTAAGCTGTTCTGTATGATTTTTGTGGCCATGCTTTAGGCTTGCAAGGCAAGAGCGCTGTCAAGCGGCAGATCCTTTGTGTTAAGCATAGCGCAAATCCTTAGAGAAGAATCCTTGGTTGTTCTTGGTGCCCCTCAGTCTTGCAGGTCCTTCGTCAAATAATTGCAAATGGACGTCTGTCAGTATCAGCGATTAAGTAGTTAACCAACCACGTATTCTGGCTGTTGATTGTCCGAGGTTTAAACCACGTAACCTCGCTTAGTCTATAAATTTAAGTGGTAATTGCAGCACGGCTTATATACAAGAAATTAATGCAACAAATTCACATCGAAGTTTATGATCGATTTCGTCCCTGATTAGTTCAATTGGTGAGAGATCTGAAAACCGAGGGGGATCAATTTATCATTTGCAAATTTCCTTTATCTTCATTTGATTTCAGATAATTTGAATACAGATTTGAGCCAGGTTTTTGGATCATTATTTGTTTTGAATTTTATATAGGGTTTGCATTTACAAAATAGTGAATTTATTCATCCAAATCCATTGATCAGGTTGCAGTTCTAGATGAGCCTGCATTGAATTTTTGTCCAGTTCTATGGTAGGCTATAGTAACGAATATAACTTTGGATAAATTTGTAAATTTAAGGACTTTGCCATATCGAGCATTGTGCACGTTTAGGACATGTGATATAATGATAACTCTGTTTAATGTGAGTCTGACTCCTTTCAAAAGTTGTATTATGGAGATATTCGTAAATGGGTTTTTAACATGCACATATTCTATTTACAGTTTCTCAATAAGCACAATTTGTTCGGAGTGCAATTCAGAACCTGTACTACGATTAAAAGATCCGGTGGTGGTATTTGTATTCACCCATGAATTTATTGGAACCACTAGGGATTAAATTACCGGTTATGTTATGAGAAAATAGGAAAATTAATCCAATAACACTGGTTTACAAAAAATATTTTTTGTCTGAGGCAAGAATGTAATAGGTGTTTTTATTAATTTGGGTGTGCTGAATTCAATTTATAGCAGTTTTCTCTATCACCTCTAGTTTCTATCTTTTAAATAGTCTCATTTTAGTATATACAGAGTATATACGTGCTTATTTCAACAGTTTGCAGCAGCTTATTACAGATAAAACAGGATAGATAAAGAACATTGACGAATAAATATACTTGGTTGATTACAATGTACACATTCATAGTACCGCAGACAGTTAGAAGATGTGTTTTCTTAGATGATTTGCAGACTGTCATTGCACACTACTGGCTGTTGATTGAGACGTGTTGGCAACGCTTAACTGCCAAAATCCGTCTTGAATATAGCTATATATATATGATGTAATGCTATCACTTACATTTATTGCATAATAACTAAAAAGAAGACATAAGTCACACAATATTAGAAATTAACCCTGAATGCATATACGCCTTTATGTACAGTATGTGTACAAAGGTACAGTATGCATATCTAAAAAACTAGGTGATGAGTAAAAACGGATTTCCAATCTGAATTCAGCACCAAATTAGGTAAACAGCTATTTTTGTGCTTGCCTCAATTTCTTTGTAAACCAGTGTAATTAGTAATATCTGATTATAAGGTGTATGTTTGAATTTAGTCGAATAGTATATACCCAGGCGCGTAGTGTAATGGTTGGAATCGAAGGAAATGAACTCATCGATCCGAAATTAAATCCTGGACAAGGCTATTTACATTTTTATGGCGCTAATACGTTGGAAAAGTATGCATCTAACTACACTCCTCAGCTATGAGTAAATAGTAAGAACAGAATGGGTTCTTGGCTAGGTACCAGCCTAGAAACTGACTGCAACCTGAAAAATTCTGCTTAAGAAAGTGATCTTGTATTGCATCGGGTTGTGCGGAGGGGTTGGTAAATATATATATATATATAATATATATATATATATATATATATATTCACTCGAATTTGTCGTCCGAGGGTATTTTCTTCTCACCGTATGTTTCTTCTGACAAAATCGTCCATTCTATCTGATTCTCTCTCTAGCCCAAGATATGATCTAAGAAGCTGCTCTACAAGTCAACCGGATGAGGATCTTATCCATATCAAGGCTAAAGTGCCCAATTTGCAATATTCCTATAGCTGGACGGAGAATGATTGGATGAGCATACCTTTCCAAAGTGTATAAACACTAATATGGAATTGTTGTGTCAATAACATTACACAACGATCGCATACTTTTATAAGCACAGAGTAGATATCTTTCGTTATTCCTTTTTATAGATCTCAGCTTGAGTCAATAAAGTTTCCTGTCTCTAAGACAACCATTTTTTATTACCACGACCATTCTCATTTACAATTTCCCTTAAATCAATTCTTGATCATCTCTGTGTTCTATCCTTTTGTAATCCGCATTGATTTTGTTCACAGCAATCGCCCCTCCACACGCACACACACTTCCGCCCGCTAGCTGATATTTCCTTCGTCATTAAATATAGATTACTTTGCCATTCCAATCTACTGTGATTGCATCTGCGAACACCTCGCGCTTGAAATAACCTACCAGTATTAAAATAAATATCTGTGAGCCATACATCTACAACCTGGGTTGGCGGTGTTCATCGTTAGGTGCGCGTTTTTTTTAAAGTTAACTTCATAGCAATTTGCTTTTCCTTGTTATAATAGTGTCTCGTGGTGTAATAGATACCGTCGTAAAATTGACACTGCGATCAGAGTTCAAATCCTCTACGAGGTTATTGGTATATTTTTGGATAGGTAGGTATTCACCCAACCTGTCCAATTCAACACGGTTATGATGTGAGACATGTCCCAAGTTAGTATTCAGTATATTGGATCTATGAGACTAGCTTTCTAACCATACTACACTCTGATGGAATTCGCATTTCTTACCGAACGCCTTCAATAAAGTTTGCAAGTGACACAATGTCCAAGTAGTGGTATCCAGCGAGATCAAACTAGCTCTTTATGTAAAGCTTCTGCGGGACTAGCAGGAAACATTCTATAGATTTTTGTATGCATTCAATTATTTTCACTCTATGTTCTAGACTGCGCTATTTAACCATAATATTCCAACCAGCCTCCGAGAAGGAACCAGAATTTAAACCTTCAGAGTTTGGAATCTGTTGTCGACTCTGTTGATGGGACACGTGAGACTATTTTATGGCAATTTAGTTCCCTTTGTCCTGTCAGAATCACCGAATACTCATTAATCAAAAGTCAGTTCCGCTTGACTAGGTATCAGTCAAGTTGATAAGTACTGTTGAACCTGCGCTGTGTAGACTCAGGACGCATTAATCATGAAATGAGTTCCGTTTGATCGTATCAGACAATTCTTTCAGCATATTTCTGTAACTGACACCTCTCGTATCATTACATTCGACCTCTTCTATACAAGAAAAAGGATTTTCCAATATTTATTTCTCTCAATTCTTAACTTTATAGAGAAAAAAAATGAGAGAAAAAAAACGAACAATAAACATTTATAACAATAGAATTTACAAATGAAGAATAATATAGTCCACTGTTACTGCTGAAAAATGAAAGTCGTAGGAGAAATTTTTTCGTTGACAGAAAAATGTATCGTTCCGCAAATGATTGTAAACTTATTGTGTGCATAAACAATGCTGGAGAATTTATGTTATGTACGCATGTCGGACAAATGCATTTGATTTTTTTTTTCAAAAATACAAAACTTTCGAAGCAAATCCCTAACGGTATAAGCAATCTTTAAATTTTACAAATTATATATCAAAATAATTCTGAAAACTTTCTAATATCACGGACATGGTGGGTTTTTTTAAAACAATAGCCTTTAAATTTGCCCTTTCATATTTTTATTTCACGGGTCTTGAAACAAAAAAAAGACTTTGTTGTACTTCTGGGTGTCTTCTAATTGAGTGCAAAATTTCAAGAATATTGATAAAGATTAGCCACTTAGATTTTCCAAAAGAATGTAGAGTATAAAATGTTTCTCGGAAAAAAATCCTATCACGCATTTCGATTATTTCTTAACTTTATAGAGAAAAAAAAACAGAAAAAATAAAAAACGACAAAAATAAACATTTATAACAAATAGAATTTACAAATGAAGAATAATATAGTCCACTTGTTACTGCTGAAAACTAAAAGTCTAGAGAAATTTTTCGTTGACAAGAAAAAATGTTCGTTCTCAAGAATCAGTCGTTTAAAAAACAACTTACGGCCCTTTATTTTTTTTGTCTGAAATTTTAAGATTCGATTGATGTGTATTATTTTGATTTCGACTCCTCATCTTTATTCGTTATAAAAGTTATTGTGTGTATATATCAAGATAAAGATGATAACTATTCGTCTGGATTTTTAGATGAAGCTTGGTGTGTATTACTTTGATTTTTCCGAGTGTTTCTCTCATGTGTATTGTGGTTTGTAAAAACACAACGTTTTCAAACGTTTTGTTTTTTCAAACCACATATGGGCATAGTCCGAAAAGATCAAAATATATACTTTGCATCAATGCGATAATAAGGAAATTTAAAAAAGAAAAAAAAAAGGATCCTTAAATTGACGCAAAAGAGAAATTGACTTATCAATTGGGTGATGATTTAGTTGGTTGGTTGGTTGGATTTTACGGCAATTCACGTTTCAGTTATTTTATGCCGAAGAAGATATTGATTTTTTTTTGTTTTGTTTTGTTTTTAATTCTTGTTGAGTATTAATTTTTTTTAAAACTCATTTTTAACTAAATTTTTCATCTATTTAATCCATAGAAAGGACCCCTAACAGGTGCCAGGGATTGACGTGACCGAACAGATTAATCAGAGGGTGACTTTCCAAACGCCCGTCTATGTAGTTAGCAGTATAGTGGAGGCTGCGTGTGGTGTACTTGCTCAGTCACCAAGATTCCCTCAACGCAGGTTGCCACACACGATGAACAGGTGACCCCATTAGGGTGATTTTAACTCTCTGCAGAGCTACAGTCGGTGTACCTACTACCCCATCCGACCAGTTGTTCTATGTAATATACTTGTTCTTTGTCGAATTTAATTTCTAATCCAACTCCAGACACTGAATGAGATTTAATATATCATTAAAGGTTATCCGCGCTATTTTACTATAAGAACATTTTCTTCTGATGATACATATGTGCTTTTGATGCGTCGGTACCGCTCGGCGTCAGCTATGACTGTGAGGGCATCTACCCATTTTTTCTAGCGTAAGACAGGGGAGATGTTTTTGCTGAGGTGGGTTGCTACACCTTACCGTCAGCTCCATACTTTACCGCACAGATCAGATTACCCAAGCTGTGCTACTCATCGCGCTGATTGACGAGGACAGTGATCGAACTCGGAACCTTGCGCTTCCTGGCAGATGTTCTACCGCTTAGCTAACCCGAAATCAATACATGAGCACCGTTTTCCTGTAACCAATCTCATGCTAAATTACTGTTTCTGTTCAAATTTCTACTACATAAAATCTGTGTTTGATGGTTAGTCCTCCGCTTGGAAATTTATAGTCGCATACCCATCGATCCTTAAGTACGTACCGTTAGCAGCGTGCAGATTTTATCTTGTCTATCTCCAAGAGCCTGTTTAGATTTAATTGCGTTTAATACTATCTTAGGGATAATAAAGGTTTCTGTTCGGTATTAACTGCCTCTAAAGCTTTCACCAAAATAGTGGTGTTTGACATGCATCTGCGCCTGCCCCTGTGCCCTGTCGACACTCATTCTTGACAGTTGTTTCTGATGGAGTGTCAAGTTTGTTACAAATTATTCGGCTTTAGAACACAAAATGCAAATTGAAATTCATCGCAATTAACGAAAATATATGGAGTTACACAGATTTCAAAAACATTCTCAATTAGGGTAAGGGAATTTCCAATGAAACAGGGTCCAATTGCTTCCTCTAAAGAGATGGACATATAATAATTACCAACAACGGCCAAGAGAAATGGCATTAACAGAAATGGGTGATTATGTAGAGAAAATACATGCATGTTGAGCTTTTAATATGATGTAAAATCATTAGCAAAAAAGAATAAACGGTTTCCGTGATTTCTAATATTTGGAGACCGTTAGTAGCATTTGGGATTCATCTCTGTGTAGAAATACTTTCATTATCTTAAACTTGATTCATTTGAACTCATCTTAATTGACAGTCCTGTTGGCAGAGCATAGAATAGGGTAACTGTATCATACAGACAATATTACATGCCATCATTGCATAAGAAATATTCTCACACGGAGATACAAATACAAATATAGGTCTTCGAAATCAATTGAGAGCCATTTGTATAGAAAAACAACAAACCTAACATAAATAGCGATTTAATAAGGGCAATATATAAGTATAACATGTTCAATTAACTAATGACAAGCTAAATCTTGAACAACCCCGTCCAGAAAATAGTAATAAAATAAGCTCTCCTAATTTGAGACAGCAATAAATAGATTGACATTGGGAAGTATAATTCAAATGGAATAAGTGAAAAAAACCTAAGACACTATAAAGCATAGCATGAGCCCCCGATGAACGAACCGGGCGTGAAATAGTCGAAAAGTGCTTGTGGGTAAGAAAGAATGGGACAGTTTCTCTGCGAGACGTGAATTGTTGCCGATAGTTGCGTGAAAAACCAGTTAGTGAGATTAGGAAACATGACAGAACAAGACGAAGTGAAATGAATGACATAGTGTTCCCGGTCTCCTATAATCCTGTTGTTTAAACAATGTATATATAAGTTAGATAGTATATGTTGTGTGTGTGTGTGTGTGTGTGTGTGTTGTGTGTGTGTGTGTGTGTGTGTGGTGAAGATATGGAGGTATGGAGTAATCCGACCAGTGAGTGAATGGGAGGGTAAACAGAATAGTGGAACAAAAAAAGATAACTCAACAGTCTTGAGAGTTGAAATATTTTGTACACGCCTTATAAGGGAGTCTTGCTGTCAGTCAAATGGGACTTTTGATGTTCAAAGAGCAGATAATTTACGTGACATGGTGTGTTTTGAATGAGGGAGTGAGTTAGCTGAGCGGATAATAAATGGATAGGGAGGGTTAGAGGAAGATAAGGAATGAACGATAACAAGTGAATGTTGAAGTGAGTAGGGAAAGGCTTACGAGGAAGCAAGGGGAGGAAGGCATGCGGAGGAAGCTGAGGTGCATTGATGGGAAAATGGTGTTGGGTCGAGGGAGGAGGATAGTTCATAGTAGTTGAGAGTGTGGTGATGTTGAATGCCAGGGGAATCTGATAGGATGGATAGTAGCTAACGTTAGTTGGTATATTTAGCGTAGTATATATATATTAGTATGTTAAGGTAGGAGAGGAGAGAGAGAGGGGGAGGAGGGGGAAGAAAGAGAGAGAGTAGAAAGATAGACGAGGTTAGGCGAACGAAAGCAGGACAGGCAATGCTACTGACAGCATTGGGAATAGTTAGAAGTCCATTAGCATATCATACGATGAGGACAAACACCTTTTGTAAATCGAAAGGTTAAGCCTATGAAAACAGATACCAAAAGTTCTGCGGCATAAGCTATTTAGTTGAGCTAAGATCTAAATTATTAAAACAAAACAATATTCCATTATCTTCGAGTTTAGTTTTAGAACATAGTCTATAATAAACAAATATTTATTCTCGAGGTTTACGAATTTCTGATATAGCCTTTAGATTATAATTAATAAATTTAGTCATATACTAAGAACGTTATCAATCTTGCAGATATCGCTCGTGATTAAAGAAATGAGACCGGTTCAACATGGCCGCATGGATTGTAGATGCAAGAAAATGTTTACATGGCCTGATTATCTCGATTGTCGTTATGAAGTGTCTGGTGGTGTGCTATCCACCAAATTCTTATTTCTTTATGGAGTTTGCCATCACCTCAGCTAAATATACTTAAATTATAGCTATAGGAAAGAAGAAGGGAATGAAATCATTGACATCGCGCGATTATACAAGAAAAATTATAAGAGAGCGAGTAGGAGAGAAAAGAGAAATTAAAAGAAAGATAGAAGGAGGAAATGCAAGTGGTACGGAAGTGATAGACCAGCTAATCTGTATCAATACCCAACAAAATTGAAAGATTGAAAAGATGAAAAGAAGGAGAGAAATAGATAAAAAAGATGGAGTGGAGAGAGATTTAAATTAAAATTATTGAGACCTTATTTTTTTACGATATGGATGAGTATTTAGCGGAAATATCCTAGGTAAAATTTGCATCAAAGTCTTAGTAATGGATATAGGTCGTATCATTTAGATGTGTATACATCCACAGGTTCCGTTGCTAGTTTATAAATCATTCTAACATTTTTTTTTCTTTTTCTGTTTTTTATTTTGTCTCTATTTCCCCCAAGGGCAGTGGCTCACTCTGGCGTATTGTTTTTTAAAGCTCCGTTGACTTGTAATTACGGGTGCAATGAGGGAGTGTAAGCTACGATGTCTTGGAGTGATTTGTAGCGTGGCATAGATTGGCGGGAGACAGAATTGTGGGCGCCATGCACATGGCTGACGTTCAAGATGCGCGAGAGAGGAGGAGTGCGACTGCAAAATTTGGAACCTC
>CM042141.1:105205069-105265602 GCA_023376005.1 Doryteuthis pealeii | reverse complement strand
TTTGATAGAGGTCAAGTGCCAAGGTGAGGGGTACATAGAACCGTGCAATACGAATATGTTAACAGTGTACGAAATGAGTGACTCAGTCTTGTCCTTAATAGTCGCGATATAATTCATTGAGATAATTATACTAATTATCCAAGCGCTTCACATAACTAAAACAGCACTCAGTACACTCTCGTGACAATTGATTTTATGTATGAAAGTGTAAAACACACTCATGTAAGTATTCACATATATTATATATCTCTGTGATTTCAGCTTTTTTCTGTGTATATACCGCCTCACTGAGATCTTCTCTTGGAATAGCGCAGATATGAAACAATAGATCATTATATATGTGTATAAGATCTTGAAATCAGAACCTAACAGCCTTATTCATTTGCAGGGAAAATATGATGTCGTTATGATCACAGACACACACACAGCAACACCAAGAAAAACACAGCAATCACACACACACTCAATACACACCACATGTATGCTAATCACATATATATTTTGTCCAGGATGTATCAATTAACCATAGTACGGGTAAGTATATATATAGGACTCACTACCTAAAATAAATTATAAAAATTTATAAATATTAATAGATAGACAGCAAGAAGAGGATAAAGATTAAAGTAAAGTGAGTAACACGGAGACCAATAAAAACACTCAGGTAATACATACGGTCGCCATTTTCTACAAGATGTGGGACAGAATAGGATAGAATAGAAATAGGATTACAATATTGTGATACCGAATTAGGATATCTAATGCTAGGTAAAAAGAATAAAAACCAGAAGAATAAGTGATATTATATATCTCATTACCTTATAAACAGATAAGCCAAAGTTCGTAATAGTGTTAGTCAAAACGCATTAATTATAGTAACTCACTTAATAATATATTGCATAAAAAGTATTTCATATATACTCAGCTGTGTTATATATTATGTAATTAAAGACAATATTTAAATAATAAATCACATAAATATAAATAACCCATTTAGAGTACCATAAATGTACACACATATAAGGTATACTCAATTAGAAATGAATGGTAAGGCGAGAGACAGAGACCTCGCATATACACAGAATTAATACGTTATACCAAATAACGCAACAATAATAATTTTTCTATGAATGTAAACTCTGTATTAATTGTTTTATGGAAGGAAATCACTATAGACACAAATGGATGAAAATCAACAGAATAACCAACAACAGAAACTAAGATCAATGCAGAATTCAACACACCACAGTCACAGATAGACACATACTATAACATACTACACACGCCTTAGACAAACAACAAATCACAGATAATGACAATAACACAACAACAATTATGACTTAACATCTGGGGAATTCAATAAGGACACAGACTTCCAACCCAATGAACACATACACCCAAATAAATAAATAAGCCACAAAAAGATAGATGACTTCATAAGCGTAAGCAAAATAAAATGATTAGGAAATTGTACAAATGAATGAGACTACCACCCTAAAGAATGGACCAAGACACAACCGCCACAAAGAGGCAAACATAAAGAGGCACACAAACATGGAAAAGAACCAGATTGCAAACAACACACACACGCACACACACACACAACTCACACACACACACACACACAAAATAAGATATTATTAAACAGCAAACTAAAACAGAATGGAATGGATTCAAGCAAACAGTCAGCTTCAGAAATCTTCTGAACAAAGGAATTTTTTCATCCCGAAATATTAAAGAAAATAAATTCAAATGAAAATGAACAGCATCCTAGTTATCGCTCATTTTTCCTTTAGCACATGGCATTGTGATATACATCAAAACCTGAGTGCCAAACGCATATACAAACCAAATGGCTTCAAATAAAATTATAAAACTTCATATATATATGCTGCTGTTTATTTCACTGGATGAAGAGATGATGGGGTGTGTGGATTATTTTTGGGCCAATTAAAATTGGAAGACAAGCATCAGCAGATTTTAAACATCAGCATTATCAGATTCTGGATTTATCCACCTGCATTATCAGATTCAGCTTTTTCAAAATGTGTATTATCAGATTACTTTTATCAGACTCAGCATTATTAGATCTGTTGTACTGATCAGCTTTTTTCAACATCTGGCACTTATCATATCCAGCTTTATCAGATCAGCTTCATATCGTGCAAGTGATTTTTTAGAATTTCATTGTCCAGAACAAAATTCATAGAGGAAAGTGACGTGTAGAATAGCTTTCTAAAAAGTTAACACAATCTCAATGTTCCATTTCATCTCTGTTTGAATGTTGACAAAGTGTAAAAAGTGTCTTTCTTAATTTTTTATTTGTCATAATAATTTGTGTAATAAAGATGCAATGTTTACTGTTCTCGTGCTAATTCCACCTTTACATTGACAAACAAATTTACTCTCTTTTTGGAATCGAGCAATTCTTGTGTTCAAGGAATAATTGTATGCTTTTTACAATAAATTTACATATTGTCTTTATTAAGTATTAAATTAAATAGAATGATGTTTACTATTGACTTACAGGCACTCGTGGTGTATGGTTTATTATCATAGGAATGGGGCACAGGTGACTGAGATAAAATCACCTGTTGGCCTGGGGCGTTTAGAATGCACCAACTGCACCTCTGCAGAGAGGTAAGACTTCCCCCATTTAAGGCACTGTTGGCCGTGGGTGGCGACCTTGATGCTTAAGGAATAGAAACCCAAGGTGGATGAGCATGACTTGCAATACTCCACTTTGGCCATCTTATCCCTTGAGAGCTAGGATCTGAGACAGAGGCCTCCGGTGTTAGTCATTTTTCAGTTAGGACTGGACTGAACATGCTGGACCCTTTTTGGTGCAGACAAGCTTTGGACGTTCAGCTAATGGGCACTACAACATTGGTCCACTACCAAGTGTTGATTGACCTAGCAAAACTCACATCTATCAGCTGGTGCAATGGATACTGGATGTGCGCGCAAAATCTTTCAAGGAGTGATGGCTGATAGGACGTGGTGGCGTGTGCGAAGAATCATGGAGATTCGGTGCTGTTGGAATGGCTAATGAACGATTTTTCAAAAATTCACTGATTTATTGACTGTTCCCGCGTGTGAACAAAATAGGATAGATGAAAGAAAATAATTTCGGGCAATTTTGTAAACATTTTTTAACTAAAATATGCTCGGTGCGTATAACAAACCACGACATTGGAAACACGTGGTGTAATGGTTAAAGTTGCATGGGAAATGGACTCGTCGCCCCGAGTTCAAAATCCTGGACGTGGTAAATTATTTTCACTTAGCGGCTAATAACCCTTGGGAAAAGTATGAATCCTATTCTTCCCTCCAGCTATGGATAAATAGTAGGGCAGACTGGCTTTTAACCTTGGTTAGGCAACCGGTCCTAGGAGAAGGAAAACTCTGAAATTCAAAACCTATTGGATACCGCTTAAGAAAATGACCTTGTGTCGCATCCTGCTCTTGCGGTGGGGTTGGTAAATATATATACAACACACATTGTTTCTAAGTTTTAAGGTGATCTTTGTTTCTTGTATTTAAAAAATGTGATAAAAGACCTTATACTTAAGCCAGAAAACACTCTGTTTTAGCAAGCCGTCATTTTGCGTCTGACCCCTTCGAAATACACAGCCAAAGAACTCTCACTTTTTATTATGTTTTTCAATCTTTTCGCACTGTTGGCCCGGGCCTCGGTCAATCAGTATTTAACCCTCAGTGGACTTCACGTATGCAACTCAACACATACATTACGTGTCACTATTCTGTGGTTTGTTTTTTTTAAACTTTTCATTTGTCATATTTTTCATCCCGGCAACCACCGCTGACGTCAATACAGTGACCTCGTTCAGCTCTCAATTATGCTTAAATGCATACGAAATGAAATTAAAAAAAGAAAGAAAGAAATGAAGAAAATAAATTTAGTACTAAAGAAACTAGAATAAAATCGACCGTTATCTGAACGCGATGGTAATAATGAGGCCTGGAATGGTAAAAAGACTTATAAATAATAAAAGATAACGACTGGAACTGTGCAGAATATTCAATTTTCACCATGCAACCAAAATAGTTTTATGCACAAACCTGAAACTGTCCATGGAGGACGATACGCATATAAATTCTCTGGGACTTCGAGTTACAGACGGGATCACCTAAATGTCGATTATACTAGGTCCAGTCCTACTGGGACGCAGTAGACCGGACGCTAAAGAATATAATCGACAACAAGGAGAGAACCTGTCATATCGTGATTTTGCCGTCCCGGTCGATATATGTGTGTATATGCAGAGAAGCGAAAAGAGAAACAATACCTAGACCTTGCCAGAGACGCTGAGGGAAACTTTGGACATGAAGGTGTAAGTGTACCAATTTAATTGGTGTCCTTGAAATAGTCGCCAAAGTTCTGGAAAGAATTTGGGTGAATTGGTTAATCAGAGGAAGAATCGAGCCAATCGGGAATACAGCATATTGTAAGGGACTCCGCTAGAATACTCAGAAGAGTCCTGCAGACCTGAGGAGATTTGCTGTCACTCAGGCTGCAGTGAACTATCAGCTACGCGCAGGTTTATAACTTTCTCCTCTTCTCGCTTCTCCTCCTGCCTTCTGCCCCTACCTCTCCCCCTCCCTCATAATAATAATAATAAAAATAATAATAGTAAGCAAGAAGAAGAACGAAGGAAGAAGAAGAAGAAGAAGAAGACATATGTAATATGGATAAACTTCAAACAAAAAAATGGAGAGATTTCACTCGAAAAAATTTGGACATGGCCAAGAAAAAGAAAAATCCCAAGAAAAAAAACCTAAATCTCTTATATAGCAGCATAAAATGAAGGCATAAAGAACCAATTATATCAAAGGCAAAATAGATAAGACGCAGCAGAAAAGCAAGCATATGATGTGCGAAAATGGAAACGAACGGTTAATCAACCTAATAAACGAATGCAACAAACTAGAACAAAATGGTACAAGTCTATGACACTACTGGGGGGAAAAGAGGATCATCTGGAAATTGGGCAAGAAACCAAATTTGGAAACATACACCTAAATGGTATATGCACAAACTAGAATCTGTTAAATATTTTCAATTTTGGGAACTCGGCTCACGCGTTTTGCTATTGTTTATGCTTTTAACCTTCAGGCCATCAGCGCTTAAAAATTTAGAAGAAAAAATGGTTAAATGTCTTTATTTTTATGCTGAATGGCATCTCTTTTGAGTTATAAGTTATAATTTTCGTGATGTAACGGTTAGCAATCTTGAATAACCTTAAAACAAATATTATTGAGGCAGTAAACAATTTATGATATTATATATAATTATGATTAATGGGTCTTCGAAAATAGTACATTGTGCTTAGAAGAAAATATATCTTTTTTGAATTTGAATAATTTGCTAAGATAGATCGTTGATGGGTAATTGTCGCCAATTAAAGTGAATATTTGAAGGATGACTTCGATTGTTTTATGAGAAAGGAATTCGGAGTGAAAAAATGAGAGCACATAAGACTTAGTTGGTTGGCTGGTTTGGTTGGTTGGTTATAATCGCATGTCAATCTTAATTGGGTTATTTTATGTCGAGAACGTTTGTTTTATTAAAATTTCAATTTTTTAAACTCATTTTTTAAACTCGTTTGTTTCCAACTTAGCCCATAGATGGGACCCTAAAAGTTACAATCTCTCCGGATCAGAGTGGAACTGGGAGTAATGGCGATGAAGGCGTACTCCATACACCTCAGAGCTCCAAAATGGGAACTTCACCATTAGATGCAGTTTAACGTCATACACAGAAAACTATGGCCCTCAGTCCCCGCCTTCTAGGACGATAAGAGCCGTTGTGGTTTGCCATAAGGGAAATAAAGTTGCGACAATCATAAAGACGCTAGGGCTAGATTGTTCGGTGAAGGCCTTTCCGACCATCCGTCTAACCTAAGTAAGGGCCAACATGGAGTGTTGCATGTCATAGACTTCTCAGCCACCAGGATTCCGTCCTTAAGCATCACGGATCACCACCCACTGCCAACAGGCAATCCCATTAGGGGGTATCCATCTGTAGAGGTACAGTTGGTGTATTCTACTGTCCAGCAAAATGGGCTCATGAGATTCGGGTAGAAGCGTCTCTATCCATATATCATCCATCATCATCATCATTATGATGTGCTAACACACAGGGATTCCCATTTCTCTCTCTCTCTCTCTCTCTCTCTCTCTCTCTCTTTTGTCACTACGCGTCCCTATCGCCCCCCCACTGGCAAGTCCTCCACATGAAATCCAATATCTGCACAGAGCTGATCAATGTAAGTCTATGCTGGTCGGGCCACTCTGGTGTGTCCATGTGTAGGTGTCCACGGGTGAACATTACTAATAGAATAAACATACTGCTGTATTCATAAAATGCACACTACAGTGGCATGGATATGAAACTTGGATTAATATACTTCTCACTGCTTACTTTATTTTTGGTTTGAACCTCACCATCATAGCCGCCCTGTCGCTTGGGGCCTTAGAATACACCGATTGCGCCTCTGCAAAGGGGTAAGACTCCCCCAATGGGGCCACCTGTTGGCCGTGTGTGGCGACCCGTGATGCTTAAGGATAGAATCTAGGTGGTTGAGCAGTTCATGACTTGCAATACTCCACTTTGGTCCTTACTTAGGCTAGACGGGCGGTCGGAGAGACCCCTCCGATCAATCGGCTAGTCACGTCAAGTCCTAGCAGCTATATCATTGCTCCAACCCTATTGTTCTTATGGCAAGCCCCAACCCTTTTTATCATATGGGTGCTAGAAGACGTCCACTGAGTGTCTACATGTCCTGGGAATGACGTTAAAACTCTATCTGATGGTGAGGTTCTAGTCCTGGGGGTTTTGGAGAAATGTGAAGCACCTCTTCATCACTATTGCTCTCTGGTCCATTCTGACCCAGAGTGGTTGTACTGTTAGGGTTCCATCTATAGTTAAATAGAAAAATGTGTTTTAAAAAACATTGAGTATCCATTAAGAATGACAGTATATCAAAACTTTATCGGCATTAAATGACCCACTGAGGTTGATATACCGTAAAAAAACAAAACAAATCAACATCATAAACTCTCGTTGACTGCATTAAATAAAGATATAAGTAAAAACGGCAATAAAAATGTCGAAGACATGGACACTAAAGTTGTAGACTCTGTCTACCAATAACCATTAAAATAAGGTTGTAAACAACATCAAAGTACTAGGATCAAATCCAAAAGTTGCAAAGCTGTTAAATACACACACACACACACACACACACACACACACAAACACACACATATATATATGTATATATATATATATATATATATATATATAACGAAATGGATATAATAACCGACAATCTCAATAAGTATAATTTTTTTGAAAGTACAAGAACATATGTCAGAGATTTACATTTAGTAAATCGACGCTAAAACGTTTCAGTTTTAGATAAACCATCGAAAGGACTCAACTCGGTTAATAATTATAAATCATATGAAAAGAAAATTGTGGAAACAAGAAAAAGCTTTTGAGCCTTTGTTTATGATTTTAGAAGTCTCATCTTAGCACACGTTTTACATTTCGAGTGTCGAGAGGAGCCTTTTAACAACAGCTTTATACTTATTCACACACACACACACACACACACACACACACACACACACACACACACATGTATATATATATATATATATATATGAAGGGTAGCGAAAGCATAAAGTCAACGCTGCTTAGTAACTGTTAGTTTCTCGCTGATGCGGATTATGTGTGTTTGTATTTTTCCTCATATACTTTTGTGTGACTCTTCATAGGAGGAGAGTTTATATTTTAGGTGCATAATGGCTTTTTTTCCCTTAATGGCAGGGAATGGAGTGGCCAATGTACCACAAACAACTTTATGACGTCTGGGCTCCCTAAGTGTGCCTTGGCATCCTTCATACCCGATTATCACCACTGCCCAGACCGTCTGCTATGTGTTGCAACGCATTTTACTGGCATAGTCAAATCAATTGAGTCTATTTTCTGTGGTGGCAAAAAAAAAAAAATCTTTTAACATTTTCGATTTCAACAAATGGAAATGAAAAATCCTCCATCCTACCTCGGTTTAATTTCGTCTTCCTGTATTTTCCCCTATATTTAAGATTTCTTCATTTTTTATGTATCTGTTGCTAAATTATAGCACTGTACTTGCCTATAATGTTAGAGTTCTAGTATAATATTGTATCAATTTAGTGGTTTGTTACTTTATTTCTTCTATTGCCTTTAATTCAAGTGTATCTTTATATCTTCATTGTTATGAATTTTTCACACATGTCGTAGCCGGTGGTTCACTGGAAGCTGAGTGACAGCAAGTGTCGTCTGGTCTCCAGGAGTCTTCTGGGTATTGTAGCCGATCTTAACAGTGCTGTAGTTTGGATGGTCTCAATTCTTCCTCTGATTTACAATTCATCAAAATTATTTTCCAGAGCTTTGGGGGCCGTTGCAAGGCCACCACTTACAATTGGTGTCACCTTCACCTTCATGTTCTACAGTTTTCTCAATTCTCTGGCAAGATTATTATTATTATTATTATTATTATTATTATTATTATTATTATTATTTACTCCTTTTGAGTTTTCACATCAGTGTTAGCTGATGGTCTTTCACTGGAGTCTGAGTGACAGCAAGTCTCCTCAGGTCTCCAGGACTCTTCTGAGTATTCTGGCAGATTGCAGCAGTGCAGTGTTCTGAATGGTTTCAATCCTTCCTCTGATATCCATACTTTCCAAGCTCTTTTCTAATCCTTTTGGGACTGATCCAAGTGCACTAATTACAATTGGTATAACGTTCACTTTCATATTCCATAACTTTTTCAGTTCTCTGGCAAGGTCCAGATATTTGTCCATCTTTTCATTTTCCTTTAACTTCACCCTGTGATCTGCTGGCACTGCAAAATCCACCAGTTGACAAGTTCTTTCTTTTTTGTTTATCAATACTAGGTCTGGCCTTCTTGCTGGGATAGGGTGATCCGTTTTTATCTCAAAGTCCCAGAGAATTTTGTGCGTTTTGTTCTCAAGAACAGATTCTGGTTTATGCATATACCATTTTGTTGTGTGGTCAAAATTAAATTTTTTTGCATAATTCCCAGTGGATCACCTTCCCAACCCAGTCGTGTCTAACTTTGTATTCTCGTTGTGCTAGTTTGCTACATTCGCAGAGTATATGGTTAACAGTCTCATCTCTATTACCACAAAGTCTACACTTACTATTTTGTTGGGTCTTATCAATTTTCGCTTTGATGTAGTTTGTCCTTATGGCATTATTTTGTGCAGCAATTATAAGTGATTCTGTTTCTCTTTTGAGGTTTCCCTTTCTTAACCATGTCCAAGTCTTTTCATGTGCAACCTCTTCTATTTGTCGTTTGAAGCGTCCGTATAATTGTTTTTCTTCCCATTTTTGTTTTCTAGTCTTTGTTGTTTTTCTGTTTGTCCATCTGCCGTTTCTGCTATTGTTGGCCGCCATAAGTAGTTTGTCTTTGCTCTTCCTTGTGTAATCTTCAAGTTGTTGGATTGTGGTTTCTATGCATTCCTCTATGTTGGCAAGACCTCTTCCCCCTTCCTTTCTTGACACATACAATCTATCTCTATCATCTCTAGGGTGGAGAGCCTTGTGCATTGTCATTAATTTTCTCGTCCTTTGGTCTATCTGTCTGAGTTCTTCTTTTGTCCATTTTAAGAATGGTCCTGAGTAACTTATAATGGGGGAAACCCAGGTATTAATTCCTTTGATCAGATTTCTGCTGTTAAGGTTCGTTTCCAGAAGTTTTCTAGTTCTCCTGAGATATTCTTTTTTAACTTTTCCTTTCATTTCTGCTTGCATGATATTGTCCGCTTCTAAAATTCCTAAGTATTTGTAGCTTTCATTTTCATCAAGAGATTTTATAATTTCCTGATTTGGCAGTTGTATTCCATTCATTAGTTTTCTTTCACCCCTTTTTATTACAAGCATAGCACATTTTTCGATTCCAAATTCCATCCCTATATCCTGGCTATATACTCTAATAGTTTGTACTAGGCTCTCCAATTCTTTTTCATTTTTTGCAAAAATTTTAATGTCATCCATGTACATAAGGTGGTTTATCTTCTCTTGTGAATTACTAAATTTGTATCCCCGGTACATTTTTTCAGTATATGGTTTAGCGGCATCATTGCAATAATAAAGAGTAGTGGTGATAATGAGTCTCCTTGGAAGATACCTCTTTGGATTTTTACTTCTGCCAGGGATTGTTTTCCAGCTTTTAATTGAACTCGCCAGTTTTCCATGGTTTTTTTAATGAAGTTTATAGTGTTGTTGGAAATTTTGTACATCTGAAGGCATTCTAAAATCCAGGTATGTGGGACCATGTCATAGGCTTTTCTGTAATCAATCCAGATTATTATTATTATTATTATTATTATTATTATTATTATATAGATTTTCACACCAGCATTGGCTGATGGTATTTCACTGGAGTCTGAGGGACAACATGTCTTCCCAGGTCCCCAGGACTCTTCTGAGTATTCTAGCAGATTGCAGCAATGCAGTATTCTAGATGGTTTCAATTCTTTCTCTGATTTCCAGATTCTCCAGTTTTTTTCCAATCTTTTTGGGACCATTCCAAGTGCACCAATTACAATTGGTGTGATACCAATTGTAATTTGACCTTCATATTCCATAGCTTTTTCAATTCTCTGGCAAGATCCAGGTATTTGTCCATCTTTTCTTTTTCCTTCATCTTCATCCTGTGGTTTGTTGGAACTGCAAAATCCACCAGTTGATAACTTCTTTCTTTCTTGTTAATCAACACTAGGTCTAGTCTCATTGCTGGGATAAAGGGATCCGTCTTTATTTCGAAGTCCCAGAGAATTTATGCGTTTCATTCTCAAGAACCGATTCTGGTTTATGCATACGCCATTTTGTTGTATGGTCAAAATTTAATTTTTTGCATAATTTCCAGTGGATCACCTCCCCAACCCAGTCGTGCCTAGTTTTGTATTATGTTTTATTTATTATCCATTTGTTTATCCTATTCTTTTAATTTTTCAATTTATATTGTATTTGTTTATTTCATTATTTCATATTATTTTTCATTGATTGGTTTATCTATTTATCAATCAATTTTAAAAGTTTTAGGAATTTATTTTAGTCTTTTGAGTTATTAGTTTTCAGGTGGCTTAATAAGAATTTCTTTTCGTGCCTACATTTATTTATGAGTTCCGATCGTTTCTAAACTTGTTTGATTTGTTATAAGAAGGTTATTATGGCAACTTTTTCTTCCAGGCAAATATTGCAGTATTCTGATATTTGGTTGAAAGCTGGTGCAGTTTTCCTTACTTTCCCGGCCACTTTATATATATATATATATATATATATATATATATATATATATATATATATATATATATATATATATAAAATCAATAGTTATGGTATCATGGATGATTTTAGACTCATAACTTAAAGTTTCATGGTTATGCAATCCTCAGATGAGTCAAATGGTTGAGATCTTAAAAACCAGTAGTTTTTTTTTTAGCGCGTATATATAAGTGAAGCGTTTTCACGCGATGTGATGATATAATGCTAATTTTTTTTAAAACTGTGGCTTGTTTAAAGTTTATGTGACGTGGATCAGGTTCACGTGATGTAATGTTATGATGTTAAATCTGTGTTAAAAAAATGATAATAAAACAAACTTGCTTTGGTTTTAATGCACGCGGTGTTCAGATGATTTTTTTTAAATAAGTAAAAGGAGTGCGAAAATTAAGGGATCAATTAGGGTCAGGTGGTAAGTGGCACAGTAAAAATTTGTTCAAATGCCTGCATTTCGAAACGAGTTCACTTCTCTTGTTTAATAAGTTTTTGTTTGTAACTTGTAATATACACAACGTTTCTTCTATGCAAAGATCACATTTACGTTATATATATATATATATATATATATATATATATATATATATATATATAAACGTCTGTTGATATCTATCGATCTATCTATCTATCAATGGACCTATGGATCTATCAAATATATCTGTCTATCTAACTCCCTCTGGTTCATAACTATGTTTAAGATATTAATAACATCACAGAGGCTTAAGCCTATTCCGAAAGGGAAACATTTTTTGAATGAAAATAATTCAGTTTTTGTGTAAATGAAATATAGAGACAATACAAACAAGGGAACAATAAAAATCGAACCGGCCAGAACTTGGATAGAATAATCCAGTAAAGTTTTGAACAGAAATTATTTTTAAAAAGCAACAAAAAACAAAACATTCATGAAAAATTAACTTCATGAAAAATTACATTCATGAAAAATTAAATTCATGAAAAAATTACTTCATGAAAAATTACATCATGAAAAATTGACTTCATGAAAATTACTTCTTGAAAAATTACATTCATGAAAATTAATTCCATGAAAAATTACATTCATGAAAAATTAACTTCATGAAAAATTAACTTCATGAAAAATTACATTCATGAAAAATTAACTCCATGAAAAATTACATTCATGAAAAATTAACTCCATGAAAAATTAACTTCATGAAAAATTACATTCATGAAAAATTAACTCCATGAAAAATTAACTTCATGAAAAATTACATTCTTGAAAAATTACATTCATGAAAAATTACATTCATGAAAAATCAATTCCATGAAAAATTAACATCATGAAAAATTACATTCATGAAGAATTACATGAAAAATTAACTCCATGAAAAATTAACTTCATGAAAAATTAACCCCAGACGAAAAAAAAGGCTTTACACAATTCGAGTTTTTATTTCTAATATGAAATAATAACTTTTCTCGAAATAAAAGCCGCGAGTATCTTTGAATTTTCTTTCACGGGAGCTGAACATCTGTCAATTTGGTGGCGACTAAATTATTAACTTTTTTTGCGGGAGAAAACGCTTGTCTCTTAATTCTTCCAATTTGATCGCATCTCCTTCCGGCGGATCTTGAAAGTCAGCCAGATGGCGCACTTTCTCCCGCCAATTATGCCAGCTACAATACTAAGACTGCTTATATGCCGAATTATCAACGGGGTTTAAAAATACGCAGAGTGGAGCCACTGCTGGGGGAAATAGAGACGAAAACAAAAAAACAAAAAGAAAAAAATGTTAGTAATGATTTATAACTAGCAGGACCTGTGGATATACCACATTATGATGATATAATTATTACAACGTTTGATGCATTTACCTAGAGATATTGCTAAATACTCAAATATGTAAAAAAAAAAAAGGTCTAATAATTTTAATTTAAATCTCTCTCACTCATTTTTTTCTTTCTTCCTAATCAAACAGATTATAGGTATCGCTTCCGTACACTGATTTCCTCTCTCCATCTTTCCTTTAATTTCTTTCTTTCCTTCTTATATTTTTTCTGTAGCATGTCATTTTTCTTCCCTTCTTTCTTTATAGTATAATTAGTATATTTAGCTGAGGTGAAATAAGAAATAAGAATTTGGTGGATAAGCAACACCAGACACTCATAAGCAATGAGATAATCAGGATGTACATTTTTGCATTACATCATGGGCCATTTTGACGGTCTCATTTTTAACCAGAGGATATTGCAAGATGATAACGATCTTAGTATTATTGATAAATTATAATTATAATAAATTGGTATATCAGAATTCGTAAACCCTCGAGATAAATATTTGTTATTTAGACTGTTTAAAACTAACTGAAGATAATGGAATATTGTTTTGTTTTAATAATTTAGATCTTAGCTCAACTAAATTAGCTATGCGCAGAATTTTGTATCTGTTTTTATTGTTAACCTTTCGATTGCAAAGGTGTTTGTCCTCATCATATGATATGTAATGGGCTTCTAATATTCCCAATGCTATAGTAGCATTGCGTCCTTTTTCTAGCTAACCTCGCCTATCTTTCTCCCTCTCTCTCTGTCTCTCTTTCTCCCCCCTCTCTCTCTGTCTCTGTCTCTCTCTCTCTCTCTCTCTCTATATATATATATATATATATATAAAATAATAAAATTCGAAGGCAATACAATGCGTAAAAAATAAAGACAAAAAGATGTTTTATATGTCTAATCGATTTCAAAGCAAAGCTTTATCATCAGAGATTTTTTCAGAAATGACGTGCTTATGTTTTTTTTTTATTTGTGTGGTTATAATTTCTCTTCTTATTTCCTTTTCCTCTCCTTTTTTTTCCTCTCTTTCTTCTTCTCCTCCTTTATGAATGAGCAAATAACTGTAATTTCTTATTTCTCTCTTTCTTTTTTCTTTCTTAAAAGTTTGTTGAGAACAAGGCTGACATCCGGTAAGATGTTGCAATGTGTTGCGATGTGTTGCGACCGTGTGAGCATGTCATAATTTCAAAAACAAAAAATGAACAAATAAATAAAAACCGTTAATAGAATTTTTTTTTTTTTACATACTTAGCTTTTGTTTCGCTTTCACCTTTCATTTCTTATTCTTTCTCCTCTCTTTCTTTTTCTTTTTTTGTGTTATTTCTCTTCTTTTTCTTTTTTTTTTTCTTTTTATCTCCTTTGTTCTCTAATTTAAATTTTTTTATAGTAAATAAGTAAATAAAAGATTATCTTAAATTATGTATTAGTATTGATAGAAAAAATAAATAATTTTTTTTAATTATTTTTTTTAAGAAAATATCTTTTACGAGTACTTTTTTCTCTTTTTCTTTTAAACTTAAATAGATTAAATATTATATTAATTATATATTAAAATATCATATAATAATTACATATTAGGATTGATGCAAAATTCAAAACAATAAAAATAAAACAAACCATTCTCCCCTTAAATTTCAAATAGATTAAATACCATAAATCAAATATTTGAATTACAAAAGGCATAATGTTTTGCTTCAATTATATATTTTATTTAACTATTTTTTTTCATTCTTTTGCTGTTATTATTTATTCTTATTTTTTTTCCCTCCTTCTTCCTTAAATATTTATTAATAGTTCTAGACTGACCGTAATCCTAAGAGGGTATTATGGTTTAAAGAAATGGTGTCATGGTTTAAAGAAATAATTTCATGTAAAGGAGTTAATAAGTATGTCAATATTGTTAAATTAATCGTGATTAATTTTTTTTATATTTCTCTATTATCTTCTTTTCCTTCTCAATCATCCCATCATTCCACTCAGCTCTTCCACTCAGTTCCAAGACTAGTTACATCATAAATGAAATTAATAGAATACACAATAGATGTAGTGAAGAAACAGACAGAATCACTCACACTGCACACTTTATGAACACCCTCAAAAACAATGGCTACCCAACTTCATATATACGCCATTTAAATAACAGAAAAACACGGACACTACACACACACTCTAACACCTGTTTCCTGAAACTACCACATTTCAGTGAAGCAATCACTAAACAAATACGCAAGGCTATTCATAGAGAGGGACTAGATATCCAACTAGCCCACTCTGGACCCTCACTACGCCAACATCTAACAATAAAACATAAAAATGTTATTACACCATGCACACTAACCAACTGCCCAATAAAAGACCCTAACTTATGCCACAAGACCTATACAATTTACCGTCTAACTTGCTCCAAATGCCTTAATTTCTACATAGGTAGTACAATTAGACCCCTCCACATTAGAATCAAGGAACACATCCACACACGTGCATCCTCATTCCATAAACACCTAATCAAATGCAAAAATAAGGACAACAATTTTTCAGTTAAGATAGAGGCTATAATACGCAACATTGGTAATCTCAGAATTAGAGAAAGTTTATTAATAGCTAAATTAGGTCCTAATATAAACAATAGATTAGAATTAAACACAGAATACATAATTAACTAAATTTACACGTTCCATATATAGGTTTTAGTTTATTTAGTACACATGTTCTCACATATATATATAATTTTCCCTATCATAAATTTTAAACCTACCAACTATCAATAGATTAGAATTAAACTCAGAATACACGGTTAACTAAATTACACGTTTCATATATAGCCTTTTTTTAAATTTTAAAAAAAATTTTTTTTTTTTATTTCCACATAAATATGTATTTTCCCTATCGCAAATTTTAAACCTACGAACTATCAACTGTTTGCATATTTGAATTATGTAATACATCTATAATAGATATCTATAAGACATACCATTGATTCTCAACATTTCATGCACTCACAATATGAAAGGAAAAGAAGTTTTTTTTTTGTTTTTTTTTTAATTGAAATGAATATATATATATATATATATATAGTGATGGAATGATTGAGAATGTAAAAAAGATAATAGAGAAATATAAAAAAAAATTAATTACGATTAATTTAACAATATTGACATACTTATTAACTCCTTTACATGATATTATTTCTTTAAACCATGACACCATTTCCTTAAACCATAATACCCTCTTAAGATTACAGTCAGTCTAGAACTATTAATAAATATTTAAGGAAAAAAAAAAAAAAAAATAAGAATAAATAATAACAACGAAAGAATGAAAAAAAAAAGTTAAATAAAATATATATTTTTTTCTAGTATACATATTTCCACATAAATATGTATTTTCCCTATCGCAAATTTTAAACCTACGAACTATCAACTGTTTTCATATTTGAATTATGTAATACATCTATAATAGATATCTATTAAGACATACCATTGATTCTCAACATTTCATGCACTCACAATATGAAAGAAAAAAGAATTTTTTAAATTTTTATTTTTATTTTTTATTTTTTATTTTAAAAAATTTTTTTTTAAAACTGAAATTAAATATATATATATATATATATATATATATATATATATATATATATATATATATATATAGTGATGGGATGATTGAGAAGGAAAAGAAGATAATAGAGAAATATAAAAAAAATTAATCACGATTAATTTAACAATATTGACATACTTATTAACTCCTTTACATGACATTATTTCTTTAAACCATGACACCATTTCTTTAAACCATAATACCCTCTTAGGATTACGGTCAGTCTAGAACTATTAATAAATATTTAAGGAAGAAGGAGGAAAAAAAATAAGAATAAATAATAACAGCAAAAGAATGAAAAAAAATAGTTAAATAAAATATATAATTGAAGCAAAACATTATGCCTTTTGTAATTCAAATATTTGATTTATGGTATTTAATCTATTTGAAATTTAAGGGGAGAATGGTTTGTTTTATTTTTATTGTTTTGAATTTTGCATCAATCCTAATATGTAATTATTATATGATATTTTAATATATAATTAATATAATATTTAATCTATTTAAGTTTAAAAGAAAAAGAGAAAAAAGTACTCGTAAAAGATATTTTCTTAAAAAAAAAATAAAAAAAAATTATTTATTTTTTCTATCAATACTAATACATAATTTAAGATAATCTTTTATTTACTTATTTACTATAAAAAAATAATTTAAATTAGAGAACAAAGGGGATAAAAAAGAAAAAAAAAGAAAAAGAAGAGAAATAACACAAAAAAAGAAAAAGAAAGAGAGGGAGAAAGAATAAGAAATGAAAGGTGAAAGCGAAACAAAAGCTAAGTATGTAAAAAAAAAAAAATTTTTTCTATTAACGGTTTTTATTTATTTGTTCATTTTTGTTTTTGAAATTATGACATGCTCACACGGTCGCAACACATCGCAACACATTGCAACATCTTACCGGATGTCAGCCTTGTTCTCAACAAACTTTTAAGAAAGAAAAAAAGAAAGAGAGAAATAAGAAATTACAGTTATTTGCCCATTCATAAAGGAGGAGAAGAAGAAAGAGAGGAAAAAAAAGGAGAGGAAAAGGAAATAAGAAGAGAAATTATAACCACACAAATAAAAAAAAAACATAAGCACGTCATTTCTGAAAAAATCCCTGATGATAAATCTTTGCTTTGAAATCGATTAGACATATAAAACATCTTTTTGTCTTTATTTTTTACGCATTGTATTGCCTTCGAATTTTATTATTTTATAACATACTTAACAATGCTTCAAGCAAATTACCAATTACTTTTATATATATATATATATATATATATATATATATATATATATATATATATATATATCCTCCTTATCATCCCTTGGCATCAAACACTCCACTACTATGAACTTTACCCTCCTCCCTTCACCAACACCTTTTCCCATCAAGCACCTAGCTTCCTCCCTGCTTCCTCCCTGCTTCCTGTAAACTTTCCCTACACTTCATTCATGTTATCTGCATCCCTTATTTTCCCCCTAACCTCCCTAACCTTAATTTCCGCTACTAACTCACTCCCGCATCAAAACACACACATGTACGTAATTTTTGCTTTGAATAAAAGTCAGTTGACTGAGGAGGTCCTTATGAAAGGACGAAATATTTCAACTCTCAGACTTGTTTGAGTTATTATGTTTTTCACTATCCTTTTACCTACTTTCATACTGTCGGATTTACTCCAAACCCTCCTATCTTCATTATATATTATATATATATATATATATATATATATATATATATATATATACATTGTTAAACAGGTATTATAGAAGACCCGGAAAATGTCATCTTTTTATCGTCTTGTTCTGTATGTTTCCTAATCTTCTACTGGTTTTTCGCAAATTGGGATTCAGTTCGCAGAGAAACTGTCCCATACTTTTTACACAAGCACTTTCGACTATTTCACCGGTCGTCATCGGGGGCTTATGGTGTATAGTGTCTTAGGTTTCTTTTTCTTATCATTTGAATTTATTCATTCATCTATTTATTGCTCTTTCAAATTAGGAGAGTATTTTATTATATTTTTGGAGGGGTTGTTAAGATTAGTGTGTTAGTTATTGAAAATGTTTAGTATATTATTGCCCTTATTAAATGCTATTTTATGTTAGGTTTGTTGTTTTTCTATACAAATGGCCTCAATAATTTGAAGACCTATTTTTATTTTGGTATTCTCGGTGAGAATATTTCTTATTTATGAGGATGTGAATTTGTCTGTATGATACAGTTACCCTATTCTATGCTCTGCCAACAGGACTGTCAATTAAGATGAGTTCAAATGAATCAGTTTATGATAATGAAAGTATTTTACTACAGAGGTAATCCCAAATGTAAGGTCTCCAAAATATTTAGAAATCACAGAACCGTTTATTCTTTTTTGCTAATGATTTTTACATGCATGTATTTTTCTACATAATCACCATTTCTGTTAATGCATTTCTCTTGGCGTTGTGGTAATTATTATATGCCCATCTCTTTAGAGGAAGCATTGGACCTTGTTTCATTGGAAATTCCCTTACCCTAATTGAGGATGTTTTTGAAATCTGTTTGTAACTCCATATATTTTCGTTAATTGGCGATGAATGTCAATTTGCATTTTGTGTTCTAAAGCCGAATAATTGTACAAACTTGACACTCCATCAGAAACAACTGTCAAGAATGAGTGTGACAGGGCACAGGGGCAGGCGCAGATGCATGTCAAACACCACTATTTTGGTGTAAGCTTTAGAGGGCAGTTAGATACCGGAACAGAAACCTTTATTATCCCTAAGATAGTATTAAACGCTATTAAATCTAAACAGGCTCTTGGAGATAGAAAGATAAATCTGCACGCTGCTAACGGTACGTACTTAAGGATCGATGGGTATGCGACTATAAATTTCCAAGTCGGAGGACTAACCATCAAACACGGATTTTATGTAGTAGATAATTTGAACAGAAACAGTAATTTAGCATGAGATTGGTTACAGGAAAACGGTGCATGTATTTGATTTCGGGTTAGCTAAGTCGGTAGAACATCTGCCTAGGAAGCGCAAGGTTCCGAGTTCGATACTGGTCCTCGTCAATCAGCGCATGAGTAGCACAGCTTGGGTAATCTGATCTGTGTGGGTAAAGTATGGAGCTGACGGTAAGGTGTAGCAACCCACCTCAGCAAAAACAATCTCCCCTGTCTTACGCTAGAAAAAAGTGGGTAGATGCCCTCACAGTCATAGCTGACGCCGAGCGGTACCGACGCATCAAAAGCACATATGTATCATCAGAAGAAAATGTTCTTATAGTAAATATAGCGCGGATAACCTTTAATGATATATTAAATCCTCATTCAGTGTCTGGAGTTAGAATTAGAAATAAATTCAACAAAGAACAAGTATATTACATAGAACAACCGGTCGGATGTGGTAGTAGGGTACACCGACTGTAGCTCTGCAGAGAGTTAAAATCCCCCTAATGGGTTCACCTGTTCATTGTGTGTGGCAACCTGCGTTGAGGGAATCTTGGTGACTGAGCAGTACACCACACGCAGCACTCCACTATATGTGCTAACGTACACTAGACGGGCGTTTGGAAAGTCACCCTCTGATTAATCTGTCGGTCACGTCAATCCCTGACACATGTTAGGGGTCCTTTCTATGGATTAAATAGATGAAAAATTTAGTTTTAAAAATGAGTTTAAAAAAATTAATACTCAACAAGAATAAAAAAAAAACAAAAAAAACAAAAAAAAAAACAATATCTTCTTCGGCATAAAATAACTGAAACGTTGAATTGCCGTAAAATCCAACCAACCAACCAACTAACATCATCCCATATTGATAAGTCAATTTCTCTTTGCGTCAATTTAAGTATCATTTTTTTTTCTTTTTAAAATTCCTTATTATCGCATTGATGCAAAGTTTATTATTTTGATCTTTTCGGACTATTGTCCTCATATGTGGTTTGAAAAAACAAAAAGTTTCAAAACGTTGTGTTTTTACAAACCACAATAAAGATGAGGACAACACTCGGAAAAATCAAAGTAATATACATCAAGCTTCATCTAAAAATCCAGACGATTAGTTATCATCTTTATCTTGATATATACAACACAATAACTTTATCACGATAAAGATGAGGACAACAGTCCGAAAAATCAAAATAATACACATCAAGCGACATCTTAAAATTTCAGACAAAAAAATAAAGGGCCGTAAAGTTGTTTTTTTAACGACTGATTCTTTGAGAACGAACATTTTTCTTGTCAACGAAAAATTTCTCTAGACTTTTATTTTTCAGCAGTAACAAGTGGACTATATTATTCTTCATTTGTAAATTCTATTGTTATAAATGTTTATTGTTCGTTTTTTATTTTTTCTTGTTTTTTTCTCTATAAAGTTAAGAAATAATCGAAAATGCGTGATAGGTATTTTTTTCCGAGAATACATTTTATACTCTACATTTCTTTGGAAAATCTAAGTAGCTAATCTTTATCAATATTCTTGAAATTTTGCACTCAATTAGAAGACACCCGGAAGTACAAACAAAGTCTTTTTTTTTGTTTCTAAGACCCGTGGAAATAAAAATAGGAAAGGGCAAATTTAAAGGCTATTTGTTTAAAAAAATATAAGAGAAGCAAAAAAAAACCACTATGTCCGTAATATTAGAAAGTTTCAGAATTATTTTGATATATAATTTGTAAAATTTAAAGATTGCTATACCGTTAGGGATTTGCTTCGAAAGTTTGTATTTTGAAAAAAAAAAATCAAATGCATTTGTCCGACATGAGTACATAACATAAATTCTCCAGGCATTGTTTATGCACACAATAAAGTTTAAATTCATTTGGGAACGAACATTTTTCTTGTCAACGAAAAATTTCTCTAGACTTTCATTTTTCAGCAGTAACAAGTGGACTATATTATTCTTCATTTGTAAATTCTATTGTTATAAATGTTTATAGTTCGTTTTTTTTTCTCTCGTTTTTTTTCTCTATAAAGTTAAGAAATGAGAGAAAATAAATATTGGAAAATCCTTTTTTCTTGTAGAAGAGGTCGAATGTAATGATACGAGAGGTGTCAGTCACAGAAATATGTTGAAAGAATTGTCTGATCCCGATCAAACGGAACTTATTTATGATTAATGCGTCCTGAGTGTCTACACAGGAGTTAAAGTATTATCAACTTGACTGATACCGGTCAAGCGGAACTGACTTTTGATTAATGAGTATTCGGTGATTCTGACAGGACAAAGGAACTAAATTGCCATAAAATAGTCTCACGTGTCCATCCAAACAGAGTCGACACAGATTCCAAACTGAAGGTTTAAATTCTGGTTTCCTTCTCGGAGGCTGGTTGGAATATTATGGTTAAATAGCGCAGTCTAGACATAGAGTGAAAATAATTGAATGCATACGATTCTATAGAATGTTTTTCATGCTAGTCCCGCAGAAGCTTTACTACTAAAGAGCTAGTTTGATTCTCGCTGGATACCCACTACTTGCGACATTGTGTCACTTGCAAACTTTATTGAAGGGGTTCGGTAAGAAATGGAATTCCACCAGAGTGTAATGGTTAGAAAGCTAGTCTCATATATCCAATAATACTGAATACTAATACTTGGGACATTGTCTCACATCATAACCGTGTTGGAGTTGGACAGGTTGGGTGAATACCTACCTATCCAAAAATATACAAATAGCCTCGTAGAGGATTTGAACTCTGATCGCAGTGTCAATTTTACGACGGTATCTATTACACCACGAGACACTATATAACAAGGGAAAGCAAATTGCTATGAAGTTAACTTAAAAAAAAAAACGCCACCTAACGATGAACACCGACACTTTCCGGCCAACCCAGGTTGTAGATGTATGGCTCACAGATATTTATTTTAATACTTGGTAGGTTTATTTTCAAGCGAGGTGTTTCGCAGATGCAATCACAGTAGATTGGAATGGCAAAGTAATCTATATTTAATGACGAAGGAAATATCAGCTAGCGGGCGGAAGTGTGTGTGCGTGTGGAGGGGGCGATTGCTGTGAACAAAATCAATGCGGATTACAAAAGGATAGAACACAGAGCTGATCAAGAATTGTATTTAAGGAAATTGTAAATGAGAATGGTTCGTGGTAATAAAAATGGTTGTCTTAGAGACAGGAAACTTTATTTGACTCAAGCTGAGATCTATAAAAAAGGAATAACGAAAGATATCTACTCTGTGCTTATAAAAGTATGCGATCGTTGTGTAATGGTTATAGACACAACAATTGCATATAGTGTTAATACACTTTGGAAAGGTATGCATCCAATCATTCTCCCTCCAGCTAGAGGTAAATATTGCAAATTGGGCACTTTAGCCTTGATATGGATAAGATCATCATCTGGTTGGCTTGTAGAGGCAGCTTCTTAGATCATATCTTGGGGCTAGAGAGAGAATCAGATAGAATGGACGATTTTGTCAAGAAAACATACGGTGAGAAGAAAATACCTCGGACGACAAATTCGAGTGAATATATATATATTTCTTGATATATATATATATATATATATATATATATATATATATATATATATATATATATTACCAACCCCTCCGCACAAACCCGATGCAATACAAGATCACTTTCTTAAGCAGAATTTTTCAGGTTTGCAGTCAGTTTTCCTAGGCTGGTTACCTAGCCAAGAACCCATTCTCTCTTACTATTTACTCATAGCTGGAGGAGGTGTAGTTGGATGCATACTTTTTCCAACGTATTAGCGCCATATAAAATGTAAATAGCCTTGTCCAGGATTTAATTTCGGATCGATGAGTTCATTTCCTTCGATTTCAACCATTACACTACGCGCCTGGGTTATATACTATCCGACTAAATTCAAACATACACTTATAAATCGGATATTACTAATTACACTGGTTTACAAAGAAATTGAGGCAAGCACAAAAATAGCTGTTTTAACCTAATTTAGGAGTGCTGGATTCAGATTGGAAATCCGTTTTTACTCATCACCTCTAGTTTTTTAGATATGCATACTGTACCTTTTGTACACATACTGTACATAAAAGCGTATATGCATTCAAGGTTAATTTATAATATTGTGTGACTTATGTCTTCTTTTTTAGTTATTATGCAATAAATGTAAGTGATAGCATTACATCATATATATATAGCTATATATCAAGACGGATTTTGGTAGTTAAGCGTAGCCAACACGTCTCAATCAACAGCCAGTAGTGCGCTGGCCAGTAGTGCACTAGCAGTCAGCAAATGATCTCAGAAAACACATTTCTAACTGTCTGCGGTACTATGAATTGTGTACATTGTATCATCCAAGTATATTTATTCCGTCAATGTTTTTTTTATCTATCCTGTTTTATCAGTAATAAGCAACTGCTGAAATAAGCACATATATACTCTGTATATACTAAAATGAAACTATTCAAAAGACAGAACACTAGAGGTGATAGAGCAAAACTGTTTATAAATTTGAATTCAGCACATCCAAATTATTAAAAAAACACCTATTCACATTCTTGCCTCAGACAAAAAATATTTTTTTGTAAACCAGTGTTAGTGGATTTATATTTTCCTACTTTCTCATAACATAACCGGTAATTTAATCCCTAGTGGTTCCAAATAAATTCATGGGTGAATACAAATACCACCACTGGATCTTTTAATCGTAGTACAGGGTTCTGAATTGCACCGGAACAAATGTGCTTATTGAGAAACTGTTATAATAGAAATGTGTGCATGTTAAAAACCCATTTACGAATATCTCCATAATACAACTTTTTGAAAGGGAGTCAGACTCAACATTAACAGTGTTGTCATTAAGTCACGTGGTCCTAACGTACACAATGCTCGATATGGAAAGTCCTTAAATTTACAAATTTATCCAAAGTTATATTCGTTACTATAGCCTACCATAGAACTGGACAAAATTCAATGCAGGCTCATCTAGGACTGCAACCTGATCAATAGATATTTGGATGAATAAATTCACTATTTTGTAAATGCAAACCCTTATATAAAATTCAAACAAGATAATGATCCAAAAACCTGGCTCAAATCTGTATTCAAATTATCTGAAATCAAATGAAGATAAGGGAAATTTGCAAATGATAAATTGATCCCCTCGGTTTTCAGATCTCTCACCAATTGAACTAATCAGGGACGAAATCGATCATAAACTTCGATGTGAATTTGTTGGATTATTTATTGTATATAAGCCGTGCTGCAATCTACTACTTAAATTTATAGACTAAGCGAGGTTACTTGGTTTAAACCTCGGACAATCAACAGCCAGAATATGTGATTGGTTAACTACTTAATCGCTGATACTGACAGACGTCCATTTGCAATTATTGACGAAGGACCTGCAAGACTGAGGAGCACCAAGGAACAACCAAAGGATTCTTCTCTAAGGATTGCGCTATGCTTAACACAAAGGATCTCCGCTTGACAGCGCTCTTGCTTGAAGCCTAAAGGATGGCCACAAAAATCATAACAGAACTGCTTAAGAATAAGCATTAGTTATATACACAATTACACACTGCTTTGAAATGAATTCCCCTAACATACTTTTACAAGTTACTTGAAAGAAGGAAAACATTTGCTATGTAGTAAAAAATGTTTATAGTGAATTCTTTGATGAAAAGAAAATATTAATTTGCTTTAAATGAAATTATAATTACTAGCAACAGAAAACACCCTCCGGTCATCATAAAAATCAATTTTGAAAGACATTGCCTGAGAGGGTGGGAGTTAAAAATTCAATGTCCGAGATTCTGTATCATAAGTAAGCAACATCCTCATATTTATTAAAGGAGTAAAAAAAAAAACAAAAACAATTTGAAATGAAAACTGAGCCGTCCCTCTCAAATGAAATGTTGCATGCATGTAATAATCAAACAATTATTTAGAATATTTTCCACATCAATTTTACACAAAATCGTAGGTATTTATTTATTTGTAAACTTTTTAGTTAATTTCTTGTTACTGTAAAAAAAAGGAAGAGAGTAAAAAACAATTTTTAAAATTGCTTACTAAAATTTTGGGTATATATAGCATAAGAATATTGTGACGTAAGCTGTGAGGTAGAGCTATGACGTAGTTTTTGTTACAGACAGAAATACAGACAATCTCCATTATTAATAGATTCTATATACGACATGATCTGGTTTGGTTGCTTGTTTAGTTTTATATATAACTTATGTGTTTGTAATTTTGTGTATATAGATGTCTCAGAAAAAAGACCTGTTGATAAAAGAGCAAAACATATTTCTACATTTTTATTCCCCGTCTTATTGTTTCTAATTGATAGATAGATTCATAGATACATTGTATGGGTTAGCGAGAGAGACATAATTATTTTGTATACATGATTTGGTTTTTTGTTTGGTTTTATGGCATATCAACACACAAACACACATGCATATATATATATATATATATATATATATATATATATATATATATATAAACTTAAGTGTTTGTAATTGTGTGTATACATGATGTCTCAGAAATAAAAGACTTGTTAATTATATACCAAAACATATTTATAAAAATATTTTCCCCGCCTTATTGCTTCTGATTGATAAATCGACTTGTATATACATTGTGTGGATAAGTAAGAAAGAGAGAGTGTTTGTGATAGAGTGAAGAAAGAGAGAGAGAGAGAGAGGAGAGAGAGAGAGAGAGAGAAGAGAGAGGGGGAGAATCTGTGAAAAGCATTGATGATATCCACGTAAGACAGCTTTGTTTTGTATTTTTTACGACCAGTTCGTAGATGCCAAATTAGGACGAATGTCTTTCAGGTTGTAGTCAAACACGTTCACCTCGGAATCCTTCATCTACATTTATTCTTCTTCTTACATGTCAAACACAAAACACATTTCTATATTTTGTTGACAATAATTTCTTATATGGCTGCTATAAAACCCTGACAGTTATGGAGTCGTGAGTGTGATGGTTGCAATCTTCACAACAATAACATTTACATCTGACTCAGTTATGCATGGAAAGGCGGGAAATATCCGGATGAAAAGTCCGTAATGGAGGATAATTTCATTTTCATTTTCGGCCTTTAAGGTAGAAGAACACAGTGAGTTTATTAGAAGAGAATCATAGGAACAAACAAATACAGTAAAGATATGTGATTTTGAAGAGGGTTCTTGAATACCTAAGGCAGAATTAACAAAGCACTTACTCCCATGACAATGATATACAGCGTCAGGTCATACAACAAACTCGGATTTCCACAATTTCTCCACCCTTATAAATTGTACTTATCTAGAATTTTTAAAAGTTAATTTTCTTTCATATACTCCCATTCTAGATTGGCTATATCTATCATTTTGGGAGTGGCGTATAATTTGAAAAGTGAAATAAAAATTGTACGCAGATACATTAGGTTTGATTGACAAATATTTAAGCCTGGGGTCAGTTTCGATAGAAATGGCTTGGATTGGATCGTTTACAGTCATTTAATTAGGCTATAATAGAATGTTTGAAAAATAGTTTTTAAAATTAATCGGTTGGCTACGATAGTAAGTTGGTGCTGAGATATTATGGTGAACACATGTGACCACTTATGTTCCTGAAAGTGGCGCCACCTCCTCGAACTAGTCAGACGTTGTAACAAAGTAAATAAAATAAGTGTACTCAATAGAAGCTTTTCAGTTTGTTCATCTCGACAGCAGATGGGCCCGTCTGAAGAAGACGCAGAGAGACGCCCTCCCCGCATCCAGAGGAGAAAAGTTCCAAGTAATAAAAGGAGAAATATCTAACAGTCTGAAGCTGCAGTTTGTTTGTGAAAGGTGAAAGGAATCGACACAGCAGAGTTAATGATTTTTCCAGAAGTTTCTTGAATGTTTAGAATTGGAATGACCAGCAACAATTAACAATCGAAATAGAGTTTGTGGGTGTCGAGTTGGCAACTACAACCGGTAGATAAAAAAAAAAACTAGCTGTCACTTAAATCGCTGTAATAGCACCAATGTGGTTGGGTTGTAACCAAGTGATTCATTAAAATGTATTTTGTTTACTGACATTCAATCAAGTCATTTCGACACAAAGTCCTATTAACGTGGGAAACCGAAACGGAAGTTCATGCGGTGGTCAGTGTAAAAAAAATTGCGAGTATCCCTTCGCCATTTCTTTTGAAGCATCTCAGGCACTGTACAATACATCCAGCCCTGCCCCTTTTAGATGAGTGGACAGGGGCTGCTTGGTGGGGATTGCAATCCTGGGATTTACGCTAATATCATATATCTTACAGACACAGGAGCCGATGTGCCAATGTCAACGTAAGTAAATTCGTAAGAAAGTATAGCATATACTTTGGCGGTTTAAATAATTATATATATTTTTTTATCTGATTAGGCTATTTTTTACAAAAATATATTACTCTTATTTTAAGTTTGAGATGAGTTTTCTGTTTAGGAAAAAAATAACCATACAGGGATAGATCATTATGTACATAGTGTGCTGCACTTGCACAGTCCTGTGTTTCACCAAAACTGTAGATCAAAAAGTACTTATAATCGGCACTTGTTGGATTATCTTGTTAGTAGTAAACGTAAACCAATTCGACACTCATATTTATGGACTTTCCCGGAATCAGCAGCAGGCAAGACCCAGAAAAATTGGCCTATCAGATACGATACAAAACATCTTTAAGATAATTGTCCCGAAACCAATTACAAATTGAACTTTCTGCGATCAATACCTACATATGAGGATTACAAGGATACCTATTAAGACTAAAATCTTTTCTACCTAGTAGTTCAAGGAATACTACAGACTTTCTGCTACAACGAGTATCTACTGATACAACACACTTTTCTACTTATGATATAAAAAAAAACTGATCAAGGATTAACCAACTGAAACGAAATTCAATACAGACTTGGATTAACCAAAAGAGCTAATAAACGTCTAAAATGGTGATCATAATTTTAACTTTTGTTTAGACTGGATGGATGGTTGGTTGGTTTGTTTTATGCAATATATATATATATATATATATATATATATATATATATATATATATATATATAATATAGGAATATATATATATATATATATATATATATATATATATATATATATATATATATATATATATATATATATATATATATATATATATATATATATATATATATATATATATATATATATATATATATATATATATATATATATATATATATATATATATATATATATATATATATATATATATATAAAATCCTGTTGTGGCGTTTTGTTAAATTTCTGCGGATCAGTCAGGCAGAGAGAATTATATATATATATATATATATATATATATATATATATATATATATATATATAATTCTCTCCTGACTGATCCGCAGAAATTTAACAAAACGCCACAACAGGATTTCCAGGACGAAACATATGAAATGATTTCAACATAAATGTGAAATGTGGTTTTATTAATCCTCCTATTTTGGTTCAATCGATAAACAATGGAGTAATTGTAATAAGAGACTGGAAGTGGGAAGATCCCACGTAAAACAGACATAATTACACGATTTTCGCTTCATTACAAAGTCGATATAAATATAGTGGGCGCTTCTTACTCTCACGTATAAATGCAAGTAATGTATAACATTAAATTAATCTAAACAAAAACAAAACAACAAAAACAAAAACAATAAACAATATAGAAAAAAGATATAGATGTGTTTTGTAATTGAGGCTACCGAACATATATATATATATATATATATATATATATATATAAATTTTTATTTATTAATATATAAATTTTTATCTATTAATATATAGAAGGGGTAGAGCACTCTATGGCGGCCTTTACATACACACAGATGTGTGTTAAAACAGTTAAAATCCCCTTCGCAATCTGCGGGTGACGATGGCCGAGTGGTTTAGCTGTCCGACTGTTTCTGAACCGATCGGAGTTCTATCCCGGTTGTAGTTAGCTCACATAATGTTTAGCCACACTGAAGAAACTTGATAAGTGGAAGCACGTGTCTGTGGATGACTATATATATATATATATATATATATATATATATATATATATATATATATATATCTTTGAAAGGAAGGAAAAACTCAACACCGTTATTCCATAATAGATTTATTTCGACCAAGATTGGGGCCTTTATAAATCTAAGTTGATTTAATATAGCTCCCCAAAATTTCGTCTCATCAGATGGTAGATCAAGATAATTTGAATTGCATAACGGAAAAATTTACTTCTCAAAAAATGTTCTTTTTCCTTTTACAAATGTATACATTGCAAGACTGTCACCATGGCGACAGGAAGTCAAATGAGAAAAAAGGATACTCTTCAAGGTCTGGTTTCTTCGGGGGATGGTAGTCAGACAAATTTAAACTATGAATTAAACTATTGAATGAGTCTGAAAAAGTATAGAGTAAGGATAAAACAAAAAAATAATATATGAAATAATATATATATATATATATATATATATATATATATATATATATATATATATTCTCGAGGTACTTTGTTAGGGTTTGCACTAGAATGCTGCGTGATGTCTTAAACAAATCGTGGAAACAACACCTCATACAAAAGCAGCTTTACGGACAATTAGGTCGTATCAACCAAACCATCCGCGTAAGACTGACAAGACATGCTGGACACACTTGGAGAACCAAGGGCGAACAAATAAGTGACGTTCTCCAGTGGAAACGGACATGCTAGTTTAGTTCATCCAGCAAGGACCTAAATAGATCAGCTCTGTACAAATTGCACAGAGGACGTCCCGAGAATGGTGGCCGATAGGGACGGTTGACGAGAGATCCTCATGGATATCGGTGCTGCCAGTGTGAGCTGATGCTGATTATTATATATATTCAGATATAAATAGTTAAATAGTATACACATATTTTGTATACATATTCAATCCTTTGAAGTCACCGAATGGATCTCACACAATCAGGCCATAATTGGCCTATAAATTTCCCAAGTACTTTTGGTCTCATCATGGTGTATCATTAGGGGATGTGTATTTTGTAAAAAACAACACGACTTCATAAACTTTCTCATTAGCTACTGCTATCTATAAAACCACATAAGGATATTACTACATATCACATCTCATATAAATAGAAGTTGGGAGTTACTGACGGTGTATCCGCTTTTTGCAGCAGAAGATTTTTTTTTCGAATTCGTGGGGTAAATCCACTTTCCGATAATACAATTCTGAGGCGATAATAAAAGGGTTAATGAAAAATGTTTTTCGTCTTAAGTGTTTTTTTTTGTTTATTTACTGCCAAATAAAATTTCTAACTGAACATCTCGTAAATGTGTTAATTGCATATTGTTTGCCAGAGTGAGTATTCACACATACACTTATGTGGGATCCCACATTAGACGAAGTTTTGGGCCATAGTTCTCCCCTGAGGTAGCAAAGAAAAACAACATTATTCTTAACTTCAGTTATTCGTATAAAAGTTGTTTCTGTGAAATAAAAAAAATTCTTTAATTTTCTATGATTTTTAATCTTAAATCTTACTTATATATATATATATATATATATATATATATATATATATATATATATATATATATATATATTTTGGGCAGCATTCTTTCATTTATACATGTAGAATTAAACAAAAGACACATCTCCTGTTTAACAATTTTATTGTTGATCTTTTCGAGGTTTCTGGCCAACTTTTAATATTTGGGTGGAACTCCATTTAACAGATAATAGCTCTATTTTACAACACCTAAATTACATTCATGCCCCCATTCTAATTACCGAAATATTCTAACGGAAAATACACACATTCTGCACAAAGAAAAAAAAACTCCAAATGCTAGAAGCTCTATACATAAAACAATACAAACCATCCTTAAACAAAATTAATTTCCAATGCAGTACACATTTTAAGATGCCTATAACACCTTTCTCATCAATTCTTCTCCTTCCAGTCTCCACATTGATATATTAAAAAAAAATATGGAACACATCACCCCTGTTTATGGCACTTCGAAGTGCCGAAAGTACCCGGGACTTGAACTTTGGTGGAGCTATCCACGAATTCCACCCAAATGTTAAAAAGTTGTCCAGAAAACTCGAAAAGATCAAAAATAAAATTGTTAAACAGGAGATGTGTCTTTTGTTTAATTCTACACACACAGACAGACACACACACAGACACACACACACACACACAGACACACACACACACACACACACACATATATATATATATATATATATATATATATATATATATATATAGGGTTAGTTTAATTTTAAATAATTATGTCTATTACTTTCATCTATTTACTGAAATTGCTTACGAAGCAAAAACTTCACATCAATTTTGAATGTTTTTCTCATTGTTTTTTCTATCTTTGAAAATCTTTTGAAAACATCAGACTGCCATTGACAGTTTTATAAAAGACTTTAATAAATATTTAATGCCAGCCAAAATCTTTGATTTATACAATTGGTTCAAATCCAAAGCAATTACATACCAAATTTACAAACATTATGACTAATATGATATTCTGTAGAGGCACGTTATGTTATGGTTATCGTCATAGAAAATGGACTTGACAACCCAAATTAAAATAATACCATTCGGAAAGGTATCTATATAACTATTCCCCCTACTATTATAGGTATATAGTATAGCGGCTGAGCTCTTTAACCATGGGTAGGCAATTAATCTAGGAGAAGGAAACTTCTGAATTCAAATGTTAAACTCCGCTTAAGAAATTGGCCTTGTGTCCCATACTGCTAAAACAGTGGGTTGGCATATATATATATATATATATATATATATATATATATATATATATATATACGTGTCTGTGGATAACCCTATATATGCTCCCCATCCCCTAGGGTGGAGCACTCTGGGGGGATTTCGCTGACGGCCGCCAACTCAAGCATAAACGCGACGCTCTTCTATATAAGGAATGGAGCACTCTATGACGGCCTTTACATACAAAGCGATGTGTGTATGAAAACAGTTAAAATCGCCTTCCCATTCTGTAAGTGAAGACAGCCTGATGGTTAAGATGCCGGACTGACACTTAACCGATCGGATTTCATTCCGGCTGTAGGTAGCTTACAAATGTCTAGCCACACTGAAGAGACTTGATAAGTGGAAACACATGTCTGTGGATGACCCTATATATATTATATATATATATATATATATATATATATATATATATATATATATATAAGTTAAATTAGCTTGAACAAGTGTGTGAAAGAAAGAAAAACTCTTAAAAACAACCACTCAAAAATGTAAATATAAACGTACCATGTACACTGTTTCCTCGCCTCTATACCCCGAAAAATAACAGATTATTATGGGATATATCTAGGGTCAGGGTTCATTAATACTGCATCTACTCATTCTTCAAAAGTAGCCTGCCGCATTAAATCCATTAAATGATACAAGATGCGGTAAATAAAATAAAAAAAAAAGATGAAGAAAAAAATTAAAATAAAAACAAAAAATATTTTGAAGTAGCAAAAAAAAAAAAGTCAATTAAAAAAGATAAAGGGTAAGCAAGACTTGAAATAAAAAAGCAGCGGAAAAATGTAGTCACAAATAAGTTTTGAAATAAAATTGCAAATTCTTATGTCAGAGAAGAAGAAGAAGAAGATAAAATTAATATGTGCAGATATTTTAATTTTATAAATACTGTTTTAAGTCAGTCAAAAGAAAAAAAAAAGATGGAGAAAAACAAGAGGAAGAAATAATTATGTGTAAAAAAGAGACAAAAAAAGAATGAATAAAAAAATCTGAACATTAGATAAAAAGAAGAGAAAACATGAAAAAGACCTTAAAATTAAGATTTATGGAAAAAGAGACAGAAAAAAGACATCTTAAAGAGACACACAGTTATAAATGATGACTTAAGTAAAAAAAAGTTATAAATAAAAATAAATGAGGGTCAGACAGAAATTAAGATATTTGAAAAAAGAAAAAGAAAAAAATGCAGAGATAAAAACAAATGATTTAAAAAGAGAAATAAAGGAAGATATATGAGTTGAGAGACATAAAAAGACTCATGAATTAAAGGAAGGTTTCTGGACGCTTGAATAGACACTGCATTTGAAGAATATTAACTTGATATTAAGAGACGGTTAATTGAGCCTGGCGAACGGCGTAACATTGTATAACAATTTTAACCCCATCAATATCACAACGGGGAAAACCTCTTAAAAACAATTGCAAAAAAATGTAAGTATAAAATCACATTTTGTAGTATTTGGTTTTTCGGACTGTATTCTCATCTTTATCGTTATATTCCCAACGTTTCGGTCGATGTCTCCTCTGGCCTTCTTCAATAGTTTCTTGTCAAACTCTGGAATCTTTTTGTCGAACTCGGAAGACTTCACTTTGGAATTGGGGGCCTTGACTGAACTTCAACCCTAACCCTTTATTTAACCCATATATTATCCCCCTTCCATTTACCATAACCAGGTACAATGGATTAAATAAAGCATTCGGTTGGAAGATTCCTGATGGCTCCCGGTTCTGACATGAAGGCTTCCCAATAAAGATCCCGAGTGCGACCAAAAATCACCTAGAGAAAGCTGGAGGCCACATCAACCAAAACTGCCCTGTCGGTGGGGCGTTAGAATGCACCGACTGCACCTCTGCAGAGGGGTAAGACTCCCCCATTGGGGCCACCTGTTGGCCGTGGGTGGCGACCCGTGATGCTTAAGGATAGAACCCAGGTGGCTGAGCAGTCCATGACTTGCAATACACCACTTTGGCCCTATCTTGGGCTAGATGGTCGGTCGGAAGCATGCGATCAATCGGCTGGTCACGTCAAGCCCTAGCACCTATATAATTGCCCCAACCCTATTGCCCTTATGGCAATCCCCAGCCCTTTTTATCATATGGGTGCTAGAAGGCAGTGACTGCGGGTCTTCATGTCCTGGTAATGACGTTAAACTCTATCTGATGGTGAGGTTCCAGTTTTGGAGGTTTGGGGAATGTGGAGCACCCCTTCATCACCATTGCTCCCTGGTCCACTGTGACCCGGAGTGGTAGTACCTGTTAGGGTCCATCTATGGGTTAAATAGAAAAACATGAGTTTATAAAAAAAATTGTATTATCCATTAAGAATTGATTTATTTCAAAACTTTATCGGCATTAAATGACCCACCGAGGTTGATATGCCGTAAAACAAAACAAACTAAACCAAACATCAACCAAAACGTTTTCAAAAATGAGAAAAACAGTCCGAAAAATCTAAATTACATATTTTAAAGGCTCGTCTTAAAAAGCATACAGATTATACTATCCACAATTTACTAACTCCTAGGCATAAAATAATTCTAGCTGGTTTAGATGCCTTTAATATCAATCACTCAATTAATAAAGCCTGCATGAAACGCAATAGAGAAGCCACGAAAGTAAATAACGTGGTATTACACCCCGGAGCATAACATATTATTATGGAACTCATCTAGGTTCATAGTTCATTAAAACTGCATCTGTCCCATTCTTCGAAAGTAGCCTGCCTCATTAAAGCCAGTAACAATTCAAGACAGGTGCTGGACGCTTGATCAGACATTGCATTTGAAGAATTTGATCCTATTAACTTGGTAATAAAAGACGGTTAATTGTGCCTGACGAAAGGCGTTATATTACGCGTGTCAGCAAAAGTCTTACGCCCCCGAAATGTAAGATCATTGAAAGGTCATCTAGTGGACACCGCCTTTTAACCCTCAATTGCAATTAAGTGGGTTTCCGGTCTTAGGAAAATAACTCATTTGATCATGCTCAGAACGAAATACAGCCCGGCCTTTAGAGATTTGTCATGTGACTGAAAAGTTTTGTGATTGAACCTTACTTGAGGGACTAGAAGCTTCAAATTCTTTAGGATTGAAACGGAATCTTAAAACTTTGGGTCCCGAATCGGCTGCAGTTGAATTGCGAACACGAAATGGAATTTGTTAACCCATTGTTCACTAGAGATAAAACTCAATGAATATTTTATATATTCTATTTCTTTAGATCCATCAGTTCACATTCCATAGGGAAGGTATGCTGTATAATCTATCTATCTATCTATCTATCTACATCAATTCTACCAATTGATTCAAGTATCGAGATTGGTTTGCTGATAACTCCAGTGAAATCAAACCTCTAATTGAGAAAAAGAGGAAAGCTCATTTGAGACTCCACAACTCTTCGTTTGCTAATAGGTAAACTTTTGCTGCTCACTTCTCATTTGTGAAAAGTAAGGTTCAGTGCTGCGTGCGCCAAATAACAAAAAACAACAAAAAACAAATGGTGATCTGATCCCTCGAAATAGATACAGACAGCTTATGATAAGAAGGACATCAAGGTGTTTTATGCTCTGTTTCGTCAGGCATATGGTCCAAAAACTTCTTCAACTACACCACTCCTGGTAAAGGCTGGAACCACCTTATTGAAAACCTTAGATGGAATTATGTGCCGTTGGCATGAACATTTTCGTGATCTCTTTCCTAATTCTTCCAATATGGATGATGCTGTAATAGATAGAATCCCTCAGCGAACCCTTCGGCTAGAAGTTGACATGGAACCGAATCTTGCAGAAATAATTACTTGTATAAGACAGATCAACTCAAACAAAGCTCCATGACTAGATGGCATTCCCGTTGAACTTTTGAAACAGGGTGGTATGAAATATCAATTGTGCGGTCCATTCTTTGGTGGAAGGGTGGCCAGGTTCCTCAAGACTGGATGGATGCCATTTTCATTAGACAAAGGACATAAGAAATCGGACAGCGGTAATTACCGTGGTATCTCACTCCTGGAAGCTTTTGGAAAAGTTTTTGCGCGACTCTAGCTTAACCGATTGGAGAAGTATATCTGTCGTGATGTCCTTCCTGAATCCCAATCTGGTTTCAGAGGTGGAAGGGGAATGATTTCACTGCTAGACAGCTTTTCGAAAAATGTATTGAACAGTGTGTTCCACATTGTCATTTTTTTTTTACTTAACTAAAGCCTTTGACTCAGTGAATCGGAAGGCTTTGTCTGTACACCTGCTTTTGTTGAAAAGTTCAAGCAGCTACGTCTTTGTGTATAGGATCGTGTTAATTTCAATGGTCAGCTGTCTGATGAACAATTAACAATGGAGTGAAGCAGGATGATATATCAGCACCAAAATCTCTCTCACTTTACCTGATGACTGTACTATGGTATGCCTTCGATGACTGTGATACGGGTGTCTACATTAGATTCCGAACAACTAGAAAAGTTTTTAACTTGAGAAGACTTCAAGCCAGAACCCTTATTAGAAATTGATCTGTCAGGAAACGCTTATATGCCGATGATGCTGACCTGGTTCCACACTTTCCGGAATAAATGCAGTCAGTCATGAACCGCGAGAAATCAAATGCGTTGGGCGGGTCATCTTGTTCAGCTTTTTTATGGTGAGCTTCTTTTTAGCAACATCCCCCAAGAAAAAAAAAAACGGTTTCGTGCTAATGTGAAGGAGTGTCTAATGTACTTTGATATTTTCGTTGATAATTGGGAGTCCCTGACATCTGATTGTGGACAATGGAGGGCTGCAATATACAGGGTTGCAGAACTGTTTGAAGCTGCAAGAGGGGACCAGGCAAAACTCATGAGAGCGTGCCGAAACCGTGAAACTCTGCCGGCCAATTCTGGTAATGTGTGGATCTGTGAGGAGTGTGACCGGGTCCTGCTATCAAAGGCAGGTTTGGTCAATCACATGAGAGCTACCCGACTGCAATTGTTGTCTCTACCATAACACACTCTAATTCCCAATATGAAGACTTTTTATGTTCCTGCTGCACAAAAGTGTGCCGGACAGCTGGTGGTCTCAAGCTTCACATAACAGTTCACAGTGATGCATATACAACACCTGTCGACTCAGTCAACACCGATAGTTATGTGTGTCAGATATGTTCTAAGTTATTCAAGACTTTGGCAGGATTGAAAAGTTATGAACGAGCTCACAAGTGGGCAATGAATGAAGGAGTGGCAGTCGCCTGACAAGACGTTGCGATCAATATCTATCTACCTAACTATCTATCTATCTATCTATCTATCTATCTATCTATCTTTTTCGCTAACCTGTTCATTTTATCTATCTATCTATCTATCTATCTATCTATCCCTTTCGCTAACTTGTTAATATCTATCTCTCCTTTTTGCCACCTATTTTGAATCTATCTATCTATCTATCTATCTATCTTTTTCGACGCCTTGTTCATATCTATCCATCTATCCATCCTTTTTGCTACCTTGTTCACTCTATCTATCTATCTATCCCTTTTCGCCACCTAGTAAATATCTATCTATCTATCTTGCTACCTTGTTCATCTATCTATTTATCTACCTATCTATCTGGCTTATGGTAAAGTCACGTTGAAAGCACCGGTTTCCGCTAGATCACCGAAATTAAGTAGCAATCAGCCTTTTCAATATGGGTGACCATTTAACCAACAGCTGATACTCTAAGAAAGCGAATATCAAAATAACTTGATTTGGTATTAAATGACCCAAAAAGGGTTGATATGCCGTAAAACAAAACAACCAAACCTATCTATTTATTTATACATATCACTAACATGTCTGCGTAAATATTTATGTCCCTATGTATATATCTATTCATCGAAAACATGTTGATATATATCTATGTATCAATCTATCTATCTATCTCGTCCCATTCTTTATATCTGTCTATCTTTCTCTCTATCTATCTTTCTATATCGAGATTTATCTGTTTGTATTTCGTTTAAGCAAGTTCGAATTATTGACAGATATTACCAAAATGAATCAGTGCCATTAGTCTGGAATCTTTTAAAAGAGACATAGCCAAACTTAGTGTAGAATTCAATTCTATTTTGGTATATTTATACCCAGCAGAGAATTAATCAACTATGGCAGACTTCCGAGATGGATCGTAATTATTTCACTCACACACACACACACACACACACACACACACACACACACATATATATATATATATATATATATATATATATATATGTGTGTGTGTGTGTGTGTGTGTGTGTGTGTATGTGTGTGTGTTTTGTTGAACAATTCAATAGATATAGAATGACTTTCCTTCGAAGATACATGCATATTTAGAAACATCCATAGAAAATAAAATGCAGAAAGCGTATGCACGAAGAAGGCCGAAGAGCACATCAGCCGAAAGGTATCAATAATAACAATAATGATGATAATGTTAGCCTGTATAAGAACATGAATTAAGCAAGTACTAATAACCTACTTGATTGGTCGATTTTAACGGCATATAAACTCGACTGAGATTATTTTATGTCTAAAGATTAGGGAATCGGGTTTATTGTGTATTCAAGTTTATTTTTGTGGAGTTGTAGTTTTTGCCTACAGTTATATTATATCAAGTAATTTTTAGCGAATTCAATAAATTGCACACAATTCATACAATTATATGGTTTCATGCAAGTAACAGTAAAAAAGTAAGATAAAATCGTCGGGGTGGCCTAAATTCGGTATCAGCCAATCAGCGAGGAAGTCTATCCTCTTTTCACCGGCGCTAGACCAAGAAGATTTTTTTGCGTCTGTGGTGGGGCTACCATCAGCTCCTTACTTTACCGCACAGATTTCTGTGCTATTCATAGAGTTGGTGAGGGCCAGAATCGAACTAAGAACCTTGTGGTTTCTTACTGAATGCGCAACCGAGTGAGCTAACCCGGCCCTTAGTAAAAAATTATAGTCCAGATTCAACTAACCATTCTTAATAGAAATAATGTCTGGTTGTAATCCGCGCTGTAGTCATGTCAGTACTCCTGTATGTCTGCACCACTTGGACTTTAATGGACTGCATGGTGAAAAAGCTAGATATGAACTACACAATGACGCTGCGTGCTGTTTTGAGCTAATCTTGAAAGCAGCAAACCACAAATATCAGCTGTATCTATCTATATATCTATCTTTCTATCTATCTATCCATCTATCTCGATACTATATATCTATATTCCTATGTGTCTATCGATATATCCCGACATCCTCTATATATCCATAGGCATATCTATCTTTTTCAACACCTTGTTCATCTCTCTCTCTCTCTCTCTCTCTCTCTCTCTCTCTCTCTCTCTCTCTCTCTATCTATCTATCTATCTCTCGATACTATATATCTATATTCCTATGTGTCTATCGATATATCCCGACATCCTCTAAATATCCATAGGCGTATCTATCTTTTTCAACACCTTGTTCATCTCCCCCCCCTCTCTCTCTCTCTCTCTCTCTATCTATCTATCTATCTATCTATCTATCTCGACACCTAATTAATACAGATCGAATTAATTATTTCATCACCTTATTCTACTTTAATGCCATACGCAGGACACTAATCCCCTGTGACTCTTGTCTAATTTCCATAGTGGATCTATACATGACCACATTTAAAAAAATGTTATTAATTCTTTCTTTACATGTTGAAAACGTATCTTTGGCATTAGTTCGCGAAGGGGGAAACATTTCCATTTTTATCTGATATGTATTCGTTATACGATTACCGTATTTCATTTGCTTCAGGGATTATCATCAGCAGCATTGTGATAAAGAACGAATTGGAAATGGTGACTGTAATCACTGTTGTCAAGCGAAATAAGATAGGAATGGCTTCTATTTTGTGAAATGTCATCTGACCTATTTTATAGATATTGTTGAATGGAGATATAGAAATCTAAACAATGGGGAGAATATGAAAGATCGCAGAGGAGTTGCCCACTCATTCATTTCAAAACATTTACACGTAACTGTCAATAGAAATATGACTGTATGCTAACACATGGATTCATATGAGGGTCATTCAATACCAACGAATGATTTATTGAAATTATAATATATATATATATATATATATATATATATATATATATATATATATATAAATCGAGAAAAATCAATCTATGTAGGCCGAAATGTACATACAGAGATTGTTTTTTCTCGATTTGTTTAGCCTTACATTTGAATAGGTATGCCGCCTAATTCATTAATTATTAGTTAATTAATTTTCAAAATTAGGTACGACTTCAAATAAGCACATATTCTCCCATATATATATATATATATATATATATATATATATATATAGAGAGAGAGAGAGAGAGAGAGAAAGTGGGGTAAGAGAGAGAAGACATGGTTTAACAAAAAGTAAATTCACAGGATTTTTTGAAGCATGAAACACTAATGAAACTAATGATTCAAATAGGGGAGGTACAGTTAACCTTCAGATTAATTGTGTGAATGAGATTAGACTAAAGAAAATTAGCAACTCGTATTCGTTGACTTCCTGTTTAGAAAGTTTGATCGCTAATTTATATATGGTGTATGAAAATAATTAAAGTTGATATAGATTTAGATAAGAAAGTGATTTAAAAATTATTATTTGCGTGTGAGATCTAATAAGTGGTCTTGTGATATTTTAACTAAATAAAGTTTGAGTGGTATCTAAAGAAATTGCAGTAGACCTTCTCGAAAGTTTTGATGTTTGGTTATTCTTAAATTGTAAAAAGTCGTATATAATCGAATTTGATTATTTTGTATGTTGAGGTACGAGAAGGGTGTTTAGATATTGGTATACTGTTACTCGTAGATGTTTTTAATCATATATATATATAACACTCTCATACATACAATTTACCATCACATACATACGCACATCATTGTATCCAATCATACACATCCCATGTCTATTGAATTTTTTGAAATTTTTTCGATTTTCCTTACATTTGAAACATCTTCACCTGATGATTGCATCGCAGGAAACCAATTCCTTTGTCACCTAATAAATAGATATGTAAAACCTTTATATATTTATCTTATTATATTATATTATATTATATTATATATATATATATATATATATTATATATATATATAAAGATAAATCTAATGAGTCAGATAAACCTACTAATAGTTTCGCTTAGTGCTCTTCAGATCTAAGATCTGACTCTTAAGTCAGATCTTAGCCCTGAAGATCACTAAACGAAATCTTTAGTAGGTTTATAGGACTCATTAGATGTATCATTATTATTTGCTCTACTTAGGTATTGAGCACGTTTTACTTATTAGCTTTAGTTTCCTGGCGGTTTTGTATGGATATCTATATATATATTATATATATATATATACATATAAACTGTTTTTTCTTTTGGCCAAATATTGTACCAATAGATTATTTTTTGTTGGTACGATTATCTTGGTCTTTTCTTTTTTCCAACATTTTTTTTCTCCCTGGGTGATTTTTGGTAGTATATTTTTACAATCAAACTATTTGCTGTTTTTTTTTCTCCCCGCAAGGATTTACCAATAATTTGGTATATTATATATATATATATATATATATATATATATATATATATATATATATATAGAGAGAGAGAGAGAGAGAGAGAGAGAGAGAGAGAGAGAAAGAAAGAGATTGGGAGAAGCGTCGCCTGTTTGTAGATATGAACAATTGCATGAAGAAGATATTAGTAAGTAATTTACAGTGGAAACATTAATGAAATTTTATTAATAAATGTATTAGAGTAATATTGATTTCTTAGACGAGGCACGTAAAGTAATGTTGGCCATAATGTGCAATTTTTATATATTAATAAAAACATTATATAATTGCTTTCATTTTTGTAAATCTAGGCAAGCGAGTGTGTGTAAGTAGGTTTTTACCCAAGCCGTTCGTCACGAACAGGATGTGGCACAATATCGGTAATTGGGGTCATCCAACGAGATTTGAACCCGCCATTCAGTAGAGGTATTTAAACAACCAACTCGCCATGGGTAGGATGTGATACAAGGTAGCAAGTATTAGGCAACCAGTGAGGATAGAACTCGTTATTCAGTGGTAATTGATCTGCGATGGGTATTGAACCAACTCGCTCGTTTCCAGTATGGGGCACCCACTGAGGACCAAACTCGCTATTCAGTAGCAATAGATCTGTGAGGGGTATTTATCCAAATCGTCATTAACGAGTAGGTTGTGAGAAAAGGTCGAAATAGTGAGAATAGAACTCGCAATTCGGTATTAATTAATCTGTGATAAGTATTTACCAATCACGGGTTGGAGGTGGCACAAGGTCGTAAGTAGATGGCACACGGTGAGGATCGAACTTGCTATTCAGTAAAAATAGAGGTACGAGAAGTGCGTATAAGTATTGAAGTACTTACTGTGTCGTGTGAATTTATATATGAATGTGTGTATGCGTGAGGCTTATGCTTGTTTTTAAGGAGGTACTCTCTATGTAATGGTTATAATCGAAGAAAATGGACACGGCGACTTGAGTTCAAATATTGGACGAGGCTGTTTGCATTTCACGTCGCACTAATAACCAAATAAAGGCATGAATGGAATTATTTTCCCCCAGCTATGGATAATAGGAGGACTGGCTGGGGTCTGCGCATGCTATTGCATCCGGACTGGGAGGAGGAATACTGAATTCAAATCGGTTAAAACCCGTTTAAAATTGACTTTGTACCGCATCCTGTGTAAAGGAATTCGGTAAATACATATATTTTGTAAGGATCCATCACACACACTTATAGACACACGCGCGTAAACATATATTGTTGTAACTTGAGTATCAGAGTTAACAGAGAAAGAATAGGAAGAAACACAAAGAGTATTAAGGATAGGGAAAAGGTTTACTTAGCAAAAATACAAGATGAACAGAGTATATAGCAATTGCTAGGTTGAAGTAACAACTCCCGTGAGATCTCGTTGTTTTTCTCTTCCTAGGTTCCATCAGACATTATTTATAGGAAAACAGACGGTTCAATTCTCATTATTTAGGTAGTGCCGGTTTAGCTCAGTCAGTGGAGCACTTGACTAGGCATTGCAGGGTTCCTAGTTCAATACCGGCCCTTCGCCAACTCAGCGTATGAGTAGCACAGGGATCTGTGCGGTGAAGCGAGGAGATGAGGAGACGCAAAAACAATCTCCTTGGTCTAGGGCTAGTGAAAAGGGGATAGACGCCCTCGCTGTCTGGTTAAGATTAGGCCACCCAGACGACTTACATTATAACACATACACAGAGAAATATCTATATATGTATCAATCGCGCCACCTTGTTCATATCTACCTGTCTATTAATGTTTCTAACAAGGTAGCTATCTTTTCCCCCCCTTTCTTTTAAGCAAGTTCGAAATATTGTCAAATATTACCAAAATGAGTCAGTGTCATTAGTCTGGAATCTATTAGAAAAAGTTGCATAGACAAATTTAAATATAAATTCAATGTAAGATTCAACGAATGTTGTTGTTTATGCTCAGCAGAAAAAAAACCAACAACACTCTCTCTCTCTCTCTCTCTCTCTCTCTCTCTCTCTCTCTCTCTCTCTCTCTGTATCTCTGTCTCTCATGTATCTCTGTCTCTGTCTCTCTCGCTCTCGCTCACACACACACACACACACGCGCGCACGCGCATCTATATCTACCGACCTATCTGATTGTGATTGTATCAATCTTATTTGGTTCATATCTGTCTGTTGGTAAGAAACTATGTATCTATGTTTACGTCTATCTGCTTGCCTTGCTATCTCTCACTATATATATATATTAATTTATTTATTTATTATAAAACTATTATTATAGAACTATTTGTCTTTGCATTAAATTATGTCAGCATCATTATAAAACTATTTGCAATAGCTACGTTTTAGAATTAGAGTACTTCAGTATTATTAAAATACTATTTTTATAGCCACGTCTTTGTAATAGAATTCGTAACAAATATTATAACTCTATTTATTGTAGCATTGTCTTTCAATGAATATTATTTTTTTTATAATCATTTGACTACTATGTTTCCAATATTTTCTAACAAAAGTACTTATTATTTAAAAATTTGCCAGAAGACATTCTGATTATATGCTAATATACGTTAGACATATGTATTCTCAGAGAATTTGCCAACAGTCATTTTAAAGTGTTTTTCCCTAGTAATACATTCTTCATATATTTTTAGTTAATAAAATCATATTAAAGTTTGTGTTCACTCTGCTTGATATAATTTATCAAGGGAGATAATTCGAGGGAGAAGATTTAATCATAGAGTATTTTTCCTTATTTATTTGAAAAATAATTATAATATACATTCTATGAATAGAACATGACTCAATAATGACCTGATGTGCACTTTTGGCAGTCTTTGAATTATACATACTAGCAAAATTAAAAAAAACACTAAAATTGCACTATTGATCAGATCTAGGTCTTTGATTTACAGTACGTCAGCATTATTAAATCACTATTTGTTATAGCTACGTCATAGTATTAGATTACATCATAGTCATTGTAAGACTATTTGTTAGAATTTCGCCTTTGTATTAGAGTACGTCATTTGTATTATAAGACTATTTGATATAGATGTGTTATGGATAAGAGTACATCATCAATATCATAATACTATTTAATACAGCTATGTTTTAATATTAGAGTACATCATCAATGATATAATATGTTGTATTGTCCTCGGCCGGAAAACAAAGCTTCCGGCAAAAAGACAAAGAGAAATATAAAAATATATAGTTTTAAAAAAAGAAAAAACGGAAGCGAGGCTTTCCGGTCAAAGAAGCTGGGAGAAGATACAGGAATATATAACAAATGTCCGTTATCAGATCAAAAGATAAAGATGCGTAGGAGTATCTATCAATATAAAAGGCCTGAGGGTTCGAGACGAGGTCAGTCAGACCGGAGAAAGCGGACGGAGAACAAGTGAGCGACAGACGCTCACGGTCCATTGCAGCCAACGGCTGTGGGACCCACGCCCCCTTTACCTCACCATCGCCAGTCATCCCAGCAGTAGTAGTAGTCATTGTCAACACTCGCCACCCACCACGGCAGAGATTAAAGAAATAAACTCAAAGTTTTTACAATACCTATGTGTTGTGATTTTCTAATTCCGACTACTACATACTTCGCTACGTGACCATATATATCACAACGTTACTTACACGATTTAGTGCCTGTAAAGAAGGCGCAATATAACAATTATTTTTTGTTATAGATGCGTCTTTGTATCAGAATATAATGTCATCAATATTATAACACTAATTGTTCTAGGTTTTTCATCTATGTATTGGTTGTTGTTTTTACTAACGAACAAGATGATTTGGATATTTTTCAGACGTCTTTATTAAACCCACGTTAACTATCACGCGTGGATGCTAAGGGTATATATTAGGTTAGACTAGGCTCTTTAATCTTGGCTAGATAACCAGTCTAGGAGAAGGAAAACTCAGAATTCAAACGTTAAACCCCGCTTAAGAAATTGACCATGCGTCATACATTACTCGTGCGGAGGAGTTATATATATATATATATATATATATATTAATGATTTGAAGGCAATTACAATGCGTATAAAAACTAAAAACAAAAAGATGTTATTTTTGTTTTATCGATTTCAAAATAGAAACTTCATCTTCAGAGGTGTATATCATCTTCATCTTCAACTGTATATCAGAAATGTGATATACACCTCTGAAGATGAAATTTCTACTTTGAAATCGATAAGACAAAAATAACATTTTCTTGTTTTTAGTTTTCATACGCATTGTAATTGCCTTCGAATCATTAATATATTATAACATACTTAACAATGCTCCAGCAAATTACCAATTACTTATATATATATATATATATATATATATATATATATATATATATATATATATATATATATATGTTATGGAATCCACTTTTACTTCTTTGTAGGCATATGTGATGAATGTTGGGAAAAAATTTTTGGTCGACCTAGTGGCATGAAAAATATATGTTGAAGAGTGAAGCTCGGAATAAAAATATAAATGATAAATATTGTGTTCCTATTTTTCTTGTATTTTGCGGTACCTCGGCTTTCTCAAAGGTTTATTTCAGACTGCTAAGATATATATATATATATATATATATATATATATATTAGGCAGGAATATTTCTTGTAAACAAGTTTTATAGAGATGATATTTCATGTTAAGATATCATCTGCTTTCAGTGAACCTTGCTGCTCACCCAATGCTGAAAACAGATAAACCTCTGCTACTGTCTTTTCCACTTACAGATTTTCACATATTCAGTATTCTGTAAACGTGGGTTGTTATTGACGGAAGCATGGACATTTCCCTTATTTATATTACGTGATATTACTTACATCGTTGGAAATGGATACGGCGACACGAGTTCAAATCATTGATGAGATTGTTTGCATCTTGTTTGTTTGTTTGTTTTACGGCATATCAACCACGGTGGGCCATTTAATGCCGGCAAAGTTTTGAAAGATTTGTAGCGATAGTTTGGAAGAAAATTGTTTAAAATCTTTTTTGTAAAAATATTTTCTATATAACCCATAGATGGGAGCCTAACAGGTACTACCACTCCGGGTCAGAGTGAAATTGGGAGCAATGGTGATGAAGGGTTCTCCAGATTCCCCAGACCTCCAGAACTGGAATCTCACCATCAGTTAAAGTTTATCGTCAAACCCAGGACATGAAGACCCTCAGTCACTGCCTTCTAACACCAATATGATAGAAAAGGGTTGGGCTTGCCATAAGGGTAATTGGGTTGGGACAATCATATATGTGCTAGGCCTGACGTGACTCACCGATTGATCGGAGGGGACCTCTCAGACTGCCCGTCTAGCCTAAGTAAAGGCCTAAAGGGAGTGTTGCATGTTATGAACTGCTCATCTAATGTGATTCCCTCCTTATGTATGATGGGTCACCACCAAGGACCAACTGGTGACCCCTTTTGGGGAGTCTTACTCCTCTGCAAGGTGCAGACGGTGTATTCTAAAGCCCCTGATGACAGGGTTGGTTTGCATCATGCATTGCACTAATACCCTTGAGTAATATAGGAATCCAACCATCCGGACTGGACTCTTTAAGTTTGGTAGGAGCGCCAATCAAGGGAAGGAAAACTTTTAAATAAATTTAATAATTAAACTTTTTTGTCACATCTTTTCGTGTGGACGGTTTGGTAAATACTTCTAGATTCTGTAATCTTTGTTTTATTTTTTCAGAGGATGCTGTTAATCTATTTTTTTTCAACTACAGTGTTCTTGCCGATGTTTCGTTTCTGTGCAATTCCTTGCTGGATTTCACTCTCATAATATAACTTGCAAGTCAATCTATGGAAGTAGAGCCGTCGTTGCGTACCCGATATAAAACATTTTTATGACGATTGGAGAAACAATCAGCTAATGGACTCGTAAATCAATGAAACATCATTTTGTCTCATCTAGGGTTGTGTTTTAACGGAATCACTCTCCTGGGGAGCCCCGTGGGGTAGTGGCTAACGTGAAGAACTGCAAAATCATAGTAATCGAGTTCGAAATCCTGCTGTGCAATTATGTTCGCTTTTAGAATAATACCCTTCGGAGGGCATGAAACTTCTCTCCCCACAGTCATGGGTTATATAGTACCACGTCTGTAATTCTTAAAGAATGGCTTGGGCACTAAATAATCCACGAAGTTTGATATACCATTGAACACAAAAAAGTAAAAAACAAAACAAGAATAATTAAAGTAACCAAATAATCATTGGTTAAATCGAATTTAACGGACCTAAATTCCACTATCGTATGTCACCTCACCGAAAGAAAAAAATACCAAAAATAAGGAAATTAACCGAATTTAATGAAATTTTCAGTGTTAATATATTAATGAATAAAATATATAACGCACCAGGAATTTTATTTAAAAACTTTTACATTTTTTCAGCAGTTAACTTTGAACCACGTATCTTTGAGAATCTGTGTTACGCCTCAAAACAAGAGCTCCTCAGATACAAACAAAAACACCCAAAACAACACCCATGGTATTCCACCATGACAAACACATGCACAAACTCACAAAAACATTAACAAAAGAGTACAAAATCCAACAGTCCGACCCCAGAATAAGATATATGTTCCAAAAACCTCCCATCAATGCCAAACGACAACCACCCAACCTATGTAACTTCCTCACTGTACAAAAGCACATACTCAGCAACACACCCAAAGATGTAACAAGCCAAGATTCCAAGTATGCGCACATATAAACACAGATCCCTCAATCCGAATACCTCACACCAATATAAAGATCCAACCCCAAGAGCATTATCTATTATATCTACTGCACGAAGTGCAAAGACAGTGGATATGTAGGGGAAACATAAACACCTTTTAGATTCAGATTAACCAACCATAAATCTACAATAAAACTATAATATGAACAAAGTAGCATTGCACAACATTTCAACAAACCACTGCACAACCTGGAAACGTGAAATGCATTTTGATTGATCACGGTTTTCCATCCACACACTCACGCGCAAACATACTGAAATTAAATGTGTAACACTCCTACGCACATATACACCGTTTTGTCGTTTAAGTCGTTTTGGCATGGCATTTCTAGTTAAATGAATTTCTTTTCTTTTTTTTTTCCTTTGAAAATGATGGTATTTTTTATAACTACATAACTTCAAAAAAAAAAAAAAGAAAAAAATTTCATTTAACTATAAATGTCATAACAAAATGACTTCAGTTCCAGTGATCTTCTGAAAAAGAGATTTTATCTGGAAAATTCAAGAATAAAATACAGGTTAACACACAACACTTTTGTTACCTTATTATTTTTTCTTTACCCCTGCATTGTGATAGCCTTCAAAATCAACCCCCAAACCAATATATACACAATGCTTCAAGCAAATTATAAAACTCTCTCTTATATATATATATATATATATATATATATATATATATATATATATATTATATACGTTTTGTGTGTATGAAAGAGATAGATAGAAAGAAGGATGGAGAGAGAGTAAGACAGTGTAAATGTGCGTGTGTATCTGTGTTTTGTTTGGTTTCATTGTTTAATGGAATTGTAAGCTTTTTGCGTCATTTAATACCAAAGTCATCCTTGTAGACGAACAGTAGTGGTACTATTATACCCATATCGATGGTGATGAAAAGTTTCATACTTTTCCCAAGGATATTAGTTCAAAAGTAAACATGATTGTGTGTTTATGTATGTTTGTGTGTGTTTGTGTGGTTAAGTATATAGGATGAAAAGTAGATAGTCAGATACTTAGAGATAGAAAGAAGGGGGATATCAACAATCTTATTTTGATCTATTTCAAGTGAATATATGTGAAAGCAGACATTGTTGTATATGTTGTATATGTTATTCTCACAATATTGTTGTATATGTTATTCTCCCCAGTGAGAGTAGAGTAGAAATAGAGAGAGAGAGAGAGAGAGAGAGAGAGAGAGAGAGAGAGAGAGAGAGAGAGAGAGAGAGAGAGAGAGATTTCACAGTTTGACACAGAATTGTATATTAAGTATAACAAATTGTCTACCTTGCCAACATCTAGGCTCTTAAGAAATTTAAATTAGGTAAAAAATTCCCTTTCTCACAAAATAATTCTAATGTTTTTTTTTAGATTCTCCGGTAGTATTTATTAATTTTTTTATTAATTCGCTTTGCAAACTCAATTTTCCCTAATCCCAATTATCTAGCCAGAGATTAATTAATCACGTTTGGTCTAATATATATATATATATATATATATATATATATATATATATATATATATATATATATATATATATATATATATATATATGTATATATATATGTGTGTGTGTGTGTGTGGTAAAGAAAAATTGGAAGTGAATTCGACAGTATGTAATATTATGAAAAATTGAAAAAACACAAGTTCAAAAAACGAGTGATATATATTTCGCCTACGCTGCAGTGTTTCGATCTGTTTCAATAGATCATCATCATGGCTTTCGTTAGTTTGAGGAAAAATAAATGTATTCATTGCTTCCGTCTCGACTATTTTCTCATTTCTTCTATTGCAAATAATTTCCTACTAAATGCCTATTCAATAGTTTTATCACAAAATAAGACTTCTAAAAATCTTCTGAGATTTATTCAGCCTACCTTTGGTGCCTTTCCTTGCAATAGGATCTGTATTTATATTAAGCACACATTTCGTGACAATAAAAGCAACTTTCCCTATAAGAAGCAATACTGTTTCTTCTTTTCCTTTTTTTCAACAATTGCTTTCAGATAAGCACTAACCATTACAAAAGAAATCCCTGAATCGCTTGAGTAATGTTTATGGTCGTTATGTCTCTTATCGATAAACTAAGTTTTCTTTCCCAAAGCCATTGGTATCTTCTGAATTGAAAATCGTCGGAAATAGTTTATGAGTTTCAAGTGTGCTTAGAGCCACCTGCATTATTTTTAATACACTTGTTTTCACTTGGTCGTTCTTAGCTTTGTTCGCTGTTGTCGTTTTATGGGTGTATTAATGCGCTATTAGTTTGCAGTGTTTCAGGTAGAGTGCGTTGTAACAACTCGAACTGCTAATCACAGCCAGTGGCGATTGGGGTATTAAGAGTTCTTTAAAAATAAGTTCTGAGATGGGGAAGTTTCACTGAGATAGATATTGAATATCAATATTGGTAGCGATTTCTAAGGATGCTTTTTGTTTTTGGAGAGGTTATTTTGGAATAGGTTGGTTTTAACTGAGTATCACAAAAAAGGAAAAACGAGGATGATAGGTGTAGAGTAAAGACAGAGAGAAATAGCAAGTGTAAGAAGAAAGAAAATAAAAAAGGTAAATATAATCAAAAGAAAGAAAGAAGAAATGACAGAAAGAAGAAAGGAAGAAAGAAATGGCTAATGTAGAAGAAAGAAAAAAAGAAAATGTAAATAGAGATGAAAGAAAGAAGGAAGAAACGAAAAAAGAAGGAAATGGTAGAAGAAATAAGAGAAAAAAAGCCAAAAATAGATGAATGGGAGAAAGAAAGAATCAGGGAAAAAAATTGAAAATGCTGAAGAAAGAAAAAAAGGAAACACAAAAATAGAGGAAATAAAAATCATGAAAAGAAGAAAAAAATGAATGAATTAAAGAAATTATGAAAAAAAAAAAAAAAAAAAGAAAGAAAGAAAGAAAGAAAGAATAAATAACAGAAAAAAGAAAGGAAGAAAGAAATGGCTAATATAGTAGAAAGAAAAAAAGAAAATGTAAATAGAGATGAAAGAAAGAAGGAAGAAACGAAAAAAGAAGGAAATGGTTAACGTAGATGAAATAAAAATAAAATAAAATAAAAGCCAAATATATTAGTTGTTACAAAAATAATGGCCGATTGAAGTGCCCGGTTTTGAAATGTGATTTTAACATAGAATTTGTTGTTTATTTTATATGAATTTTTGCATATATAATGTTTAATGTGTGCTCAAAAATAAAATGGAATTTATTTTCAGATAGAATGTATTTTTGAAAAATAGGAGCCTTCAAGATAAACATGCCTAAACATGACCTTCGCCTTCTTATGTTGCATGAGTTCAAGCTTGGGCACAATGCCTCCGAAACTGCTGCCAATATAAAAAAAGCATGGGGAGATGAATCCACAAGTGATCGGACAGTACGAAGGTAGTTCCAAAGATTCCGCAGTGGAGATGAGAGTCTTGAAGATGAAGAAAGTAGAGGACGGACATGCAGCCTTGACAATGAACAATTACAGGCAGCTGTTGAGCAAAATCCACGACAAAGTGTCAGAGAGATGTCTCAGACACCTAGCTACCCAAGGCTCGTATTTTGACTAATTTTAACATTTCTACTGTTAATGTTTCAACAATAAATATATGTATTTGAAATCGGCCATTATTTTTGTAACAACCTAATAGAGGAATGGGAGAAAGAAAGAAAGAATCAGGGAAAAAATTGAAAATGTAGAAGAAAGAAAAAAAGAAAACACATAAATAGAGGAAATAAAAATCATGAAAGGAAGAAAAAAATGAATGAATTAAAGAAATTATGAAAAAAAAAAAAAAGAAAAGAACAAAAGGAATGAAATTTCTGATCTGTTATACACCTGATACAAGTGATGCACATTGATATTGATATCTTTGTTGGTACTTATTTATAAGGGTGTTTTTTTTTTAAATTTTGAAAAGGCTAATTTCGAATAGGTTGATTTTTAACTGAAGATCACGAAAAAAAACTAGAAAAAATGAATGAAAGAAAGAAAGAAATAATATAAATGGAATAAAAAGAACAAAGAAAGAAAGAAAGAAATAAAAGAAAAAATAAGAAAGAAAGAAATAGCAAATTTATAAGAAAGAAAAGAAAAAAGAAAATATTTTGTCCCTAGATGGTATGTGTTATTTTTTAATTCTTAGATTTTAAAAGTATAGAAAATAGCCACTATTCCCTTTAAAATTGTTTTTATGCCCAGAATAAAACTATGTAACACACATATTTTTACTAGATAATATGCTGATATTTCTTAATGGCTTATGTTGTAGAAGTATCAAAAATGGACATTGTTCCCTTTAAACTTTGCTTTTCTGCCTTGAATAGAATATTGTTACTGTTAGTATTTGTTATTTCTTAATTGTTTATGTTGTGAAAGTATTAAAAAATAGTCATTAATCCCTTAAAACTCTACTTTTGTAAAATGAATAACACACATATTTGTATTGGCTAATATGTATTATTTCTTAATTGTTTATGTTATTAATGTATAGAAAATTACCATTATTCCCTTTAAAAAAAATTTTTTTCTGCTCTCGTTAATGAAATTTGAAAATTAACCGATTTTCTAAATGAAAGCTAGAAAATCCTCACATTATCATTTACAGAAAATCCAAATAAAAAAATATATGAATCCAAATGTATTTATACTAAACTCATTAAAAAGTGAACAAAAATGTTTAGAATTGAGTGATTTTCGAGTTTTGCGGCCTTGGTGTGAATTACTTTCACGTATCAACCCTCAAATATAGGCTGTAATCATGTTTTGAAAATCTCATTACGCAGGTCACAGAAGCAAGGTTTGAAGACAAAAATAAGTTTTTTTCTCATTCAACTCCCATTTAAGTAATTGGGAAATTACGCTTTCTGTCAAGGAACAAGGAAAAAATTACAAATTTTCTTCAGCAATGAATGTAATTACTAACCTCTCCGCCTGTCCCTGCGATTGTATCTCTACAGAAGAATAAGACTCCCCAAATGAGCCGTCTGTTGGTCATGGTTGGCAATCCATGATGGTTATAGACGGAATCCTGGTGGCTGAGCAGTCCGTGACATGCAACACTCCACTTTGCCCCTTACCTAGGCTAGATGAACAATCAGAAAGATGATTGTCCTAACCCTATTGCTCTTATGGCAAACCCCAACCCTTTTTATCATATATATGCTACAAGGCGGTGACTGAGGGCCTTAATCTCTTGGGTATGACGTTAAACTCTGTCGGATGGCGAAGTTCAAATTCTGAAGCTCTGTGAAATGTGGAGTATCTCTTCATCACTATTACTCTCTGATCTACTCTGACTTGGAATGGTAGTAACCATTACGGTACAATCTATGGCTTAAATTGAAGAAAATGAGTTTAAAACTGTGTTTGAAAAAAAGAGAGTTTTAAAAAATTGAGTAGCCATCGAAGAATGAATAAAACAAAACTTCTTCGGCATAAAAAAAAACCCACCAAGGGTTGACATGCCGTAAAATCCAACCTGCCAACCAAACAACCGACCTCTGCATGAGCAGTATAGGACACAAGGTCTATTTTTAAGCGGAATAATATATATGGTTTATACCCATCCCGTTTACCACGAATGAGATATGACACACGGACGCAAGTATGGGGCATCTTACTCACTATTTAGTAGTAATAGATATGCGAGACTAACTGGTTAACCATTATACCATGATGAAAGTGCTCTTTTCTTTAATAGTGTAGTCCTACCATGAAATTGTACTCGCGCATTATTTAAAATGAACTTAATTTGTACTAAATAGACATTTTATGATATTTTCGTGTTAAAACATGAAATCCAAGTGATTTGAACAATTTGGATTACGGCGATTCAATATTGGCAGACTATTTATTTCCTATTTCTTCCCAAACAAAACAGCAAGGGACACCAATCTTATCCACTTATTCTTTTTTTTTTTCATTTAAGATTTTTTGGCCAAATTTAATTGTTTAGAATGTATTAAAAATGAATTACATATGTAATTTATTTTTAATATATTTTAAAGTTTAAAATGTAAACAATTAAATTTGACAAAAAAGTCTTTAAATAAAAAAACATTTTTAGAAATCAATAACAAAAAAATACACTATGTACAGAAAATTTTAATTAATAGATGAAATTAATTAAATCAATAGATAAAATTCTAAGTTTCATATTACATATGTAATTTATTTTTAATACAATGTTTTAACACAAAAATATCATAAAATGTCAAGACTGTCTACGTTTCAGGACACAGAGACTTACATATCAGCATTCTCGTCAGTATGAAACTCAACAGGTTTTTTTAAACATTATGTCATTACATTGGATGTTGTTTAAAGATGTTTTTGCATTTTGAAATAATTCTCCCTGCTTTTTTTAAAAGATTTTAAACACGAAAGTCTTTAGAAGTTAATGAGTTTTTATGTAAATTTCAGCATTTCTTAAATATTCATTATTTAAAAACTAATGTATAATTAAATTAAAAGTGTTTGCGGATTAAAATAAAATCTAATTTAAATTGTTTAATATATTGTGCTTCTTTGAGGGCAAGGAATTTTATATATAATTTAGATCTATTATTTTCATACCTTTTTGAGTTTTTCACATCAGCATTAGCTGATGGTATTTCACTGGAGTCCGAGTGACAAGTCCCCTCAGGTCTTGAGGACTCTTCTGAGTATTCTAGCTGATTGCATCAATGCAGTAGTCTGGATGGTCTCAATTCTTCCTCTGTTTTCGCAGTTTATTGGGACTGTTCCAAGTGCATCAACTACAATTGGTATCACTTTCACTCTCATATTTCACAGTTTTTTCAATTCTCTGGCAAGATTTATTATATTATTATTATTATTATTATTATTATTATTATTATTATTATTATTATTATTATTAATCTATAATTTAATATCTGTGTTCCTTAAGTTTCCGTCCGTTATCATCGTGCAGCACCCTCTGGTAAAAAATGAAACCGTCCAAATCGTCCAAGATTGAATGCAAAAATATAAATACTGATTATCTGGTGTCACTTATCAACCGAATTCTTATCTATTATGAGTGTCGTCACTTTAGCTAAAGAAGGGGTCATTCCGTTTTTATTTATAAAGAAAGAAAGGACACGCTACACAGAAAAAATAATAAGAAAGAATAAAAGAAAGAAAGAAAGTAGGTGGAAGATAGAGAGAGGGGGAGAACGCGAAAACAATAACACTAATCTGTTTCAATCGAACATAATGGAAAGATAAAAAGAAGGAAAGAAAATAAGTGTGTGTGTGAGTGTGTGTGAGAAAGAGAGAGAGAGAGAGAGAGAGAGAGAGAGAGAGAGAGAGAGAGAGAGAGAGAGAGAGAGAGAGAGAGAGTGTGTGTGTGTGTGAGTGAGAGAGGGGGAGATTTAATCAAGATTACTATACTTTTTACATATTGAACTATTGTAATAGTTTTTAAGTAAGCATATCAAATATTGTAATAATTAAATTAGAATACTGTGGTATATACACTGGTCCTGCTAATAATAATAATAATAATAATAATAATAATAATAATAATAATAAGAAGAAGAAGAAGAAGAAGAAGAGAAGAAGAAGAAAAAGAAGAATCGAACTACCAAATCAGGAAAATATAAGAACACTCAGAGAAAAAGCGAATTATAAATACTTGGGAATATTGGAAACAGACACAATCAAAAAAAAAAAAAAAAAAAAGGTGGAAGAAAAAGTAAGAAATAATTACATCTGAGGAACAAATAAAACAAACTTCAAGAAAGCAATCATGCTGCAGAAATCTTGTAAAAAGAATAAGTACCTAGGCTGTAGCCCTTGTAACATACTCTGGACAATTCATAAAATGAACGAGGGTAGAACCCGTATGGTTGTTTGTTCTTATGGCATTGTCTTGTGTTGCGATTATAAGAGATTCAGTTTCTCTATTAAACAGTCTTCTTCTTAGCCATGTCCATGTCTTCTGATGTGATATCTCTTCAGTTTGTCGCCTGAAGTAGATATATAATTGTTTTTCTTCCCAATTCTGTTTTTCTTTTTTTAGTTTTTGATGTATTTCTGCCGGTAAATATGTTTTATTAGTGTATCCGTGAAATGCTTGGATTGTCGCATCTACACTATCTTCAATGTTGGCGAGACCTCTTCCCGTTTCTTTTCTTGGCACATATAGTCTGTCTATGTCGTGTCGCAGGTTGAATGCCTTGTGCATTGTCATAATGTTTCTTGTCCTTTGGTCCATCTATCGGAGTTCCTCTCTTGTCCATTTTACGAATGGTCCCGCGTATCTTACGAGGGGGACAGCCTAGGTTTTTATTCCCTTGATGATATATCTGCTACATAGCTTGGTTTCTTAAATATTTATTGTTCTTCTTACTCTTTCTTTCATATCTCCTTGTTTGATGGTGTCCAGTTCCAGTACTCCCAATTATTTGTAATGTTTCCTTTTTCTCACAGTGTCTTTATTTCTTCCTTATTCCGTGGTTCTATTCCTTTCGTTATTTCTTTTTTCCCAATTATATAACGCCCGGAACTGTTAGCTTGCTGCTATAAACATGGCAGCAAACTAACAGCTCCAGACCTTCAGAAATCTTCTGACGAAGATATCTTTAGCTAGAAATATTAAGAATACATCAAAGGTAAACAAACAACATCATAGTTCCCTCATTTTCCTTTACACTTGCATTGTGATAGCCTATATATATATATATATATATATATATATATATATATATATATATATATATATATATATATATATATATATATATATATTTTCTTAAAATTTTTCTATCAATACTAATACATAATGTAAGATAATCTTTTATTTACTTACTTACTTATTTACTAAAAAAAATTAAATTAGAGAACAAAGGAAAAAAAAGAAAATACAAAAAAAAAAAAAAGAAAAAGAGGGAGAAAGGAAAAAGAAAAGAGAAAGCGAAACAAAAGCTAAGTACATACATTTTTCTATTGACGGTTTTTATTTGTTTATTTTTTTTTTTTTTTGAATTTTGACATGGCAACATACTTGGAACATTTGACCAGATGACAGACAATATTAGGAACATTTATTCTCAACGAACAAAAAAAAAAAAAAGAAAAAAAAAAAGAGGAATAAGAAATTACAGTTATTCGCCCATTTCATTCATAAAGGAGAGAAGAAGAAAGAGAAAAAAAGGAGAGCAAAAGGAAATAAGAAGAGAAATTATAACCACACAAATAAAAACATAAGCACGTCCATTTCTGAAATTAAACTTTGATGATAAAGTTCATGCTTCGAAATCGATAAGACAAAAATAACATCTTTTTGTTTTTATTTTTCATACGCATTGTATTGGCCTTCAGAATATTAACATATATATATATATATATATATATATATATATATATATATATATGTGTGTGTGTGTGTGTGTGTTATGCTGATTGTTTTCTTTCTTGTATAAACGTGTCACTTTTCTGTGATTGCCAGGCTGCGATAAAATATCGAGGAATTTGCACCTTTGTTGAAACACATTGACGAAATCCTCGCCTGGTGTGTTATTCAAGCTCTCCACAACAGTTGCCATAATGGCGTCGACAGCTAACAGAGATTACATGAAATATTCACGCAAGTAACATTATTCTAAATTAGTCTCCCGACAGGCGTGACAGTAATAAACAGTGCCGGCCTAGCGAAGACCTCAATAAGCCCGTCATAATGTTTACTGGCAAAGTCGATATAGTATACCTTATACTTAATGGAATTGCTTACATAACACTAAGAATATGCCGATCAATCTATTGGAGAAATGGTGAGAGTGCTGCTTTCACTAGGGGTGGTTCTGTTATTGCTGGCTGTTCAATTCTTAAATGTAAAAAGAGTAAAAAGACTTATATTGAATCGCCCTGTCGGCTGAGACAGAAGAATACTTCGGGTGAACTTCTCCAGGGGAAAATATTTCCCCCATTGGGGCACATGTTAGCGGTGGGTGGTGATCCGAGATGCTTAAATACGGAATCATAGTGGCTGAGCAGTACACTATATGTAGCACTCCACTTTGACCCTGACTTAGGCTAAACGCCGAAGACATTGCTTTATTCATTCTTGATCGTTACTGAATTTTTTAAAACTAATTTTTAGACACATTTTTGCTAACTCATTTTTGGATATAGATAACTGTCTCTCGCAAACCATCCCTATCGGTCATCTCCCGGGAGGTCCTCTGTGCTGCATCCAGAATCCATACAGAGATGATCTTTGTAGATCCTTGCCGGACGACCCACACTGGTGGACCAATGTACAGGTTTCTACGAGAGAACATCACTAAGTTCGCCCTTTCTTCTCCAGCAATGTCCAGCATATCTTGTTCGTCTCACTAGGATGGTTTGTATGACCGTACGGCATCTTTTTGTGGGGTGCTGTTTCCCGGTTTGTTTCTAGATTGGGGTTGCATTCTTGTGCAAATCAAATCTAGCTCATTCTCTAGTTGCCTCGCAAGCGTGCAAGTGGTGCGGCCATACAGTATCACTGATACAAGTACCGCTTATCACTTCTACATAGCCTGGAGAAGACAGCAAGGAACATTGGGTTCGATGTGTTTTAAACAAGATGGGGGTATTTCAACACATGATGTTATGCCTCTAAAATCAATGGACCAGTTCACGTATCTAGGTAGTAATATCTCATCCACAGAAATTAATTTTAATGCACGCATAAGATAGGCATGGATTGCTATAGACATACTTAAATCATATACAAATCTGATCTCACTGATAAGTTTGGTAAGAAATGTTACTTAATATTATGCGCTTCATTCGTATAATGATTTACTAAATCGAATAAACCTCCAATTTCTTTGATTTAGAAGGAAATTGACTTTTTGTAAAAAGAATCAGTAGGGGTTATATATTTCCGGATGAGACAATATATTTCACATTTTATATTTTAATCGTTGAGAGCTTTTTCTCGGCTTGAAAAGCAAATTTTTATTTCTAGTTTATTTCTAGTCTGTGTAAGCTAGAGTAAAAATTGAATTAGGGTGTCAAACCATTTATCATCTTTTTTCAAGAATATATTAGCCATTTGATCTGCCCTCAATGCATCTTGCTTAACTTAAATGACCAGACAAGAGAAGGAAATAACTGAGATCAAGTTGAATTTATAAAACCGGCGCGTAAAGGCCGGAAATCGATCTCTAGTAAAAGTGAGCATTCATCATGGACAAGAATTACATATCAGGTCTATTTAAACATCAATCTTTATATAAAACTGATATAAAATTCTGGTCCATTATGAAATCAAACTTGAAGAGGCAAAGCATAGTTGAAATAAATTTGTTTCTGATAAATTAAGGTTTTCATTTTTTATTCATGATATACTCCGTATATTCAAAAATATGCGCACACACTAATACTTATGAGTATATACGCATGTAAGCTTAAGTTCTCAGTTTTGGTTGAATCCTATCTCGTCAACATTTGATAGCATTCACATACACACACACACACACACACACACACCACACATATATATATATATATATATATATACAGAGAGGGGAAGAGAGAAAGAGAGAGGAGAAGGGGGCGTGTGGTGTAATGGTTAGAGTCGTAGGAAATGGATTTGACGACCCGAGTTCAAATCCTGGACGAAACTGTTGGCATTTTCCATAGCGCAAATACTCATCTCCCTCAAGCTATAGGCTCTTAACATTGGTTACGTTAGGAAGGAAAACTCTGAATTCAAACCTGTTAACATCCG
>CM042141.1:105195069-105200069 GCA_023376005.1 Doryteuthis pealeii | reverse complement strand
TTCTCTGTCTTCACACACACACACACACACACACACACACACACATATATATATATATATATATGAGGTGGGGGTTATGCCTACTGTTAGCTCCGATATGCTTTATAGCACAGATCAGATTACACATATTGAGCTACTATAATACACTGAGTTAGTTGTGACGGGTATCGAATACGGAACCTTGCGATTGCTAGGCTGATGCTCTTTCGAAACATTTTTTTCTCTAAAAGACAACTAATTCATTTTGCAATGCACGCGATTAAAAAGAAAATTCCTATCCTTCTTATTTCAAAGCAATCAATTTTGAGTCTAAAAAACTAATTCGGAATTTTGTACGTGTGGCTGGATCTTGATGATAAAATGCGATTTATGATGTGGAAAAAGAGAATTCTACCTGCTTGTGTATTGGGTATTTCATCAAATGTCTTCAAAAAGATTTATATGACAGTATTTTAGATAGTAAAACCGGTCTGAAGCACTTGATAAGTGTGTGACCGCTGTGAGGCAAGAGTTTAAGTGAGTGGGGCTGATGTGGATGTAAGACAATATCTCATCCCCTAATTATTGCACCTAAAATCGATTTATCGACCTTTATATCTTCAACTTGATTGTAGGGCAGCACTACCTTCTCTCTTTCTAGTTGATTAGGTAAAATAAGAAACATTGGGAACAAAGGAATAATCCAATAAAAAAGAACATAATTTACATATAGCCTCAGCCTAAGATCTTTCCACGTTAAAACTTGAAAGAGAAAAGCAAAAAATGAGTTATGTCCCTCTAACCAATGTGCTCATTCCTATTTTTATTAATTATAATTGTACGATTATATTTTGGTTTGGTTTGTTTTGTTTTACGGCATATCAACATCAGTGGGTCATTTAATGCCGATAAAGTTTTGAAATAAATCAATTCTTAATGGATAATACAATTTTTTATAAATACATTTTTCTATTTAACCCATTGATGGGACCCTAACAGGTACTACCACTCCGGGTCAGAGTGGACCAGGGAGCAATGGTGATGAAGGGATGCTCCACATTCCCCAAACCTCCAGAACTGGAACCTCACCATCAGATAGAGTTTAACGTCATTCTCAGGACATGTAGACCCGCAGCCACCGCCTTCTAGCACCCATATGATAAAAAGGGATTGGGACTTGCCATAAGGGCAATAGGGTTGGGAAAATCATATAGGTGCTAGGGCTTGACGTGACCAGCCGATTGATCGGAGGGGGCCTCTCCGACCGCCCGTCTAGCCCAAGATAGGGCCAAAGTGGAGTATTGCATGTCATGAACTGCTCATCCACCTGGGCTCTATCCTTAGCATCACGTGTCGCCACCCACGGCGAACAGGTGGCCCCATTGGGGGAGTCTTACCCCTCTGCACAGGTGCAGTCGGTGCATTCTAATGCCCCAGCCGACAGGGCTTGTACGATTATAATCATTAAAAATAGGAATGGGCACATATTTCAAACTTTGGTCATTTTAATAAAAAATGTTCCACTCCCTAATTTCTACATTTCTAGAAAGATCAAATTAGATTTCTTTTTCAAATTCAATTTTTAAAACAGATTTTTAATACTATCTAACCCAGAGATGGGTTCCGAACAGGTACTACCACTTCGATTCAAGTTAGACCTGGGAGTAATGGTGATAAAATCGTTCTCCACATTCCCCAAATCTCCATAACATGAACTTCACCATTAGTGTTGTATTATCGTCGCCCGGAAGAGGAAGTTTCCGGCAAAAAGACAAAGAGAAAAATAAAAATATATATATAAAAAAAGGGAAAACGGAAGAGAGGTTTTCCGGTCAAAGAAGCAAGGAGAAGATAAAGAAATATATAACAAATGTCTGTTATCAGATCAAACAAAAAATTGCGTAGGCATATTTAGCGGATGTAAAAACCAGATCAAAAGATAAAGATGCGTGGGCGGGTTATATACATAAAAGAAAGTCAGAGATCCCAGCAGTTAGTCAGCCAGAAGACGCGGAACAGAGAACAAGTGAGACGACATCGGCTCACGGCCCTTTCACGGCCGACGGGCTGTGAGACCAACGTAGCCACCTATCTACCAACGCTAGCCCTCCAAGCAGCAGTCATTGTCAACCCTCGAGCATTTCCATTGTCAACTCTCGACACCACAGCCGAGTAAAAAAATAAAAGTCAGCAGTTTCTACTATACACATGTTGTGTTTTCTTAAACCTGACTACTACGTTTAAGCAGAGTAGACAATGTACAACAGCGATGTCAATTTGATACCACAATACTACATATATCGCTTTTGGTACTGTGACCATACGCTCTACGTTACATATACGATTTAGTGCCGTGAAAGAGGAACTACGTAACACTAGATGCAGTTTAACGTCAGACCCATGACACTAAGGACCTCGGTCACCCCTTTCTAGCACATATATGGTAAAGAGTTGAGGGGTTGCCATGAGAGCAATAGGGTCAGGACAATCATATAGATGCTAGGGCTTAACATGACCAGCCGATTATTCATAGGTGACCTCTCCCAACACCGTCTAGCTTAAGTAATGACAAAAGTGGAGTGTTGCGTATCATGGACTGCTCAGCCACCAGGATTCCGTCCTTAAGCATCATGGGTCGTCACTAACAGTCAACATGTGGCCCCATTGAGGGGATTGTACTCCTCTGTAGAGGTGCAGTCGGTGTATTCTACAGCACCAGCCGACAGGACGAATGAACTTATGTGTTCGGTTATAAAATAAGACCATCAAAACAAGAACAGAGGTAAACGAGTGTGAGTATAGATCTCTGGTGTTGTCATATCCTACAGGTCTAACGGACACACTCTATTCTCCAAAAGGAGACAATTGTTTTTTGCCTCCCTCAAATAAAAACAATAAAAGATTTCATAATACAATGGAAATATGCAAGGTGTCAGTATGTAAAAGTTTATGTCTTGTTTGAGAAAAGCAAACAAATATCAGTGAAAAGTAGGCCGTTAAGGCTTCCCGTTCCGCCGATGGAAAGAAAAGGAGGAAGAAGAGGAAAGAAAGTTATTCCATCTACATTTCCAAAGTAATGAAACAAGTTCATCCCGACACTGGTATTTCTAGCAAAGCCATGTCAATCATGAACAGTTTTGTGAACGTTATTTTCTAGAGAATCGCCTCTGAAGCAAGCCGTCAAATGATCTACTATTAGTAGCCGTGAAGTCCAGACCGCTGTCTGTCTCCTTCTGCCCGGAGAATTGGCCAAACACGCCGTCTCCGAAGGAACCAAAGCTGTCACCAAATACACCAGTACCAAGTAAATTGATCTTTAAAAGATTAACAGATAAAAGTCCCTGCATTCACATATTAAACACACGGAGGGAGGCAAAAAACAATTGTCTCCTTTTGGAGAACAGAGCGTGTCCGTTAGGTAGCGCATGGACTGTAGGATATGACAACACCAGAAATCTATACTCGCACTCATTTACCTCTGTTCTTTAACAGTATAGACTTGTCTCCTGTCTGGTCCTTATATTGTAAAGTCAGGTTTGGGAGACAAACATAATTTTCTCCCCTGGGATTGTAGGCGTGGCTCCCCATATCACGTGTCCGTTGGTCACGTGAAATTCATCCCTTACAAAGTGCCTATTTCATTCCCTGTTTCCGAAGGGACAATATCTACATGTTTTCGGTCCTTTCGTAAATGATTTAATCATCTCCGTTATGTTGATAAAGCATAATTTTATTGCACCCCACAGAATAACCATTGGAGATCTGTAAGGTTTGTTTTTTTCACTTTTCTCTATTACACTCAGTTTTGCTACTGGAACCTATAGTGCATTTATTTTTGTTTGGGATATGTGTATCCTGTATCTGTTAACATATGTATGTTACACATTCTTATATGCATTTGTTAAGATGAATTCGTTTTCTGTCTTCCCTTACCTAATATTCAGCGTGAGGTTATCTAGTTATGCCCTTATGGATTGTAAAGACTCAGTGTTGGTTTCAAACTAATATCCACTAATTCTTATAACAGTATGGCTTTACCATATAATTTACTGTCCACATTTCTCAAGTAAGCATTTTTCAGTTTGTGTAACCCTTTCACATACTGCTTCTTCAAACAACAATATGTGCATATATTATCTCTTTAGGCATTATTCAGTGTTCTTTTCAATCCTTTTTTCAGGTACTTAGATTTAGATTTCCACTGAACAAATTCATCCACGAAAATATGGCTGATCAAATGAATGTCTTTAGATTAAAAGCTTCGTTGGACTCGCCGATAACAAAGAGACAGAAGTGTCACGACCCGATAGTGACAGAAGGATTTCCTCTCGACGATAAGTCTCCTCTTTCTATTCTCATGAGAGGAAAAGAAAGAAATGTGTTAAATTTCCAGTCATCATGGCGACAGCAGATTTACTGCTTCGTAGACCCTTTAAAATGGATGAATAAAAGAGTACAGTACTATTTACAAGACCCCAACTGATTCATTACTCGCATTTCATGACGCTGAGAGGTTTGCTCAAAAGAAACTTTAGTCAATTCCGAGATATTTTATGAGGAATCAGAAGACGTTTTAACAAAGTATTACTCAGCCAGTGACGCTAAAAATAAAAATAAAAAGATAAAATCTTGTACAATACTAGCAGAAGTACTCGCTCCACGATAGGACTTAAATCATTTTTAGAACACCATAGAGGAAAGGGGAAGGGATGAGTAAACAAAATCAATTCTAATGATAAAAGAAGCTAAGAATTTGCGTATTATTATATTCTTTTATTATCGTCAAGTTCGTCTTGTTATGGCATTCCTAGTTAAATGAATTTTTTTTTTTTGAAAATGATGGTATTTTTTATAACTGTATTCTCGTGTTGCATATTTACGTGAATGCATTTTTTTTGTTTTTTTTTGAACGTGTATATTTTTATGAAAAAAAAAATTTCATTTAACTAGAAATGCCATAACAAGACGACTTCAGTTCTAGTGATCTTCTGAAAAAGAGATTTTATCTCGAAAATTCACGA
>CM042141.1:105177569-105190069 GCA_023376005.1 Doryteuthis pealeii | reverse complement strand
GTTATGTATACAGTCCTTATATCCATTGTTCTGGAGGTAAGTTCCATCCAAAGATATTGTTCCCAAGAACGGGCAAAATGAAGAACTCACTAACCCGTGGGCATTTCAGCTCTTTAAATCCAAGTCCAATAACCAGCTTATTATTAGAACGACTGAACAATTCAAAGAGAAGAGCTACTACGGTCTCTAGAAGTGAAGTTGAAAAAGGCGTGACACATTTTTAGAGATAGTAAACGAAATTACATAAAATCTTCATTATTTTAACTGAAAGTTCGCCTATTCGGAATATTATGTTCCATTGAAACAGATTAGCATCATCACTTCCATGCCCCCTCTCTCTCTCTTCCCTCTAATCTTTTTCTTTCTTTCCGCCCTGTCGGTGGGTCGTTAGAATGTACCGACTGCACCTCTGCAGAGGGGTAAGACTCCCCCAATGGGGCCACCTGTTGGCCGTGGGTGGCGACCCGTGATGCTTAAGGATAGAGCCCAAGTGGATGAGCAGTTCATGACATGCAATACTCCACTTTGGCCCTATCTTGGGCTAGACGGGCGGTCGGAGACGCCCCCTCCGATCAATCGGCTGGTCACGTCAAGCCCTAGCACCTATATGATTTTCCCAACCCTATTGCCCTTATGGCAATCCCCAGCCCTTTTTATCATATGGGTGCTAGAAGGCGGTGACTGCGGGTCTTCATGTCCTGGTAATGACGTTAAACTCTATCTGATGGTGAGGTTCCAGTTTTGGAGGTTTGGGGAATGTGGAGCACCCATTCATCACCATTGCTCCCTGGTCCACTCTGACCGGAGTGGTAGTACCTGTTAGAGTCCATCTATGGGTTAAATAGAAAAATATATTTATAAACAAAATTGTATTATCCATTAAGAATTGATTTATTTCAAAACGTTATTGGCATTAAATGACCCACTGAGGTTGATATGCCGTAAAACAAAACAAACCAACCTTTTCTTTCTTTATAATAAAAACAGAATGGTCCATTATTTATCTGAGGTGAAAACACTCATAATAAATAAGAATTCAGAGCATAAGCAACACTAGATACTCAGGATTTACATTTTTACATTTCATCTTGGATGAACTTATTTTTAACCAAAGGGTGTTGCAGGATGATAACGGTCAGAAGATTAAGGATTAAGCGTATTAATAATAGTAATAATGAAGGGTATATCATTCTGGAGTGTTGGGATGAAAAGCAATAATAATAAGATGATGGAAAACTAGTATTGAAAGTATAGTAATAATGAAGAATGCATCATCTAAAAGTGATAGAAATAAAAATAGATAGCTAGCTATGAACAGACTGAAATAGATAGATAAATAGATCTGAACTGACAAAGAAAGATACTTAGATATATAGATAGTAAATAGATTTGAACTGACAAAGAAAGATACTTAGATATATAGATAGTAAATAGATTTGAACTGACAAAGAAAGATACTTAGATATATATAGATAGTAAATAGATTTGAACTGACAAAGAAAGATACTTAGATAGATATATAGATAGTAAATAGATTTGAACTGGGCCATGGATACTATGACCTATGTTTTTGAAATACACAGAGGTCATCTATGAAATACACAAATGTTATATTCCAGCACAATAAACTGCTTAAATCATTTGACTAATTGAAAAGTAAGTTTAATTTTTATTTTATTAAACTAGTTTTGAAAATATGAATAAGTGTTTAAATGTGTTTTCTTAATATCAGTGGATGTTGAAGAAATATTTTTGTAGGCTAGGATTAGCATCTAAAAGGAAGAATAAACACATATATTGTGTCCGTTATCCTTTCCCGCGTACTTTCACGGTCTCAGAAACTAAACGGAAAGAATAAAACAACAGAGGTCCTAACGTTTAATAGGAGCTGTGTTTTTAAGTTTATCCCGCTGTTAAGTATCTGGCCACCATCCTTGGCCAGTTGTAAAAGAACTTAAAGTAAATAAGTAAGTAAGTCCTGAGTTATTTGGTAATTCAATAAGTCCTGTGGTATAGTATCCTTTGGTAAGTCAATAAGTCCTGTGGTATAGTATCCTTTGGTAAGTGAATCCGTCGTCCAAGAAGATCCAAGTAGCAGTGAGCTAAGATTAGAATCAGCCAATATAAATACAACAACAGCAGCAGAGCATCGCCAGTGATTGGATAAGAGGTTGCCTTCCCTGGTCACGTGCTTATCGGCGAGTCTATAAGTAGGAGTGACCATCTGCCACACGCCTTATATACTAAAACTCCAACACCCCCCTCATCAAACGATTAGTCACCACCGACTTAGCAGTCGTCGGTGACTATGCTATTTTTTTCACGCGGATTAAAACCACTTAAATTCAAGTGCCAGATTTCCGTCCGCCGGAAAAAATCATCCTAGCAGCTTTTTAGCTACTCAATACGTTTGACAATGATAAGTACTTTAAAAGCAAAATGCAAATGAACTTACTTATGTTTTCTATATTTAATACAGTCTGTGAATAACAATGCTTTGCGACTTAATTTAAAATTCTGATCCAATGAATATAAAATATGTATGCACGCTAACAATTGTTTCGATGTATACATTTTCATAAACTAGAATATTGCATTTGAGAAAAAAGAAATAACAACGATTTTTTTTAATGATGTAAGACTTCTTAGTAAATGTAATACACGAAATATATTGGGAAAGAAAGGCATAAAAATGTACTAATTCAATATATAATATTATAAAAATAGACCTAATTATCATTATGCTCTGATGATGATTTTTTATAAATCGAAATATTGTCAATAGAAGCATTGAAAATGATATAAATGTATATTCATTTTAACAACATTGTGTGTTTTCATACCCTTTTATCTAATGTTATGTATATATTAACAGAAATACTATGTTACTTTTCCGCATAAATAACGTCAAGATGAATTAAATTGTCAAATACGCTCCATGAAGAACTTGGATTCAAGTAGTATTAACAGGCTATCAATCTGATAAAATAAAACGATACTAATTGTCGTGTACGTGTGTGTATGTGTGTGTGTCTGTGTGTGTGCGTGTGTGTGTGTGTGTGTGTGTGTGTGTAGTGCTTGGTAATTAACAGTTTCTTACCTGTCTGTTTATCAGACCAAGTAACTACATATATATATATATATATATATATATATATATATGTGTGTGTGTGTGTGTGTGTGTGTGTATGTGAGTACAATGTAAAAGAAACACCGCCGTTTTTAAATCATAGGCATGGCCAAAATCCTTTCTTTAAACTAAAGAATTAATATCTTTAAATATTCTTTAAACTAAAGATATTATATATATATTTAATTATTATTAATATATTATTATATATATTATATATATAATTATATATATATAATTTATATATATATATAATATATAAATTATAATATATATATATAAATTATATATATATATAATTATAGGTATATATAAAAACAATTTTTTTTTGTGATGAAACAAAGAAAATACAGTGCTCAATCACAAATTGTGAGAGCTAATATTTTTGAAAAAATTAAAAAATTAAATTTTTATAAATCCGAAGTGCACTAGCGTCCGCGAAATCAACCGACGTTATTTGCGGTCCAGAATATGACATTAAGAAAAGATCTTCAATAAACACCATGGGATCTAATTCAACGACCTGATGATTGCACCCTAGCAAGAAACCTGTGTAGCTGTTTATAATAAAAGTTGATCTATAAAAACTCAGCAAATTAAATAAATATATATATAATTATATATATAATTATTACTAATATATTATCATATATATATATATATTTTTTTAGATATTCTTTAAACTAAAGAATGAATATTTTAAAGAATAAAAAAGTTTTTGTATAAAAAAAATAAAATTGTAAATTGCCACTTACTTTTTCCTTAAGAACAGAGCCAAGACTTTATAAAATAAAACTTTCTTAACTATAACGAATAAATCACGTTAAAAAGAATACATCTTCAGGAGAGAAAAATGGCTAAAAACTCTCTTTTGACAGATACAAATTTAGGTTATGAATTTCTTCCGTTTTAGAGATTGAAAAACAAATAATTGCGGCATAAGATTTTTTTTAAATGTTCCTCTTCATAATATAGGTTTTCTCTATGATATATAAGTACAAGACTGTAGTGAGTTGTAATCCCAGAGTGTAGTGTTCCCTGTAATATGCATAAGTCCAAGACTTTAATATTTCTCAGCTGTTAATCCAAAAGATAGGTCGTGAAATTGATTTGTGGAGAGTTGCAAACAATCTTAAATGCTTTCTATCATCGTCTCTCATTAGCAATTTTTACCATTTTTTGCAGTGTCTATTTTCTACGACAATAATCGTTACACAAACAATATCATGTTAGCTTTAGTTTATATCGCAGCCGAACGCATCTATCACTAAAGGGGAAATACATGTGAATTCCAGAGCCTTTATATTTTTATTATTCCGATCGAAGGGAAAGAATAAAAAAGCACCCCCCACACCAAAAGAAAGCGTTTCATCGATTACAGAAATACTCAATTACAGCTTTCGTCTCTGTTATATTTGACACTAGAATTTGCTATCAGCATTAAATCCACAGTTTATATACGTATTTCATATACATTAATTATTGCTTTGTCTTGGTGGAAAAAAACTGACTGATATTACCTTGATTGTAAAATCAGCAATCTAGCCCTTACGTTTTAAGTAGGGTTTGAACATTTATCCCTAGGGTTCAACAGGAATATGTAACTACCTCATCTTCGAAGCAGATCTCTGAGCACAGCATGCTGCAGAGAGAAAGGTTTGGTATGTGTATTATTTCTTATACTTCCTGTGGTCACAAATTGCAGACTTTATACAAAATATACTATCAATATTATTTATTTCCTTTTCATCTGAATCTGGAGTAGTGCCATCGAATTATGTTTTCACACTATTTTGTCTGATGTCGCTGTGGGGTTTCTTTTTTTAGTAATCACGAAGCATTCTCTATATTTAGTAAACTTTATTTAGTATGGCACAACGTCACATACTAAAAACTATGTAGTACGGTCCAAATACCTTATAGTAGTGTAGGGAGACCATAACTAATTGCCTTCCTTGAATAATGGGGCGCGTCCGTGATGCCGCGTGATATCCATTGTTAATGATGACAAGTAAATTGTTATTGCAGACCGCACACATCTTCTTATTATAATGAAGATTATGTGTTTGTCTGACTGTAACCGAAACTATGTTACTACTGATGTCACAATTATATTTGTTATTTACATCACCTTCTCCACGATTTTATTTTTATTTAAACCTCAATTATTAATAAGATTGTTTTACATTATTAATAATACTCCACTTTGGCCCTATCTTGGGCTAGACGGGTGGTGGAGAGTCCTCCTCCGATCAATCAGGACAAGACCTAGCAGTTATATGATTGCCCCAACCCTATTGCCCTTATGGCAAGCCCCAATCCCTTTTTATCATATGGGTGCTAGAAGGCGGTGGCTGTGGGTCTACATGTCCTGGGAATGACGTTAAACTCTATCTGATGGTGAGGTTCCAGTTTTGGAGTTTTGGGGAATGTGGAGCACCCCTTCATCACCATTGCTTCCTGGTCCACTCTGAACCGGAGTGGTAGTACCTGTTAGGGTCCCATCTCTGGGTTAAATAGAAAACATTAGTTTATAAACAAAATTGTATTATCCATTAAAAATGAAATTATTTCAAAACTTTGTTGGCATTAAACATTTTTTTTTTACCAATAGAAGTATTCTGCATAAAATTACCCAAGGGGTTGACCTGCCGTAAAACCCAACCAACCAAACCAGTATTAATACTGTTGACAATATCTTATTATAATGGAGATTGTGTGTTTTTCTGTCTGTAACCGAAACTATATTACTAATCAAGTCACAATTAACATAGTTATTTTAATTACATTCTTCATGATTTTATTTATATTTAAACCTCAATTATTAATAAAATTGCTTCACCTTTTTATTAGTGTTGTCCATATCTACATACAAATAACATGCAATTGTATTTATATATACAAAAATAGCGGTTTTCAGTGTGAACAGGAAGGCTAATTTGCATATTGATGTTAAAAATGTGATTTTATTAAATATGTGCTTAGTATTATGGATTTCTAACTGTTTGGTTTTATTTTAATGAATATAAGCAAAAATCTCTCCAATGAATCTTAAATTAAATACATTAACAAGAAAAAATAAGTGTAATTTTATACTTTATTTCCTAATTTAACTAAATAGCAATAAGTAAAATTCAGCAATGAAAGACGGCAGTGATGGAAGAGTAAGTTTCATTTCTATTTTTCTATTATAACCCCGCTCTGTTTCAAATCTTTTTATCTGCATTCTTATTAGACTTTCTAATTTAATATAATATTTCATTACATTAAAACTTAGATACTTGCACCCGGAGGGTGCATATATTTGCTAGTCTACATAATAATAACATGCAATTGTGTTTATATATAAAACAAAATAGCGGTTTACAGTGTGAACGCGAAGGCTAATTTGTATATTGTTATTAGACATTTGATTTTAATAGATATCTGCTTAATATTATTGATTTCTAATTGTTTGGTTTTATCTTAATGAATATGAGCAAACATCTCTTCAATAAATATCAAAAGAAATCCATTACCAAGAAGAAATAACAGTACTTTTATTCTTTCCTTCCTATTTTAATATAACGTGGCGGTATATTCACGGTACCAAAACGGATATATGTAACGTTCTAATAGCGATATATGTTGTATAGCGGGTCTTGTCAACGTGCCTCCAAATTCACGACACTAAAAAGGTGTTCGGCATGTGGCGGTCATCTTGTCGATAAAAAAGTAAAACGCGAGAAATATATCGTCACAAGTTGCTTAGCTTTTATTTTCGAGCTCGTCTCGTGGGTTGTATCGGAAGAGTAGGAAAGGCAGAGAGAGAGAGAGAGAGGGGGGGACACTGTTAAATTACTGTAATCCCACACTAGGGACCAGAGGCCCGTCTGTCCCCCACGTGTCGGAAAGCAAAAAGAGGCCGGTATTTTTCTTCGTCTCTCCTCGTGACCAAGTGACTTCCGGTTCCGGTCAACACCCGAAACTTCCGGTTGGCTTTCAATTCTCATTTGTGGGGTCACGCCCAGGTCAAATTCACGACAAACCGTTTTACGTTTATCACTTTTTTAAAAACCTATACTTACTCTTATTTCTTCTTCCTCCTTTTCTAATAGCAGTCCTCGCAAAACTCAGGACAATCACCATCTCGCTACATTAACTAAATAGTTAGATTAGGAAAATTTAGCAATGAAAGACACGAGTAATGGAAGAATAAGTTTCAGTTGTTCTATTTTCCGATTATACGCCCTCTGTTTTAAATCTTTTTATCTACATAATAATTTAGTTTCATTAGCCTTTCTAATTTAATATATTTTATTACATTAAAACTTAAATACTTGCACCTGGAGGGTGCATATATTTGCTAGTTTCATTAATTGTTTCTTTCCGTCTTTATCTCAAATCTATAAGTTGTAAACATACTGCCCAGTGAAGGGAAATCGGACACAGGTAAAGCAAAGACTTTATGCGGAGCTTTTCTGCTCTTAAAGCTGGGGAGGAAGAATACACCGACTGTACCTCTGAAGAGGGGTAATGTCCCTCAATGGGACCACCTGTTGGCCGTTGGTAGTAATCCATGATACTTATGGACGGAATCTTGGTGGCTGAGCAGTCCATGATATACAACACACCACTTTGGCTCTTAATTGGCATCTGAGTCAGGCATCTGAGTCCAACGATCAGTCGACTGGCTACGTCAAGCCATAGCACCTATTTAATTATACCGACCCTATTGATTTTAAAATAAGCACCCAACCCCTTTTATTATTTCATACGTGCTAGAAATCAGTAGTTAAGGGTCTTAGAGTCCTTGGTATGACGTTAAACTGTGTCTAGTGGTGAAATTCCAATTCTGAAGCTCTAGGGAGTGTGGAGTTACCCTTCATCAGCACCACTCCAGAGCCCATCCTAACCCGGAATGGTAATACGTCAACGTCCCATCTATGGGTTTGATAGAAAACACATGATTTAAAAAATCTGTTTAAAAACTGATTTTTTAAAAATTTGAATACCCATCAAGAATTAATAGAACTAAACATCATCGGTATAGAATAACCCCACAAGGTTTGACATGTCGTAAAAACCAATCAACCAACCAATCATCTGGTAAAAATGAAATTAAAAAGATAATTATCGAATCGCTGATTTTGTAAGTATGGACAAAATTTAATTTTTTTTTTCACGTGCCAAGAATTAAAATTCAACTAAGCTTGAAAAAATGTCTGATACTTTACGTATGTCACATCATATTTGTATTCAATTCTGTTAAGTTTGCTCAGGCAATAAAATATTCTTGTTATTACGTCGTGAATTGTTCTCACATTTATCATGTTTTCTACGCATGTTTATTAAACCAACTAATGATCGCAGTATATCATAGCGCTTCTTTTTTTTTACAGAGCAACGTAATTGTAAATAACCGTGTCTGGAAATTATCTTTGACTAATTAGCAGAAAAGATGTCTGAGCTATAGAACAATAGTGTCTTTGCCATTTATTAACCTCTTTCTTAAAGAATTCTTACTTAATACACCAGCCTAAAGGATTTATTATTTGTTTGTATGGTAGGCAGTAAAAAGATTCTAAAAGCTTATACATTCATTGTGTTGAATACAATACCTTGTAGATAAATTACTCGCCTAATAGATTTGTATTCACATTTGCCGAACAATTAAAAGGAAATGTGTTTCCAACTGTGACTTAGTTTATTTGACGAGTACCATACTTTTCACACAAATACAAGAATTCATAAAGTTACCTTTCTAGTCATAGGAAATGGACTCGGCACGCCGATTTCAAATCCTGGACGAAGCTATTCGCATTTCACATAGTTCTAAATCCATTGGGAAAAGTATGAATCCAATTATTCTCCTCCACCTTTGATTAAAAAAAGTAATTAAAAGGATTATCGGAAAAGTCCCATCTGATCAATCGGCTGGTCAAGTCAATCCCTAGCACCTATAGGATTGTCACAACCTTATTGTTCATATGGGAAACCCCCAACCCATTTGATCATATATGTGCTAGAAGGCGGTGACTGATGGTCTTAGTGTCCTGTGTATGACGTTAAACTGCATCTAGTGGTGAAGTTCCAGTTGTTGAGCTCTGGCGAGTATGGAGTACCCCTTCATTGCTATTACTATCCATGCAGACCCGGAGTGGTAATACCTATTATGCTCTAATCTATTCGTTAAATAGATGGAAATATGTTCTAAAATATGTTTAAAAAGAAATATGAATACATAACAAAAATGAATAAAACAAAAACGTCTTCAATATAAAATCACCCGACACGGGTTGACATGCCGTAAGATACCAACCAACCAACCAACCAACCAACCAACCAACCAGTCTGACCCGTAGTTTTAGTACCTGGTAGAACCCCTCTATGAAATATTTTATCATTGGTTGGATGAAAACTGTCAATTGTTTGAAAAATATTGTTTAGATTTAATAAAATTTAGTATGTACTAATAGACCTCTCCTCATGAGATAGGTCAATTGCCGCCCGGTAGGATGGCTTTTAAGCTAAAACAAAATTTATTAGTGGCCACTCATTATACATTTACCTAGAAGGTAAATTACAAAACTGATCGGGTATAATGCTAAAATTCCAAAATTTCTAAAAGCGTTTTGTTTTCCCACGCTGATTGTTTTAAGCGACTTTTTTATTGCTTTAAAAACATTTTGAGTGGATGAGGCTGAGGGGGATGCACTCTGTATCGACGCAATGAAGCAATGAAGTTCAGGATTCAGATTAATTAAACGGGCAGGAAAAATAACAAATTACGCTTAATCACAATGGAAGCCAAAGAAAAAAGAAAAAAATGAAACGGAAGATAAATCTTAGATTAAAATCTTAATTAAAAAAAGGAAAGTAATCACATCTCTGCAGAATAATACCAAATTGAAGGAGGCGAGTTCCCGTAATTCAGTTGAAAACTTCTGGACTGCGACATAGTAGTAAGCGAATTCATACCCCAGTGGCACTACTACATTCACTTTCAGACAATACGCTTGGGAAAGTTCTACGTATGAGTTAAATTGTATTCCTTTTGTTCTTCTACAAGGATGAATTTGTCATTAAATAACACAGGAAGGTTGATATGCTATTAGACAAAGAAACAAAACCAAAAACTTTCAAGAAATATATTTAATTCCACAGAAACAACATTTCCCTGATAATAATGACCAAAAGTACTAGGGAAACATCAAACAATATTAAATAAATATTATCAGTTGTATTATTTTATACATTATATATATATACTATATATATATATATATATATATATATATATATATATATAGTTGATTTAATATAGCTCTCCCAAATTTGGGGAGCTATATTAAATCAACTTAGATTTATATAGGCCCCAATTTTGGTCGAAATACATTTATTATGGAATTACGGTGTTGTTTTCCTTCCTTTCTAAGATAAATATTGATGATATAATCTAAAAAGTTTATTATACATTGAGCTCTCTGTAGTGATTTAAAGATTCACTTTATTTATACATACTGGATCATACAATAATAATACAGTGTGTCTTTGAAATTACATGTAGAATCATCCCTTACTAACAAGTTTTGGAAACCTTTCATATATATATATATATATATATATATATATATATATATATATATATACATATATATATATATATACATATATATATATATATGTGTGTGTGTGTGTGTGTGTGTGTGTGTGTGTGTGTGCGTTTGGATTTAAGTAACAAAATACTTTGTATCGAAGTAATTTTTGTTCATCTTCTCATCAGAGGAGGAATCAATGATGGTTGTAAACAGCTAAAACTTAATTGATAAAGAAGAAACATAAACTCATCCTTCTGGTATCGAGGTCAAAACTAAACCATTTGGAGAAGAAATATACATACATACATACATACATACATACATATGTATATATATATATATATATATATATATATATATATATATGGGGAGGTGTATACATATATATTGATAATATAGTTATATTTATAAGTAAAAATTGCTCTATGTCATTGATATAACATATTAATAAACTAAATTAGCCTTTCAACTATGAGTCACGTGATTGAACGTTCCCATGACGTACCAAACAAACAAAACTTCCTTACCGTGTCCCACAAACTAAACAAGAATCAAGCTAACTAAATTAGAATGAAGTGTCTGGCCCTACCCATGATGCATCACACAAAAGCATAGGAAAAACAGGAACACAAATAATTGATTTGGTTTGCAAGCGAGAAACTATCAGCAAACGCCATATATTTCAAGTCTTTGCTACCATAATATATTTACAGGAGGCGCGTAGTGTAATGGTTAAAGTCATGGGAAATGGACTCGTCGCCCCGAGTTCAAATCCTGGACGTGGTAATTGCATTTCACTTTGCGCTAATACCCTTGGGAAAGGTATGAATCCTACTCTCCCTCCAGCTATGGATAAATAGTAGGGCAGTCTGGGCTCTTTATCCTTGGTTAGGCAACCGATCTAGGAGAAGGAAAACTCTGAATTCAAACCTGTTAAACTCCGCTTAAGAAATTGACCTTATGTCGCATCCTGCTCGTGCGGAGGGGTTGGTATATATATATATATATATATATATATATATATATATGACGTTAGGGTACCAAGCAGTTTTGATACTGAGTGTTCCACTACGGTAGATATCCATGAACTAAATCTAAGAAAAGTTTTAAAGATATCGCTAAAAACAACCTCTGGCCGATCAATATAAACAGTGGAGTACGAGAAGTTGATGATAAATCGATCAACAAGGAAGAAAATGATATATGAAAGCTGTAAAGCGTTTGAGGCACGGAGAATCGAACACTCCATTTTGAAACGAGCACTTCGGAAACATGATGGACCTCGCTCCATTATACTTTACAACCTGAACATGTTCATAACATCTGTAGTTCAATACGTCGGACCAAAGTTGCCATTGTTAATCATATGATATCTCATGACAGCAGCAAACTATCGAAATATCGTTTTACAAAATTTCTTCAACAGCAATCTACAAGTAAAGCAATTCTGTGATAAAGTGTGTATGTCTTCAGCAGGTTTAAAAAGTGATATGTTAGTTGTGGTACAAGACCAGAAATATGGAACACTCAGTGAGAATCAAATTCACTAATAATGGTCTGCTAGGCTAACTTGTTAAACATTATACCAGAGTAGCCACTAAATATGTATTAATATGTATTAAATATATGTAATTCATGGATTGTGGCTGAAATCCTATTTCCAAGGGCCTCTAATGATTAAGGACTTCAACAGATTATGAATAAGCTGATATATTCGGACTGATCTTACTGCTTTTTACTATACCCCATTTGACTCTCCTCTAATTGTTGTAAGTTGTCTTGTTAATTGT
>CM042141.1:105107569-105175069 GCA_023376005.1 Doryteuthis pealeii | reverse complement strand
AAATTTTACACACGGGCAAGGAGGCATAAATCTAGGCGTGGACATATAGGCACACCATGGATCTATACGTAAATGCACACACGTACACTCACAAGGAAAGGCAAAAACACAGATTTAGAGATACAAACATAAAACATAAGTATCCACAAAGTGACGCACGCATGATCATACACATATACATTAGATAGTTAATCATGGAACAAACGTATATATATATATATAGAAAAAAGCAGTGTAATATATATATATATATATATATATATATATATATATATATATATATATATATATATATATATTATACTCAAATTTTCGTCTGCTTTTCATTTTAAAAACGAAATAAAATTAATTAAATCGGTTATTTATTGTCAATTTTTTGGCCACGTCCAAAAGTAGTAACATGATCAGCATCAGTAAAAAAGCAAAGTTACATATGTAACTTATTTTTGATACATTTAAAACGATTTTTTCGGTCAGTTCTGATCAAATACGACTTATTATTCGTGTTTACAAAATAAATTTAACACTTTTGAGTTTTCTTGTGGATTATAATGCTTCTGATTTTTTAAAAATAAAATTTATTTTATTTTTAACACAGAATATGCCTTTTCAAAATTAAAAAAAAAATCCAGCTCTGAACATGAACGTTCGTTTGTACCCCTCCTGTTTGTAACGGTTTACTTATTCCGTCTCTCCATCACAAATATTTCGCTCTCGATGAAGACCGCTTTAATAAAAGGTCGAAACAGATTTCTGTCAGAGGACTATAACATCATTTTTTTGTCTTTTCTAAAAATGTTTAATTCATACTGTCCGATTCACTTCCATTTACTTTTCATATATATATATATATATATATATATATATATATATATATATATATATATATATAACAGGTAAAATATTTTAAAAAACACAATTCATATATATATATATATATATATATATATATGGGGTTTATACATATACACACACATATACATAATACTATGATACTCACATAGGCAAGATACCCTCTGTCTTCAAACACCGTTGTGCGTCTACGCTCTCATATATATATATATATATATATATATATATATATATATATATATATATATATATATATAGAAATGGCAAAATTCATTATAAACCTAATTCTCAAAAAATAATAATTTCGCTAGACTTCCATTGTTTTAATGATATTTATAATGTGAATATTTTTTCTTTTGTTGTTTATTGCATGCATGATTGCTTCCCTTGAATTGAATTGCTCCAAATAATTCTCTCTGTGTCTTTAATAATATTTTCATCAAAATCTCATAAAGACTTAATTATTTGTCAATGTATCCGGCTAAAAAAAATCGAAAAGGTTAAAAGGAAATCGATCGAAAAATAAAATGTAAAGTAAATGAAAATAAAATAAATAAAACAACAATAAAAAAAAAACGAAGCCTTTGTTTAGATGTTTAGTTGTTGTTTTTTCTTGTTTTATGTTTCTTCACCAGGAAAAGCAAATCAAATCAAACATTATGAAATAAGAACTATAAAGACAATCGTACCATTCTCACAATACTTTGCATTTATTGTTGATCACTAAAATAAGTCCGTTGTGACTACTTTTCAATGAATTTTAGTATTTAGACTTTGCTTGCATTTTATTGAAATATCATTTGCAATACATTTATTTCATACGCAACTTTCCCCTTGTGCAAATTAATAGTTTCCTTTCTTCAGCATATGGTCAGGTTTAGAAGCACTGGAGTGACAGGGTGTAATCGATTTCTATGTTTTCGAGTTTTATTTGCTAGATTTCATCTATTTGACCACAGCTTAGTGATGTAATCAGACCTTTCAAATTATTCGTATTAGATAGGAATAGTTAAAGCCTTATAACCATATGCACATTATTTGTATGAATAATTGTTAGTGGAAGCTATAAATGTTTACTCCAGATTCCGTCACGGACACCAAATATGATTTACTTGAAACCATATAATTACTTGGAAAGTATTGGTGTTAGAGACACTTGTTCAAATTAATTGAAACAGACACTTAATTTCCTTTCTTTCACCATACGGTCAGTTTTAGACCCACCGGTGTGACAGGGTGTTATCGATTACTATTTTTCCCAGATTATGTAATTTCCAGTGTTGTACAGTAATATGAATCTATTTTCTGGAGTATGATGAAATATGTTTTTCCTAGAAATATATTGCGTCATCCGTGATTGTATCGAAATTTAATCACGCCCAGACAATATTTTCTATATTGTCGATGAGATGACATACGTCCATTGCTAGCGATGGATGTTACTTCAAGGAATCGTATAAACATTGGAACGCTGCACGAACACACTAGCAAGCTTTATAGAGAGATAACGGATATTATGATAATAACGGAGTTATTCGTTTTGTTTCAATTAATTTTCACAAGGGTGTTGGTCTAATCGGACAGTAATTCTTCTTTAATTGCAAACAAATGACAAATATCTTTTTCATTGTTTTTTTAAAAATAAAGATGATTTCAATGCACTTCTATCCTAAAGTCTCTCCTCAGTCGGCAGAGTCCAATGAATACAACTGCCCCTCTGCTGATAGATATGACCCCCCCCGCCTCAAAATGGGAATCTCTTGGCCGTAGGTGGTTACACATAATGCCTATGGATAGGATCGTGTTGACTAGGCTATCAGTAACTCGGGTTCTAAGTGGTCCTGAAACATGCAACACTCCACTTTGGTCTTACGTAGGCTAGACGGGCAGTCGGTCAATCGGCTGGGCATGTCAAGCCCTCGCACGTACATAATTATTCCGACCATATTCTTCAAATTGCTCTATTTGCAAACACGCACCACTTTTTATTAAATTGGTGCTCTAAGGCGGAGGCTGAGTGACAAATATTATTATTTATTAATACATAAATTAATAGTTGATGAAAATTATTTCTTCTTATTAATACACATGAAGTTAATGAAAAATATTTCTATCAGAAAGCACATACAGTGGTACCTTCACTTACGAATTTAATTCGTATAGCGATTGTGCTAGTAACTCAAATTTCTCGTATGTTAAATCAATATTCCCCATTGAAATTAACTGAAATGTTATTAATCTTTTCCAGCTATTGCATTCTTTTACATGTTTTTAAATAAACAATATATCACTCTGATGTATAAATATGTAATAAATCGAATATAAAAAAATAAATTGGTTTTCAATAATTGCAATGTTTTTTTTTACTTCACTTTAGTTAATCTTCAATTAACTTAATCTTCTCCATATTTTTTGTTTCTTTGCTTTTTCAAAAATTCTTCCTCACTTTTATGTGCAGTTTCCATCAACAAAAACCTGTCCAGTTTAAGTATAAAAATCATCTTTTTAATGTCGAATAGTAGTATGTAAGTAAAAAAAGTAAATTTGGCGAAGTTGTCTGTTGTCTGTGTCAGCCGGATAGCGAGAGTGTCTATCTCTTTTTGCTAACACAAGACCAGGAGATTGTTTTTACTGATGTGGAGCGCCACACCTACAGTCAACTCCCCTCTTTACCACACAATAAGATTACTCGATCTGTGGTACTCATGTGCTGAGTTGGCGGGCACTGGTATCGAACCAGAAACCTTGTGATTAGCTAGGCAGTTGTTCGACCCTCTAAGCTAAACCGGCCCTTAGTAGTATATATAAAGATTCGGCATTAAATAACCCCAAAAGGTTGATATACCATTAAACCAAACAACAAAACAACATAAAATATTGAACAATTCTTTCTATATTACTTAAAATACCTACATTCTGGCAGTAACGGTTGCTTTCATTTATTGCTACTGATGGTCTATTTTTTATGATTTTCAATGCATATCTCATCTATTGAATGCCAAATCATGTTGCAACAAAATATAGATTTAAAACAACAACAACAACAACAACAACCGAACAAACAAACAAACAAACAAACAAACAAAAGAAGAAAAAACTCAGCAAAACACGTAAAACTACTGCGGAATTTAATATTGACTGAGAAAATATTCCCAAACATATTTACATTGTTCGTGCAGAAATTTTCAAATGTAAGCCAGAAGATAGCGAACAGCAGCTAAGTCAATAGCCAGCAATAAGATAAACAGAATCATATATATATATATATATATATATATATATATATATATATATATATATATATATATATATCATATATAATATATATATATATATATATATATATATATATATATATATATATATATAATATATATATATATATATATATATATATATATATATATATAATATATATATATATATATATATATATATATATATATATATATATAGATAATATATATATATATATATATAATATATATATATATATATATATAATATATATATATATATATATATATATATATATATATATATATATATATATATATATATATATATATATATATATATAATATATATATATATATATATATATATATATATATATATATATATATATATATATATATATATATATATATATATATATATATATATATATATATATATATATATATATATATATATATATATATATATATATATATAATATATATATATATATATATATATATAATATATATATATATATAATATATATATATATATATATATATATATATATAATATATATATATATAGATAATATATATATATATATATATATATATATATATATATATATATATATATATATATATATATATATATATATATATATATATATATACTATATATATATATTTATCAGTATCATTGATAGGGCATGTATATCTAATTTAGCGTAGCGTAGGAAAGAAGTCAATGGCGCTTGGTAACTGACAATTTGTTTTGAAAATTCAGGTTGTCAGTTACGACAAAGTAGTAGCGGACACATTTATCAGCATTTACAATTTTAAAGTAAATTTACGATAAAAGTACGCTTACGATAAACAATAAAAAATCAAATCGTTCGTTTGAATAAATTGAAATTAAAACATAATGTATATGTTTACTGGTTATTCTAATGGCCAAGAATATATTTAATAATAACGTTTTTTAAGCATAGGTCTTATAACATAAAATGTATGAGAGATTAAAAATTTCAAATAACTTAAGAGTAACGATATCTAATTTCTATCATTATCTGTTCGGTTACCTGTCTTACAAAATGTTGGATTATTTGGTGGATATAAGCCGTGCTGCAATACACCACTTACATTTATAGACTAACTGAGGTCAAGTGGTTTAAACCTCTGCCAATCAACAGCACGAATACTGGCTTGTTAACTACTTAATCGGTGATACTGACAGACCTCCATTTGCAATCATTGACGAAGGACTTGCAAAACTGGGGAGCACCAAGGAACAACCAAAGGATTCTTTACTAAAGATCGCGCTCTGCTTAACACAAAGGATATCCGCTGGACAAGCGCCCTTGCTTGAAGCCTCAAGGATGACCACTAAAATCGTAACACAAAAACATATAAATTTAAGCTGTATATAAATTAAAGATGACCAAAAACGATTGAAGAAGTTTAGAACTTAAAATAAAATAAATTATTATTAATGAAAGTAAAATATTTTGTTGGTTTTTTAATTTAAACTAATAAGTAATTAGAAGGAATATCGTATCTGTTCTTTTCTTAATATCAAGTGACAACCTCTTCATATCTTTTTTCACATTTAAGAGTTTTCAGTAGGATAATTTAACATTTAAATAATTATGCAGGCAATTAAGCTCCTTGTCTTTTGTTTTAGACAGTCACAGTCAGTATATAATCCGGTCATTATCTCGTAATTTAAGATTATCCTGTTAGTATCTTTCTTCAGTCGTGTAAAGCAAAATATTGTAAGATAATTTTTTTCCGAATTAAATTTTTATCAGGTATTTTCTATGTGAACATTTCTCTCTCTCCCTTGTATATATATTTAGCAACCGCTCCGTGTTGTATACTCTCTTTACTATATTATTCTTCTGCTCATCTTTGGTATCTTACGTTCTTCTTCTAGCGTCTGGGCTTCGTCTTGGGGACTTCGTGTCTGGTCTTCCATTGGGGATTTCTCTTTATCAGAAGCCCTGCGTCATTGGTAGATTTTAGATAATAACCCAAGACTTCGATTTGCTTTAGATCATATTTTATTCCGAAATCCTCACCAGACTACCTGCGCAGATTGAGTCGGTCGTGTGCTTAACACGACTTACAACTTTCGTGGTTTGGCCGATATTCACTAAACTGTCTTTCTAATCTAAACCGGAAGAGGGTCTTCTCCACCGATGCTCACGGTATTCACCGGAAGGAGGATCAGGACTGAGGTCAAGCCTTGTCACTCAATCATTCAAGGCCGCCGGCTGTAACTTATAACAGCCATTTTTGTTTCTATACTACTGTAAATAAGTGTTAGGATACTAACAATTATGTAACATCCGCACGAGAAGGATGTGACACAATGTCAATTTTTAAGCGGGGTTTAACAGGTTTAAATTCAGAGTTTTCCTTCTCCTAGATGGATTACCTACCTAATGTTAAGGAGCCTGGTCTGTCCTACTAGTTACCCATAGCTGGTGGGAGAGTATCTGGATGCTTAACGTTCACAAGGGTATAAACGGTATGTGAAATGCAAACAGTCGTGTCCAGGATTTGAACTCTACGTATATGTATGTATCTCCCATACATGCATTCTGTGTCTCTCGCAGATCCACTATTACGGAATAGCAAGTTCGATCCTCGCTGGATAAAAAAAAATCCACGTAAAAAAAAAAACGTTGTGTTAATCCGGTTTGACAGGCGCAGAAAATTGTGTTAACATAGTAAAGTTCCAGTTTCGAAGCTCTGGGGATTGTGGAGTATCCCTTCATAGGCATTACTCCCAGGTCGATTCTGACCCGGTGTGGTAGTACCTATTATGGTCCCATCGGTTTGAAACCATATAATTGTGTGCAAACAAATGATTTTAGACAAGCAAAAATGAATAAATAAATAAGATTTTTGGATGTTTGTTTATTTTAGAAGCATTGTTGATAAAGTATATATTATTATTTATATTTTTGCTAGAAGGCAATTACAATGCGTATATCGCATAACATTCGATAATTATAGAAGATAATAATGAGAAGTGAATTTCGGTAAAGAATTATTCTGTGTGTAGAACATCGTACAGACTGTTTCAAAGATGTTCTACACACAGAATAATTCTTTACCGAAATTCAGTTGTCATTATTATCTTCTATAATTATCGAAATTTATGCGATATATGCATTGTAATTGCCTTCAAGCAAAAATATAAATAATAATATATAAATAAGTAAGTAAAAGTAAAGTCGTCGGGGCGGCCTAATGTCGGTATCAGCCAGTCAGCGAGGGAGTCTATCCCCTTTTCAATAGCGCTAGACCAAGGAGATTGTTTTGGCGTCTGAGGTGGAGCGCCACACCTACCATCAGCTCCTTACTTTACCGCACAGATCCCTGTGCTACTCATACGCTGAGTTGGCGAGGACCGGTATCGAACTAGGAACCTTGTGGTTTCTAGCCGAACGCTCTACCGACTGAGCTAAAAAAAAACAGGAAAGTGCAATGCAAATGCAAATGAATATTGAAATTCTACTTATGATTATTATAATTTCTCTCGCCATATGTCTTTATCAGTTATTGTTCCTGGCAAATCCTTAACACAGCATCCTGTGTCCGTACGGAGCTGTTGTTTTTGCTGGCCGGCTAACGCTGCTGCGTCTATGTGTATGAGTTTACAGGAGAACGTCACTTATGAAAAATGGAACAATATTGCAAACTTGAAGCTCACTTAGCTTCATAAAAACCGAATAGCAGCATTTACAATTGAATAAAATTGTAGATATTCATAAATCTATGATCTGATCTTCTGACCAAAAGACACGACGGAGATCCCATTACGTAGTGGCAAAAGTGCTGAACTTTGACATCATAATTAGTTATATTGAACTCCTTTGCGTTATTATGTTCACTTTTTGACTAATACCCTTGGGAAAAGTATGAAAACATTCTTCCCCTCAGCAATGGGTTAAATTATAGCATTACTGTTCTACTATAAGGATGGCTTTAGCATACGAAGGCTGATAATCCATTAAACAAAGAAACCTAAATTAAGAATTTTTAATTTGAATGAGTAATCTCTTTTTATAAAAGACTATCATTAATCAGTTGAAACCGTAGAATTGCTTGAGACAAAAAGCACAGAATAATTGTGTACAAATTATTCATATTAGATAAAAATTCTTGGAACCAGATAATTGTGCGAAAAGAATTTGATTTAATTAAGAATACTTGAAACAATAAAACTGCACGAAAACAAATTATTATTATTATTATTATTATTATTATTATTATTATTATTATTATTATTATTATTATTATTATTTTCCCTCCTTTTGAGTTTTTCACATCAGCATTAGCTGATGGTCTTTCATTGGAGTCTGAGTAAGTGCAAGTCTTCTCAGGTCTCCAGCACTCTTCTGAGTATTCTGGCAGGTTGCAGCAGTGCAGTGTTTTGAATGGTTTCAATCCTTCCTCTGATTTCTAAACTTTCCAGACCCTTTTCCAATCCTTTTGGGACTGTTCCAAGTGCACCAACTACAATTGGTATCACTTTCACTTTCATATTCCATAACTTTTTTCAGTTCTCTGGCAAGGTCCAGATATTTGTCCATTTTTTCATTTTCCTTTAGCTTCGCCCTGTGATCTGCTGGAACTGCAAAATCCACCAGTTGACAAGTTCTTTCTTTTTTGTTTATCAACACTAGGTTTGGCCTTCTTGCTGGGATAAGGTGATCCGTTTTTATTTCAAAGTCCCATAGAATTTTATGCGTTTCGTTCTCAAGAATAGATTCTGGTTTATGCATATACCATTTTGTTGTATGGTCAAAATTTAATTTTTTGCATAATTCCCAGTGGATCATTTTCCCAACCCAGTCCTGTCTAGTTTTGTATTTTCATTGTGCTAGTTTGCTACATTCGCGGAGTATATGGTTAACAGTCTCATCTCTATTACCGCAAAGTCTACATTTACTATTTTGTTGGGTCTTATCAATTTTCGCTTTGATGTAGTTTGTCCTTATGGCATTATTTTGTGCAGCAATTATAAGTGATTCTGTTTCTCTTTTGAGGTTTCCCTTTCTTAACCATGTCCAAGTCTTTTCACGTGCAACCTCTTCTATTTGTCGTTTGAAGCGTCCATATAATTGTTTTTCTTCCCATTTTTGTTATTATTATTATTATTATTATTATTATTATTATTATTATTGCTATTTCACTCCAGTGAGTTTTTCACACCAGCCTTATTATTATTATTATTATTATTATTATTATTATTATTATTATTATTATTTTCACTCCTTTTGTGTTTTTTCACATCAGCGTAAACTGATGTTATTTCATTGAAGTCTGAGTGACAACAAGTCTCCTCAGGTGTCCAGGACTATGATTAACCCTTAGTCCGGGACTCTTTTGGGTATTCTAGCCGATTGCAACAATTGCATTTTAACTCAGGTCACTGAGTACATTTCCTACAATGATAACCCTTACACTACTCACCTAAGAAAGAGTAAGAACCGAGCATTTTAGTATTGGTATTTTAGTCGTGCTTTCACCTACGCAACTGAGATATGACGCAACGCTACATATACAGCAGACAAGTTAGTAGTAATTAATCTGCGAGATTTGGTTGCTAACAATTACCCCCCCCCCCCACCAATGATTCTGTTCCTAATTGAAGCTATGAATCTTTAAAACTACAAAAAGAATGAATAATTTATTGAGAACAGAATGGTAGACGAGACTTGCTAACGTAAGGGTAACATTGTATTAGACAAATTAGTTAAGCTATATATATATATATATATATATATATATATATATATATATATATATATATGGGGGGTGAGAGAGAGAGAAATAGAGAGAGGAATTGTTGAACCACTTGAGAACACTCTCAATAAGAAGAGTAACGAATAGATTGGTTAGAAGTATTATTATTGTTACTATTATTTCCCCTCGTTTTGAGTTTTTCAAATCAGCGATAGCTGGTGGTATTACTCTGAGGTCTGAGTGACAAGTCTCCTCAGGTCTCCAGGACTCTTCTGAGTATTGTAGCTGGTTGCAGCAATGCAGTAGTCTGGAGGGTCTCAATTCTTCCTCTGATTTCCAGATCCTCCAGTGTTTTTTCCAAATTTATGGGACCGTTCCAAGTGCACCAACAACAAGTGGTATCACCATCACTCTGATATTCCGCAGCTTTTTCAATTCTCTGGCAAGATCCAGGTATCTATTCATCTTTTTGTTTTCTTTCAGCTTCACCCTGTGGTCTTCTGAGACCGCAAAGTTCACCACTTGGCACGTTGTTAATCAACACTAGGTATGATCTCCTGGCTGGGATGAGGTGATCCGTCTTTATCTCGATGTACCAGAGAATTGCATGCGTTTCATTCTCAAGAACAGATTCTGGTTTATGTATATACCATTTTGTTTTATAGTCAGCGTTTAATCTTTTTGCATAATTCCAGTTGATCCATGTCTTTTCATGTGCAACCTCTCCGATTTGTCGTTTGAAGCAAGACCTCTTCCCCCTTCTTTTCTTGATACATATAGCCTATATTATTGGAGTCGTGTGGGCTAGTGGTTAGAGTCGTAGAAAATGGACTCGTCGATTCGAGTTCAATTCCTAGACGAAGCTGTTGGCATTTCACATAGCGCTAATACCCTTGGGAAAGGTATGAATCCATATATTCTCCCACTAGCTATGGGTTAAATAGTAGGGCAGACTGAGCCCTTCAGCCTTGGGTAGGTAACCAGTCGAGGAGAGGGATAACTCTGAATTCAAAATTCCTGAGGTCGGTCGTTGAATGGGTTTGTGGCAACCCTTGATGCACCAATTCTTTCCTATCTACTGTGCCAAAAAGTGTGGATGGTCCAAAACAAGCCTTCACCACTATAAACAAATCACTGTGTGGGTGTTCATTGTATGAACATTCATACATCGATCGACGGGAGAGTCCATCATATTATCAGATAGGAATGTCTACATGAAACCATATAATTGAGTATAAGATATTAGTATCAGATAGGAATACTTAACTGTATCATTATTAGATGATATAACCGTGTGAAGATTATTTGTTCTAAGAAGTGTTATTTGAAATTATAATAGATTACATATGATTATTACATTAGATACAGGAAACCATATAATTAGTTGAAAAAATTAGGCTGTGTTTGGAAATGTAAATCCAACAAACCAACCTAACAGCAAAACAAAATCAATTATGATATACATAATTAAGTTAGTGCGATAATCTAATATTCACACACATACACACGCACATGCAAACACATACATATGTAGACACACACACACAATGTCCCCACCCAGTTCATGCCTGATTGTTTTTACAGTGTCCAGGGAGAATTGGACAGCAACAATAATCTCCTTCATTTGATGGCCGGCGCAGGTCATCATGATACAAGTTATTCTCTTCCTTGATTCAGGTGGGTTCCAGTCATCCATTCTATCTGTCATCACTTATATGAATGAAGAAGGGTCAAAGCTTTTAAATGATGCCTAGTGTGCGTCAATACCTCCAATCTACGGAGATAAATAACCAAATATGAATATGTCAAATTTATCCCGAACACCCTGTATATACATATGCGTGTATGTATTCCTCTCTCTCACCCTCTATCGATCAATATCTATACATTTCTCTCTCTCTCTCTCTCTCTCTCTCTCTCTCTCTCTCTGTGTGTGTGTGTGTATCCCCTGTCTCTCTGTCTGTCTCCATCCGCGCCTTCTCTCTATTTATATATATTATATATATATATATATATATATATATATATATATATATATAATACTGAAAGTGGAGGAATCATATGTACGTAGGGAGATTTATAATTATAAGATGGTAATATTTTATTATAAAATAAAATATAAAATAAAGGGAATACGAAGGCCTTTTCGACCGGTTCTTTTTCAAGTATAAACACCGGCGACGACCTGAGGGTTCATATATATATATCCCCCCTTTTCTTTTTTTTCGTTTTTTTTGTCCCCACCCTGGCTCACCTCCATTTGTTCTTAAAGAATATTTCTTATACAATCTGACTTTTATTCATCGCCGGTGTTTATACTTGAAAAAGAATCGGTCGAAAAGGCCTTCGTATTCCCCTTATTTTATATTTTATTTTATAATAGAATATTACGATCTTAGAATTATATGATCTCCCAACATGCATATGATTCCTCCACTGTACCAAAAATCTATACATATATATATATATATATATATATATATATATATATATATATATATATATATATATATATATATATGTAAACGCAATTGGTAATTTGCTTGAAGCATTGTTAAGTATGTTATAATATATTAATATATTAAAATATTAATATATTATATATACTAGCAAATATATGCACCCTCCGGGTGCAAGTATTTAAGTTTTAATATAATAAACTATCATGTTAAATTAGAAAGGCTAATGAAACTGAATAAGAATTCAGATAAAAATATTTGAAACAGAGGGGGTATGATTGAAAAATAGAACAGCTTTGAAACTAACTCTTCCATCACTTTCCCTTACTCCCGTCTTTCATTGGTAAATTTTCCTAATTTAACTATTTAGTTAAAATAGGAAGTAAAGAATAATATCACAGTTATTTCTTCTTGTTAATGGATTTCTTTTAAGATTTATCCCCGAGATTTTTGCTCATATTCAATAAGATAAAACCAAACAATTAGAAATCAATAATACTAAGCACATTTTTATTAAAATCAAATTTTAGATATCAATATGCAGATTAGCCTTCCCGTTCACACTGTAAACCGCTATTTTGTTGTATATATAAATACAATTGCATGTTATTAGTATGTAGATATGGTCAACAGTGGCTTCGGCCTCTGGACCATTGCTATAATTAACGGTGTCGATCCCAGGGGCCCATCCCCCCAGGCAACACCTGCCCCCTTGATTTAAAGGGGCAGGGCTGGGTTTATTGCCCAGTGCCTGAGGCGCCCCCCTTGAGGGGGAATGCCGACGGGATCGACGCAATTTTTCACCTGCCACTCCATGAGCTTCGGCTTGTGGGTGGTCCCACATAAATAGGGCCTTGTGCCTGACCCGTACAAGTGGGGTACGTGGAAAATATCATGTAGATATGGTCAACAGATTTAATGATGTAGAGAATTTTATTAATAATTGAGGTTTAAATAAAAATAAAATCATGGAGAATGTGATGTAAATAACAAAGGAAATTGTGACTTGAATAGTAATATAGTTTCGGTTACAGACAGAAAAACACACAATCTCCATTATAATAATATATATATATATATATATATATATATATATAATATATATATATAGAGAGAGAGAGAGAGAGAGATAGATAGATAGATAGATAATCTATGATTAACCCTTAGTCCACCTATTGCTATCACGTTTCCATGTCACGATTTAAATTTAAATTTGTCATATGACCCTTGTTAATATGCCTGTCGGCCATGATACACACCGTCTTGAGGCTATTCCGACCTTTTCAATTTCCCCGCTGTAAATAAATGTTCGGTCTGTGATATTTTCATATCAACAACACTGACAAGACAACACGGAATATAGAAGAGACACTGAACGTTTATTCCATTCCTCTATTAAAAAGAAAAACTCTTTAATCAAATGATTCTTATCTAGGGTTAATATCAGTTAAGGCTCTTCAACCTTTTCAATTTCCCCGTTGTGAATATATATGTTGGTTTCGTTGTGAATATATATATATTGGTTCTTTCAGGCCTTCATATAAAACAATGCACCGAGAATTCCTTTATTTCTAATTTTCCATGCACAGAATATAGAATAAACATTGTAATTTATTCCGTTAGTATATTAAAAAAAGACTCTTTAATCAAATCATTCTTTTCTAGGCTTGAGTGTCAATAGTGATTTGTATTTACTCTTATCTCTGCAAATAACATTAATCTTGCTGATAGAACCACATTAAGCAAAAGTGATTTAGTACAATTCTTCTGTGAGAAAAACAGAATATATTCTGTTTAATCTATAGTGACAAGAGATTAAAGAGAATATCTATTGGTATTGGCCTGTGCAGTTGGGCGTTTGTATATTTTCCAACAAACGTTCCGTATATATTACATCAACATTTTAATTCTATTTTGTCTCTTAACAGACTGTCGGGAGAAAAAACAGAATGTTCTCCCTTTTTACATTAAAGGTGGGTGGCTTTCCCTTGTCACGTGTCCGTTTTGCTCACGAGACAATGCGAACCCTAAAATCTCCCTCTTTTATGAACAGGTCGTTGTATTTTCGCTTCCTCAGCAGCTACGCACATGGTGCAAGTTTTGTTCCCAGACCTCCTGTAAAACAGTAAGTACTTTCCAACCCTATGTGGTTTAAATCCTAAAATCTCCCTCTTTTATCGACAGGTCGTTGTATTTTCGCTTCCTCGGCAGCTACGCACATGGTGCAAGTTTTGTTCCCAGACCTCCTCTAAAACAGTAAGTACATTCCACCCCTTTGTGATTTAAACATGTCTTTGAGTTTCCCGAACACCTTGTGACTCTTTTGTGGTTTTGGACAGAAACTATCTTCCGTTATTGTATGTTGTATAAGTAAAAGTTTTTAAAATGGTATTAATTGACTTGTCTTTTTTCCTACCGAATATTATGTGTTAAGTTACCCTCTTTTGGATAGCATAATACATTATAAGACTTCAGGTGTTAGGTACGAGTTGACACACAGCTAATTCTTATAACACAAGCCATCTGAGTAAGACGAACAGGGCCTGCTGGACAATGCTGGATAAGCAAGGATGAGGTCATGTGTCGTTGTCATATGGACACCTACACATGGACACACCAGTGGAGGTCGGTCAGCAGAAACCTACACCGACCAGCTCAGTGCGGATACAGGATGCTGTGCAGAGGATCTACTAGATGTGATTGTTAATAGAGATGGGTTGCTTGGATATTCGTGCTTTCGGTATGACTAGATGATTAGTTCCTATATATACGTTTAAATCTTAATCGTGTAACGGTTACTGTGAAAAGAACACGGTGATCCGAGTTCAAATACTGGACGAGGATGTTTGCATTTCAACTAAGCACTAATACTCCCGGGAAATGTCAGAATGTAAATATCCCTGCAGATATCGGTAAATAGTAGGGTAGACTGGAGTCTTTAATCTCTGTATGGCAACCTGTCTACTCTTAATTCTAAAATATTTAACTCCATTTCATAATTGAACTTGATTGTGTAGAGAAGTTGGTATAAATACATATATATGCGTTATAGATTCCTTATTTCAATATATATATATATATATATATATATATATATGGGAGAATATGTGCTTAATTGAAGTCGCACCTTCTAAACAATACGAAAAATCTATAAGAAAGTCCGGTTGGTGTAGGGGTTACGATGTTCGCCTTTCTGCTTGACAGTCGGGTTTCGAATCACGCACAAGGCGGTCTTCCTATCTATAGCTCTGCTGATGAGGCCTAATAGGCCGAAATGTACATACAGAGATTGATTTTTCTCGATTTGTTTACCCTTACATTTAAATAGGTATGCCCGCCTAATTAATTAATTATTAATTAATTAACTTTTAAAATTAGGTACGACTTCAATTAAGCACATATTCTCCCAAAAATTGTCGACTAAAAAAAGCCATATCATAAACACATCGCTTGTGTATTTACTTCGCATATATATATATATATATATATATATATATATATATATATATATATATATATATATAAGAGTCACTTTTGGTATGTACATGTAGACTCAGAAAAGAGATGCCATTATGTATCAAAATCCCGCATACACATTAACATATATTTGTAATAGGGAGAAGTACAGAATTTAGTTATAATTTTTGCTGATTGCATTATATAATTCAATAATTAAAAATCTATCGATTTCTAGAACTCTTCAAAGGTCTTCATAAGTAAGTACAAAAACAAGAAAGAATATCTCTAACCGCGGGAAAGTTCTGGTTTACAATTTTTATAATATTTAAAGTCTAAATCAGATAAAAATAATTCCTAAAATAAACGATTATTATGATATGACCCGTCATCGACCGGGTACTTCTAGTTAACACACACATGCAAGCACGCACACACTTTTACACATATATGAATATGTCTTTCTGTCTGTCTTTCTGTCTATCACTCTCTGTTTATATATATATATATATATATATATATATATATATATATATATATATATATATATATATAGAGAGAGAGAGAGAGAGAGAGAGAGAGAGAAGAGAGAGATAGAGAGAGAGAGAGAAAGAGAGAGATTTACACGTAAGATTAACATGAATTTATAAATACTATTTGGATATAAATAATTATCAATATCTTTCCGTTTTAAAATTTTTGTCAATTACTATCAGAACATTTACCTTACAGGAATAAACCAAATAAAACCTCATTAAAAAATATCGAATATACAAATCAATGATCAGTAACATTACGGTAGCATCTCATCTGAAGCGCTTCAACGTGTCTTTTCTGCAGTGATGGTCCAGGAATCTCAAGCATACAGAAAGAAAGGTTTTTGTTCTGGTGGGTTTCTCGAAAGAGGAAGGGACGCTGGAAAAAAAGAAGAATTAAGAAAGAAAAAGGTCTCTGTTAGAGTACTCGCCTGGCCATGTATACTTTGTATATAAGGTGTGCTATAATACACCACTTAAATTTATAGACTAAGCGAGGTCACGTGGTTTAAACCTCAGCCAATCAACAGCCCAAATGTGTGGCTGGCTGACTACTTAATCACTGATACTGAGAGACGCCCATTAGCAATCATTGACGAAGGAATTGCAATACAAGATTGCGCATGAATTTGATTTTCGATGGCTGGAAGATGCTTTTATCTTGCCGTATGCATTTGAAACTACTTTTTGCCTTCTACATTTTTTTTATTTCATTGTTGTCGTTGGTCATGATCTTTGTCTTCTGTACACTGATCTGTCCAATTTAAACAAGCTATATATTGCCGTATGAGTTCTGTCTGCGCTGTATTTGACTGTGCAATTCTGATCAGAACATCTTGTTTTGATCTTTCATCTGAAATGGTTGCGTATTTGAATCTGTTTTTTGCCTTCCACCTTGGTGTCCTATTTGATTCAGTTGTTTCTCTTGGACATGATGTTTGTCCGATTTAAACAATTTATTCGTTTACAACAATTTCATAACACCGATTTCCTTTGATTTCCGAGTGTATGAGAGATTATAGGGATTGGCCCCTATATATTTACGGCATGTGGAATTGACCAAATTAAAATAATTAAGTTTTCTTAAATAACTAGTTTTACAATTGTATGTCATGAGTTTAGAATTATGTAAACAAAAGAGAATCGAATGAATATTAGTTTAGAAATATTTTAGAAACAATAGAAACAATGGTTTAAATTCATCCGATAATTTATGTCACCAGAATTCCACAGATACCAAAATCATTCGATATTGCATCATTACAAATCACCTGATATTTGAGGAATATTTTAGCTTAATCATCACGTAGACAATGACAATAGGAAAATTATAAAAATACCCTTTTAGCTGAAAGACCAGGGAGACAGTGGGAGCTTACACTCTTCCCGACTCGACAGAGTTGGGGCTGATGCTCCCAACTCGACACAATGGGGGGGGGATACACTGTCCAACATATAATACGACTCAACAGGTCCGTCTATTTTTTCGTTTTTTATTTTCTTTCTCTCTCGCTCAACAACAACAAATTTCAATCACAAGTTTCAATCACGGACAAAACTGCTACAATGTACAGACAAATATAAACAATACATGTCACACTTGTCACACACAACTATGTACAGACACGTACAGTCTGCAACACCACTGACAGAACAAAACTATATTAATTGTATTTATGTATATAAAGTTTGTTTACTTTATCAATTTTGTCTTCTTCTTTTGTTACCTATGGAAACTTCATTTCTGTAGTCCTTATACATATGAATTGTAGGGACCCATATCTCGGACTCTCAACTCCTCAACTACACACACACACCAAACAACTTCGGTCCCTACAAGATCCACACATTCAAATACAGTGTATTATCAAAGGTTTATCGACTTCAGATTAAACTTTTTAACTACGTATTTACCAATCCAATCGCAGGATGCGACATATGGTCAATTTACTAAGCAGATTTTAATGAGTTTGAATCCAGAGTTTTCCTTCTAGACTGATTGCCTAACAAAGTTTAAAGAGCCCAATTCGGTTTTCTAACAACTTTTATGGAACAAAAATGTGATAATGTTACGAACGCGACTCTTTACTTTTTCCCCATTTGCAAGAATTTCTATGTTGCATTATGAAGAGAGCCCTAAAAACGTGGACCATTCACCAGTTCGTTCTCTGATTTACTCATAAATGGAGGAAGAATAGTTGGATGCATATTCTTTAAGAATATTAACGCTATTTGAAAAACAAACGGACTCATCCAGGATTTGAACTCGAGTCACCGAATTTATTTCCTTCAACGATAACATCTACTCCACTATATTGTTAGTAACAGTTAAAATTGATATTTTCCAAATTCTAGCTGAGTATATAAGAAGAAAAGCCACTAAGTAATTCTAACTTTTAAACTAAGCAGATTATTCTGCATAAACAGCAACAAAAGAAAATAACAATTGGAACTGACAAAATGCTGAGACAAAATCCAACTCTTTACTATTAAAGGAGACTTTGAAGAAATATTAAAAAATAAGAAGAAATGAAAATGTATTATTGATTTTTCTTTCAGGCTATCAGTTCTTGTATATCATACAGGTTCATTTGGTCCGTTGCTTGGTTGGATTTTACGACATATCAACCATTGGGTTATTTTATGCCGAAAACATTTTTGTTTTATAACTTCTTGTTGGGTATTCAATTTTTTAAAAACTCATTTTTAAAAAGATTTCTAATTTTTTTCATCTATATAATAGACTAGTAGAGGAAACCCGGTGTCACCTGTTTAGAGGGGGTTAAAATGTAGTCACGCAGATCCATAATTGTTGAATCACAAGTTAGATCCTCGCAGGGTACCCCATTAAAATGTAAAAAAAAAGACCTTGCGTTGATCCAGACACTGTGAAAATAAAAATTAATGTCCACTATTTGAAATATTAAATGCAAAAAAAAAAGTCCATGCTGTTATCATTTAAATTTTATTTTTTAATCATCTCCACGAACATAAATAAAATCTTCATTATTTTGGCTCAAAAGGCAAGATTTGGAGATACTGAGTTTTTTGTACATATTTATATTGTCATTAATTGTTTTATTTTCGTAGTTTCCTCCGGACATACATACACACAAACCGCCCTTTATATATAGAGAGATGGGTTCCTTACAGATACATAACAGTAATGACTATGAAGGGTACTCTAAACTCCCCCAAGCCCCAGAATTAGGTTATCTGATTCAAATCGTGAGCAAAATTCGTGTTATCAGCTAAATTTCAATCACATGATACACATAAATAATCATGATATTCATATAAAAACTATTTACAGAAAAAAATGGTCCCACCATAGTAGGATGTTTCATTGGGCAGACATTTCCGTTCGATTTTTTATTTTCTCTCCAAGACAAAAAAAACAATCTTATCAATAGCCAATATTCACAGAATTTGAAAACAGGTATGAGATTTATTTAAAACAAAAACAAGATCGAGCATTACTTATCAAAATGAGGTTGTAGCAAGATTGGAACATTAAGGTAAACATGGTAGGCTACATCAAGGTCTAGACCGCATTGTTTATGTACAGTATTTCATTGATCTTTATGTATTACAGTGGCTGTGAAAATATAAATAAATATTTGAAAGTTTTCTCTTTGTGTCATTGGATGTTGGAGAAATGTTTTGTAGGCTAGCATCAGCAAAAGTTAGGAGTCGTTCATCACATGCAATATATGATAAAACTCCTTTTTGTGGGTAAAGATTAGAGGTTGTTCATTTCTTGATTATATACAGTAAACAAAAAAGGAATTATAAGAATAAAATAAAATAACCTTTTAGCCTGTAAATTTTCAATATTTTTTGTTTGTTAGTGGTCACCAGCTGACAATGATAAATATACTGATAGAAAATAAAATTGCCACATGTTATTGTCAATGATGATTTTGAACTGGGTACAGTATATACATTCTAAAGAATAAACTGACTTCACCAATAAACAACATTGAGTCAAAAATAGGTTAACAAATAGGTTTATTACCTTTTGGTACAAGGAAATATAAAAAAAAACGCACAGTTCTTCAAACGAAAGTTAGGAATACTCTGTTAGAAAGACTAGCTACTACCAGAAAAAAACACCTATCTTTTATGTGTTTCGTTGGACGAGTACGATTTTCTTGTTGGGGAAATATCCTCCCTTACAACATACATATTCAAAGACTTTTACTGTCTTTTAATAACACTCTTACCTATGCACAGTCTGATAAAAATATTATCATTTGATAATCTCAAAAAACTAATCAATCTCATCAGCCAATCTAAAGTTATTAAGCGATTATATAAACCTTCATAACTCAAACTTGGTTTAAAAAAGATTATCAAATCCTAAAAAATTTAGATTTTAAAATAAAGCTGAGATAAAATTCTAGGAATGTATCACTATGTTTTATTGAAGTTAGTTGAAATATTCTAAAAATTCTGCAGTCCGAAGATATTAGCAAAATCAAATAATCACATCCTATTTTTTTAAGAAGTAAAAAAAAAAAAAAATATATGAACAACTGTAATAGAACAACTATAATAAAACAAATAACAAGCACATATGATAAGTTTTGGAATCCTTTACATTTTAATATAGTCACCTTTCTTAAAAGCAGCCATTAATCTAACAACATTTAATCTTGTTAATTTTTCTACTTCAACAGGTTAAATATTTTGACATGGTTGTTTTAATTGCTCCCCATAGGACTGCATTACTGTTTTATTGTTTGCCCCCTCTATATAATTTTCTTTTCTCAAATGATCATTGCTTTTTGCTTTAATGATAGTCACTTTATTATCTTATCTCCTGTAAACCTTTTTATGTCCAAAGGATCAACGAGTAAGATACATAAAAAGCACATCTTCATGCATAAATGTACACATCATATTGAAACATGAATGTTACACGAACAAAAATTATTTATAATAAAACATTAAATTAGTTAAAAAGAAAAGAAAATTGAAAATATTGAAAAGTGTCTCCATTTTAAATAGATTTAAAAAAAATTTAAACCGAGAGCAGGAATTTCTTTTTCTTTTTTGATAATAAAAAAATTTGCTGATTTCTCTCTGCACTCTTTTTTTTTTGCGAATTTTTCAGCTTTGTTTTTAGGCATTGTAAAATGCCTAAAAATTCACAAAAACAGAGGTAAAAAAAATGGGCACATTCTTTATAAAATATGAATACTAAAATGTAACAATTGATTTTACTTTAAAAAACCTCAATTGTAAAACCTATAATTAAAATGTTTCGCATCGAGTGGATAAAATTACAATAGTAGCTCTGTTCACTTTTACTCCTTCATCAACTTTGATGGTGTAATAATGCTTTAGTTAACAATTTCTGTTGTTTTATATTTATTTCAGGGGGTGGGCAGAAAATATAAGTAGATAGATATACTTTATTTAATTTTATCTCAGTGAATTTGTTTTAAGAACTGGAAATGGGCTTTCCATTTGTACCAGTGTGAATAAAAAGATATTGGTACAAATACATTTTATACAATATAAAAGATTGCAAAACACAGGAAATCCTTATAAAATACCTAAAATGTTCCTTGAAAACACAGACATAAAGTTCGAAAGACGTGGTCCGTATTGTTCAGACGTCAAGAGAACAATTGCGAATAGCCACTTTCATGGCTCTATTTATACTATGTTCTTGTCATGTGCAGATCACCCTGTCCAGCCTAGTCACAAGACATTATTTAAAGATCCCAACTGACAAAGTAGTGTACACCTTTTGTCCGTTTTGCTTCCCTCAATTGTAGCCTTTCCAAAGATGTAAGCGCTCGTTAATAATGACCATATAGGTATAACTCGCTTTATCTTACGTTCATCTCGAGGAAGCAAGGTCTTATAGCCTTTTCTCTTTCTTCGAGTCCGCAATTTAGTTATATATGATCTCTACAAAGTTCATTTGATATTTCCAATGTAAACATTGTCTCCCTCAATAAATTTGTTATTTTCTATTTTTCACCATTTGTTAGATCATTCCCTTTACCCATATTTTAAAATATATCATAAACAAATAGAAAAATGTTTTATTAGATTTCGGATGTTTTAACCTAATATCTGTTTAATCTGCAGACTAACTAAAATCAGTCAAATGTGTAAATTTCAAATATATCAAAAACTAGCAATCAAAAATCGCAGAAATTTAGATTACTATATACTCATATAAAGGGCACTTGATGTGTATGTATGTATGTATGTATGTATGTATGTCCAGAGGAAACTAAAAGATAAAACAATTAACGACAAAATAAATATATATATATATATATATATATACATTCACTATCATCATTTGATTCATATTCGTGAAGTTAATTTAACGATAAAATTCAAATAGTAACAGCATGGATTTTTTAAAATTTAATGTTTTAAAAAGGAAACTGTTTTTTTTCTATTTAGAGTGTCTGTGCCGTTTTTTTTTTCCTGACACCTCACGAGGCCGGACCAAGGCAAAGTCTTTTTATGTAGGGATTTTTATGTAGGGACTTTATTAGAGAATTCTGCGAGGATCCAAATAGCGATTCAGTAATAATGAATCTTTTAGCCTAAATTTCTCCTTCAACCCAGGCAACGCTGGATAGCCGCTTTTAGTATTTTATTAAGGATGAAGCCATAGAAAAGTTTGAATTTGACAAATATTGGTTGAGTTATTGAAGTTTATTTGATTTGCATATTAACTTCAGAAAAGCTGTATAGATAAAAATTTTGTACACAGTTTTTTGATTTCAATATTCCTATTTAACAATAACGATTCATATGGCAAAAGTCAACATGTACACGAATAAACATTTACGTTGATGATATGATAGTCTACACTGATTCATTTTGTATCATTTGATTTTTTTTACTGTTATCCGCATCTTTATTGTTATATAAATAACGTATCGGCCGATGTGACTTCCGGCATTCTTCAGGTGTTGCTTGTCGATCTCGGAAACCGCCTCGAATTCGGTTGCTTTCTCTCCAAACTCGGCAACCTTTTTGTCTAACTCGGGAACCTTCATATCGTAATCGTAAGCCTTCATGGAACTTCGAACCGAACCCTTTATTCAATCCACCGGGATAGAGTGTTCTCATTCCGTTAACCATGACCGGCTACAAGTGTTAAGTATTGTATGTTATTATTGTGCTTGGCCGGTATTGAACCTGCAACCTACAGATTATTGTCATTTAGAATTGTATTAACTCAACCCTCATATCCGTTACACCATGTATCCAACCGGACAAAATTTAGACAACTAGACGTTGATTTGCATACTAACTTCAGACATGTTGTATAGATAATAATTTTTTTACAGTTTCATGATTTCAAGTATTCCTATTTAACACTAGTGATTTATACGACGAAATCGACTTATACACGAATATCTACGGTGATGATGGGATAGTTACCATTCGTTCAGTTTGATTTGCATAATAACTTCAGACAGCCTGTAGACTTTCGAATAATAAAAAGCAAAACAGATTGAAAGCCTCATTAAGGAAAGAAATTCTCATCTTCTTTTTGTTATTTTTTATATTAAAATCAATAAATTATATGAAAATGCTAAATATATTTACATTTTTCATCAGAATCAATGAGTGTACGAACTTTCTATAGCCAACTGAACTCATACAGACAAAAAATTGATTTATGGGATGTAAACTATTGGTCACCTCTAGCTTACAGGTTGTGTCATGGTTAGATTAATTCAATGTATTTCAATTTTTTGTTTATAGGCAATTTTACTTGGCGATGCTTTCTTTTCATATAATCATACTAAATTTAGTTGGGGTCAGTTGTAATATATTCTTACTAACCGATTCCAGTCACTAAGCCGCCTTTCCAAGCCACTCTGCTTAATTAGTTTAGCAGAACAACAATGGGCGGGTTTAGCTCAGTCGATTGGTTCGTTAGATTTTACGGCGTGTCAACCCTTGTTGGGTTATGTTATACCGAAGATGTTTGGTTTTATTCATTTATAATTGGTATAAAAAAATTAAAAACTGAAGTTTTTTCAAACCATTTTTTTAAAACTCGTTTTTTCTATTTAAACCATAGATGGGACCCTAACATGTATTACCACTCGGGGTCAAGATGGACATGGGAGTATTGGGGATGAAGGGATACTCTACACTACACAGAGTTCCAGAATTGGAAATTCACCATTAGATGCAGTTTAACGTAATAGCAAGGACACAAAGACCCTCAGCCACCGCTTTCTAGCATATATATACTTAAAGGGTTTGGGGATTGTCATAAGTTCAATAGGGTTGGGATATTCATATAGGTGTTAGGGCTTGACGTGACCAGCTAATTGATCGAAGAGTTAGCTCAGTCGGAAATGCATGCGTCTAGAAATTGGTTCCTGGTTCGATATTGACCTGTGCATGAGTAGCACAGTTTGGGTAATCTGATCTGTGCAGTAAATCATTCTGGGAGCTGACGGTGTGTGTGGCCCTCCACCTCAGCAAAACTATCTACTTGGTTTAAAGCGAGCGAAAAGAGGATAGACTCCCTCACTTTTCGTCTGATACTGACAATTGGTCACTATTTGACTCATAGATTATTCAGAATGTATTTTTGGAAGTATCAGATGAATTACTTAAGAGAATCTTATCTGCATATTATCAATTGTTTATATATTCTGTGCTAAGATTTATGTTAAGGTTGAATGGGAGAAGATAAAAAAGGGGAGAAACAAATGAAGCATAATACACAAATGAATGAATATGAAATGTTTGGTTTGGTTTGGATTGTTTTACGGCATATCAAGCTCAGTGGGTCATTTAATGCCGATAAAGTTTTGAAATAAATCCATTCTTAATGGATAATCAATTTTTTATAAACATTTTTCTTTTTGAGACCCTAACAGGTACTACCACTCCGAGTCAAAAAAGGTTGGGGCTTGCCATGAGGGAAATAGGTTTGGGTCAATCATATAGGTGCTAGGGGTTGACGTGACCAGTCGATTGATCGGGGGGGGGCTTTCCGATGGTCCGTCTAGCCTAAGTAAGAGTATACGTGTAGTGTCGTATGTCATGGACCGCTCATCCACCAGGATTCTGTCCTTAAGCAATTCGGTTGGCCACCCACGGCCAACAGGTGGCCCCATTGGGAGAGTTCTTACCCCGCTGCAGAGGTACAGTCGGTGTATTATAACGCCCCAGCCGACAGGGCGGATGAAACGTTGTAGTGATTAAATTATCATACTGTAGTATATCCATAGGTCCTGCTAGTAAATCATAATAACACGAAGGGGAATGCATTTTACGTAACAGATACCTACAATGATGTCCCTTGTCAATTCAATTACTTTAATGGTGGATATAAATCCTACATCACATTATAATGGAGGCACGTGGTGTAATGGTTAGACTCGTATGAAGTGAATTTGTCGACCCGAGTTTAATTCCTGGACAAGGCTGCTTGTATTTCACATAGCGCTAATACCTTTGAGAAAGGTATGTATCCAACTACTCGTCCTCCAGCTATGGGTAAATACTAGGAAGGAATAGATCCTTTAACCTTCCTTAGGCAACCAGTATAGAAGAAAAACTTTGAATTCAAAACTCCGATTATCCATGATTTGAAATCAATTTTCTACGACGATGACCATTACACGACGAGTGGCTCCACGTATATAAGTTTTGTACATAATTCCAAAACTTACCAATATTTCAATGTACGGGGTTTGCTCTGTTAGTCAGTATGTTGTACATTGATAAACCGGTGTTTTTTTATGATTAGTGTACTTAGATTTGGAATTAAAATATGTTGAAATTCAAAATCGGAGGATGTTATATGATTGGTACTCGGTAACATCAAGTGCCCCCCCCCGACTTTCCGCCACTGGGAAACGTGAGAACGGAATTTGAGTTATCTCAGTCAGTTAGTAGTTAAGCGGGAGACGCCATGATGTAAAGATCGTCTCTGCTTCCCTCAGCCGCGGTTGAGAAGTCTGATTCTGAATAAAGAAAAGTGATCACTTAAAATATAAGCCTCGTGCTGTCTCTGCTGATGGCGAAACGACATCTTAAAGTCAGACCAGTATCTTGAGAATAGACCAGACCAATTAGAAGATTGTACCAGCTACGCAAAAATAAATAGGTACAAGCCGAGCTACTTATTCTAGAATGAAAAAATTAGAGGGAAAAAATAAATATTCGACTTGTTGATAATGTCGTCGCCGTCAAAAAATCTTATCAATTCAAAAATCTTCAGCAGCTGAAAAATCCGTTGTCGTAAAATCTTCAGCAACTCAAAAATCGCGACTCGACACTGTCGTCACCCCTTCTACTTATACTAGTTTCTCCTCAACACCCGGGTGTCTGCGCCCACACACACGATATTCCCGAGCCAAACCCGGCCGCTGGAATCCTCATAGCTATCACCCGGGCACCTGGCGCTTACATCCGGGACTTTAGCTTGTTGACTTCGGTGCCAATGTTTGCATTCTGAAGGAAGCGGGTTCGATTCTACAGTCTCACATGCCAGGCTAAGCCTAGCCCGCTTCCTTCGAGAATACGACAGACCTTGACGTTCGACACTCACCTCGTGTTCTCTATCACACTTATCAAACAAGCAAGTAAGAAGAAGATAAAGACTTAGATATATGGGAGACATATACGAATGCCTCTAATGCCTCTCATCTCTCCGACAAGTAAAAACATAATAATAGAACTCTCTTACCATTTATATACTCAATGCAGCTTATTTGTTAACTGCATTTTCATGTCATATTTACAATCTATAATTTTCGAGATATGCAATTAATACTCCCCATTGAATTATGTGCATTAACAAGAATTCTGTTGAACTATATATATTTGGTGTAAGTAAGTCAGTAATATATTTGGTGTAGTTAAAATCGTAGGAAATGTACTCGTCGATTAGAGTTCAATTCGTGGACAAGGTTGGTTGCATTTTACATAGCGCTAATACCTTTGGGAAGTGCATGCATCCAACTATTCTCCCTCCAACTATGGGTAAATGTTAGGACAGACTGGCGTTTTAACCTTGGTTGTCTAGGAGAAGGCAAATGAATTCAAACCTGGTAAGCTCGCTTAATAAATTGACCTGGTGTCTAATCCTGCTCGTGTGGAGTGGTTGGTATATATATATATATATATATATATATATATATATAATATATATATATATATATATATTGGTGGAAGTATTTACCCAACCTCTCATTCGAGCAGGATGTAGGATATTATTAATTTTTAATTGGATTTTAATATGTCTGAATTCAGAGTTTTCCTTCTCCTATGCCAGTCATCATACTAAGATTAAAGAGACTCATTTGCCGTGCTATTTGCACATAGCTGGAGAGAATATCTGGATTCATACCTTTCCCAAGACTATTGCGCTATGCGAAATGCGAACAGCGTTTTCCAGGATTTGAACTTTCAAAAATTACTAATATATTAATCAGCTACTCAATGCATTTTTGTGTCATACCCAGGACACCGTTTTCAAGTATATAAAGTATTGAACCTATTTAGTTTTGATCAACAGGAATAATTTGCTAACAACTTGTCCACATTTTCCGTCAGCTAAATAGATTATTAAAGACAGTTTTCCTAGCCACTTGGATGACTGAAAGAAGACGTGGGTTTCCTCGAGAATAAGACAGGCCTTATATTAATTTTAACTCCGAAATATAACACTCGGCACTATTGTCGAGGAGTGTCAGATGTTTGCTTCATATGATGTGATTGTGAAGAATGCTTATTTCTTTCGCCTGTCTGCCACTCTCAGCTAGGTCTTATTTTAAGGGAAGGGCTTATATTAGAATCATCATGAAAAATCACGCTAGGTCTTATTTTGCAGGTAGGTCTTATATTCGGGGAAACACGATAAGTTGTCTAAAAGAAATGTTTCGAAGCAACACCAATTTCTAATATTTTTGGCCCAATACATCATAAGCCAGTCACGTATTCATTAACTGCATTTCCATGTCATATTTACAATTTATGATGCTCGAAATATGCAATTAATATTCACCAATTAATTAAGTGCATTAACAAGAAAATTGCTGAACAACAATCTGGCATTTTCCATCATTAGGTTGCATCCTTATTTATGTATCAAGATTTGGAGGCGTGTGCAGTGGCCTATAGAAAGATTTCTAATTATAAGTTTGGTAATCACTCATCTTTTTTTATTGGTAATTTTTTTGTGGAGCATTTTATCTGAGCTTATTGGAATTCGATTCTGTCGGAGAGCGGCCTTTACTGGATTAGTCTCAGGAATGTTCTGTTGACAAGACTTAGTCGGGGTTCCAGTAAAATGCTTACGTTATCTACCGTTTCCCTTGAAGGTGATTTGCAGGTAGGGCTGTTTCTTTACCATTGCTTGTGTCATGTAATTGGCAACGATATTCTTTTATTGGCAGTTTTCTTGAAGTCTTTGTTTAAATCCAATTCGTGATTAAATCGAACCCGCCAAATTAAAATAAACCAATAAACTCATTCAACGAGTTGTCCTCATCATTGCTGTTTTTTTATGCTGCATTCTCGTACCATCTTCGAGCATCAGTCGTATTCTTTCTTTATATATAAAATCTATGAATTAATATTCTTGTTCCTTAATCCTCCGACCGTTTTCATCTTGCAATACCCTCAGATTAAAAAATGAGATCGTTCACATCGTTCAAGATGAAATGCAAAAATGTAAATCTTGATTATCTTGTGTTGCTTATCCACCGAATTCTTATTTATTATGAGTGTCATCCTCTCAGCTAAAGAAGGAACCAATCTATTTTATTATAAAGAAAAAAGGCAAGAAAAAGTATATGCTACAGAGAAAAATATAATAACAAAGTAGGAAAGAAAGAAAGAAAGAAAGAAAGAAAGAAAGAGTAGGGGAAAGATTGATAGAGGTGGTGAGCTTGCGGGAGCGATAACGTAAATCTGTTTCAATCGAACATAATGAAAAGATGAAAAGAAGGACAAAGAGAAAAAAGTGTGAGAGCTAAATCAGTATTATTATACTTTTTACATATTGAACTATTTGCAATAGGTCTTAAATAAACATATCAAAAGTTGTAATAATTATATTATTAGACAGTGGTATATACACAGGTCCTGCTAGTTATCATAATTATACTAATTTACAGGTTTGTCATTGAAAAGCTGGCTATATAGGTAGGACTACCCAGAAATTGGAAGTACGAATAAGTTAGCCCGTGCCACGAGTTATATTTGGCTATTTAAAAACAACATTTAAGCTTTTACAGACACACGACTCAACTATTGGCGAGTACAGGTGTGGCCTTTATCAGTGCCGGACTAATTACTTGGATGAACTCTTCTCTATTTTACAGAAGGCTACCTCAAAGAAATATCGGGCTGTTTTAAAAGCAGTTGTAATTGCTGCATACCACCCTAGCTTGTGTAGACAGAGAAGACTTAAATGTTTTATTTGGGGAATCTTTAGTTTATTCTGGGAATTCATCAAATCTTTTCTCCTCACCAGGTTTTCCCTTTTTACACTCCCATTTAAAAAAAATCCAAATACATATTTCCTTTGACTTTTAAATGATTACAAATAGTTTCTTTTAAAAATGGTTCCGATTGAAAGAAACCTAAAGTTACATTTTTTATCGTCGAATAGTTTTTTAATAAACACTGAATTCAAAACCGTTAGAATCCGTTTAAAATTGACCTTGTGTCGCATTCTGCTTGTGCCTGGCGATTAGATATAAGGCCGGTTAAGCTCCGTCGGTAGAGCGTCCGCCTAGGATTCACAAGGTTCCGGTTCGATACCGGCCCTCACCAACTCAACATATGAGTGGTACAGGGAGCTGTGCGGTAACATGAGGAGATAATGGTAGGTGTGGCGCTCCACTTCAGGTGATAAAATAATCTCCTTGATCTAGCCCTAGGGAAAAGGGGATAGATTTCCTGGCTGTCTGGCTGATACCAACATTAGGCTGCCTCGCCGACTTTACTACTCACACACACACACACACACACAGAGACACAGACACAGACACACAACACACAACACACACACATATATATATATATATATATATATATATCTATATATATATATATATAATATACAAACCCCTCCGCACGAGCAGGATGCAACACAACGGCAATTTCTTACGTGGAGTTGAACAGGTTTGAATTTTCCTTCTCCTACACTGGTAACCTATCCAAGGCTAAAGAACCCTGTCTGCCCTACTATCTTACCCTTAGCTGGAGGAAGAGTAGTTGGATGCATACCTCTCCCATGGGTATTAGCTCTATATGAATTCAAACAGCCTCATCCAGGATTTGTACTAGGGTAGACGAGTCAATTTCGTAGGATTTTTGAGCATTACACTACGTGCCTCCAAACCATATATATATATAATATAGAGAGAGAGAGAGACAGACAGAGACAGACAGAGACAGACAGAGTTAGATAGATAGAAGGGGTGAGAGCGATAGATGAAGGGAGAGGTAGGGGAGAAAAATAGAGTTTGACTGAGTAAAAAACAACAAATATGTAAACATTAAGAGAGAGAGAGAGAGAGCGAGAGAGAGAGAGAGAGAGAGAGAGAGAGAGAGAAAACATGCCCAGAGATCTATGAACAAAAACAGACGCCGTTTTTGCCGGCCAAGATGACTCGATTTCCCCAAGAATATTTTCCGATTATTGATCATGTAGTTTACTGACTTGAGCTTTTCGTAATCGTTTGCCTATCTATAATGATATCGCACTGTATGCAATATTACTATTTAAATAAAGGCTAAGCCAACATATAAAGCTAGATAGATAGATTGTCAAAGAATATTTACAGATATAAATATAACAAATAGCAATAGATATGAATAGATATTTTGGGAGATAAGAACGAAGCTAAATGGGAAGAAAGACAGATGGTTTAGATTTCCAAGTGAAATACCAATGGCTTTTAAATTTGGACTTCGCTTTGGCTAAAGTACTGGTTCTAGTCACCGTAAACAAATTCCTTTAGTTTACGCTTTGATAGCTATATGTAACGAGGGGCAGGCAGATAGATGAATAAATATGTATTTACCAACAAAACAGCAGGGTGTGACACAAGGTCAATTTTAAGCGGCGTTTAACATGTTTAAATTCAGAGATTTCCTTTTTCCTAGACCGGTGCGATACAAAGGTTAAATACCTCTATCTGTCCTACTATTTACCCATAGCTGGAGTGAGTATATTCGATTTATACTTTTCCCAAAGATTATTAGTGCTATGTGAAATGCAGCCGGCCTCGTCCAGGATTTGAACTGGTTCACCGTGTATTACGACGATAACCATTACACAAGATAGATAGATAAGTAGATAGGAACATACTGAGATAGATAGATAGATAGATAGGAACAGACTGAGATAGATAGAAAGCAACTAATAATCAACTCTGATGGCTTCCAAATGTATGTTTATATATATATAATACATATATATACAATATATATACAGCTTGTTTTCCCCTCACCCAGATAGAACTGTTTCTGTTTTGCAGTTGTAATGGCAATTGATGCATGCTACCTACTGTACACGATGCTTACAAAAAAAAAGAATGATTTGTCATCATTCTGGACTTATTTCACAAAGCCTCATTTCAATTTTTTTTTATAAACACTTTTATTTTCAAATTTTGGCAAATGGCCTTCTATACAGTGTTTAACCAGGGTAGATGTTTTCACTCAGGATAAATGCCATAGATAGGTATCCATCAGGATAGATAATAGATAGATAGATAGATAGATAGATAGTATGAACTGCCTGAGGTAGATACATAGATATGAATAGTGATAGATACCAATTTATATTAACGAAATAAATATGTGGATAATTTGGGTAAATACGGTTTCCACAAACCGGGTTCTAATAAAGATAATTACTTGATACTATTAATTTCTAATATTTCTATATTCTTTAAATGAATTAAAAGCAATCCTATGCATAATCTTTTATAGAAATAAGTTCAAAATGAAATTAAAATAAGTGTAACTTTTTATATGCTTCTAATTTAGTTTGTTAGTCTTTCTAATTTGATATATTATTAACAAAAAAATACTTGCGCCAGCGGAGTATTGTTAAGTTTGATCGTAGATATGATTTTAATCACACAATAAGAGACAAATGCATTGGCGGAAATATGGTTAGATTTTCAAATGAAGGAAATACCCCCAAGCTTTCAAGAGATTGCCATTACAATGGCTTAAGAATTGATTCTTGTAATCGTAGATACAGGGTAGCCACAAGAAATGACATACAACACTGTAATCATTTATTTCAATTTTGAACTAAAATGAATGTACATACAGAGATTGATTTTTCTCGATTTGTTAGCCTTACATTTAAATAGGTATGCCCGCCTAATTAAATTAATTATTAATTAATTAACTTTCAAAAATTAGGTAGACTTCAATTAAGCACATATTCTCCCAAAAATTGTCCGGCTAAAAAAAGCCATATCATAAACACATCGCTGTGTATTTACTTCTCATAAGAATAGAATCAAAAGAAATATAATTTAACTATTTTGCAAAAAAAAAAAAAAAACGATATGTACATCGCTTCCATTTTCAGGATACAAATTACACTTAATTTGAGCTCTTTATATGACTTTGCTCAAGGTTTCTGAACATAGTCCTATGTCTGCAAAAATATATCTTGAGCTGAAGCAATGTCATAAGCTTATTCATGTATAAACATTCCTTGAAATAAAACGCACAAAAAGAAGTTAGACAGACAAGTAAGGCCAATTTTAATTATTCATTTCTGAAAATTATTCTGTCCCCAAGATATACTTTAGTTGAAATGATATAACTCTCAGTAAGAATATTACAATCCTATTATTTCAACTTTTCCTTTCACGTTTGAACTTGACATTTTCAAATTTGCGTCGGATTTACTATAATATTAAATTAAAAAACAGAAAGCATTGATTTTTAAACTATTCATATTTGAGGGACATACCCTGTATAATTCTTACGTTTATATTTTCGATACTTGAGAGAGAGAAGAGAGAGACGAGCAGAGAGAGAGAGAAGAGAAGAGAGAGAAGAGAGAGAGAGAGAGAGAGAGAGATGGGAGTTAGAGGCTATATGAACAAAATTGATAGAAGAAAGTAGTCGGATTGATTTAATTTGTTGACAATCTGAAGCAAGATTTCAAAGTCAGAATTTTCGCGCTCGCTTGCAGAAACATGACACCTGTTACTGTAAGCCACATTTTAAAATTTTTCTTTGAATAAATAAATCATATATATATATATATATATATTATATATATATATATTATATATATATATATATATATATCTGTAGTGGTTGTGGTGTGTGGGTGTGGTGTGTGTGTGTGTGTGTCTGCGTATAGGAACAGGCTGAGATAGATAGCTTGAATTATAGATAGATCGTAGGAACAGCTTGAGATATAACGTAGAGAGAGTAAATAAGAAAATAAATGATAGATCGATAGTAGATAGAGGCGGTTAAAAGACAATGTACAAGATGAGTTTGGACAGGCTAGCAGCTCGCATAGATACGATATGACAGGCTGAGAAGGATAGAAGATGGATGGAGCGACGAGAACAGACATAGGACGTGTAGATAATAATTAGGATAGATAGATTTATGTGGGGTTGCAAATACATACAAATCGGAACGTAGTTTAAATCTTCGATTTGGTGATTTTCAAGCAAATTGGCCGTTTACTGTATTCTGTTCACTAACCGCTCAACGTAGAATATCACAAGGGTCGTACTTAATTATATTCGAGCACTCTATTATCTCATAAACATCAAACCCGGATATATTTTGAAAATTGAGATACATATATATAGTATATTTTGAATAAAAAGGCCTTAGAATACACATGGTTATCGTGAGTATGGAGAGCAATTTCCCTGTTTATAAAGAAATAGTCCCATAATCACGGATTACCACATGTGGTATTATAAGGCCTTTTTATTCACAAATAAATGTTTCTGCGTTATAAGAATTGAACCATGTGATCCTCTCATAACGGAACCGAAACTCTACAACAAACTACTGTTAGAGAAATAGACCAGTCTAGAATGCACATTGTACCAAGAAACTTGTACCCAACAAAGAATAATATATTATATAATATATATATATAATAGAATGAATGGCATCCTTTCCGTCTACTAAAGACGTGGCGTAGTGTACACTTTTCCCTCTTTTCTCTTTTTTTTATGAGAAACAGTAGATTTCATAAGAAAATAAATTTGTTTTGGAGATATAGTCTTGATATTACCGTTTATATATGCCTTTTTAGGTTGTATAGTAATCTTATAATGTATATATATTCATATATAGATTATATATTAATATATATATATATAGATATAATAGAGAGAGAGGAGAGAGAGGTAGAGAGGTTAGAGTGGTAGATATATAGGGGGGTAAAAGAGATAGATAGATAGATAGGATAGAGATATGAACCACAAAAGAAAGAATGCTGGCCTCTCTCTATCGTCTCTTCAGATTTATTACGACTATAAATTGGAAATATCCATGTTCCTTTCCAGGACGATTAATATATAGTTTGCTCGGTAGTTACTTTTCATAATCTAAGGAGAAATAAGGAGGAAATTAAAACCCGGAATAGAAGGATGTAAATCTAGTAAATAGAAAGCCCTATCACGTGAACGAACAATGATAAGACAACGTGTATTCAAGTTGTTGCCAGAGTAAAGAGGTCTAATGATTTATATATATATATTTGACTGAAGTAATTAAACATCACATGTGCATGTTTCCTTTTGATAGAGCCCTATCTAAATGAACGTAACATGATATATTTATACCTTGATCTTACTTTAATCTTGTACAAAAACTAAGGAGGAAGAATATATCATGTTAGTTCATTTAGAAGCCCCTATCAAAGAAACCATGCCACATGTGATTTTTAGGATACTTCAGTCAAAATGTATATTATAATCTATTCAGACCTCTTTACTCTTGGCAACAACTTGAATAACGTGTCTTATCATTGTTCGTTTCATCGTGATAGGTTCTAGTTTACTATGATTACAGATCCGTTCTATTTCCGGGGTTTAATTCTCTAATTTCTTCCTCAGATATGAAGTAAACTACCGAGCAAACTAATATTATTAATCATCCTGGAAAGACAGATATTCATTATGTCCTAATAACATCGAAGAGAGATAGAGAGATGCAGCATTCTTCTTTGCTGGTTCATATCTCTATCTATCTATCTACTATCTCGTTTTTTAGCCTTCCCCCTATATATCACCACTCTAACTCTCTCACTTCTCTCTCCTCCTCTCTATATATACTTATATATATATATTATATATATATATATATGAAATTTATATATACATTATAAGTACAACAACTAAAAAGCATATATAGAAGTATATCAAGATATATCTCACATTTATTTCCTTATGAATTAACTGTTTCATACAAAAAAAAGAGAAAAGAGGGAAAAATGTACACTACGCCATCGTTCTTTAAGTAACGAAGGATGCCAATCATATAAGTTTATATATATATATATAATAGTATTATTCTTTGTTGGGGTACCAACGTTTCTTGGTACACTGGATTCTAGCTGGTTCTATTCTCTAACAGTGTTTGGTTGTAGAGTTTCGGTTCCGTATGGAGTAGATCAATGTTTAATTCTTATAAACAAGAAACCATTTATTTGTGAATAAAAAGGCTTAAATACCATGGGTATCGTGATTAGGCATTTTTTATAAACAGAAATGTTCCATAACACGATACCCATGGTATTTAAGGCCTTTTATTCACAAATATCTTATATATGATAATTTAAATATTGTCGATAATTGGTTTTGAATGTGTTTATGAATTAGAGTGCTCGATATAATTAATGACCCTGTATATTACGTGAGGGTAGTGAAGACTACAGTAAACGGCAATTGCTTTGAAATCAACAAATCTGAAAGATTTAAAACTACGTTGATTTATGTATTGCAACCTATCTATCTATCTATCTATCTATCTACCGTCATATGTCTGATTCTGTCGATACCTATCTATCTATCTATCCATTTCAAGCCTGTTCATATGTATCTATCGGATAGCTAAGGCTGTCCAAACTCACTTACATCTGTCTGTTTAACCGCCTCTATCTATCTATCGATCTATGCTATTTATTTGAGTTATCTCTTCTATCGTAATATCTCAAGCTGTTGCCTATCGATTACTATATATCAAGCTATCTATCTCAGCCGCTGTTCCTATACCAGACACACACCACACACACACACAACACACACACACACACACGCATAAATATATATATATATATAATATAATAATATATATATATATATATATATATATATATATATATGTTATTTATCAAAGAATAAATTTTAAAAATGTGTGCTTTACAGTACAGGTGTCTAGTTCTGGCCAAACGCGTTAGCGGAATTCTGACTTGAATCTTGCTTCAAATTGTCCACACATATAAATCAATCCGACTATTTTCCTTTTCTATCCCATTTTAGTTCATATTAGCTCTAACGTCCCCCAATCTCTCTCTCTCTCTCTCTCGTTCTCTCTCTCTCTCTCTCTCATCTCTCTTCTCTCTCTCTCTCGTCCTCATTATCGAATCATAAACGTAAGAATTATACAGGGTGTCCCTCAAAATACTGAAATGTTAAAAATCAATTGCTTTCTTGTTTTAATTTAATATTATAAGTAACCGACGCAAATGAAAATGTCAAGTTCAAACGTGAAAGGAAAAAGTTGAAATAATAGAATTGTATATTCTACTGAGAGTTATATCATTTCAACTAAGTATATCTTGGGTGACAGAAAATTTTCAGAAAATGAATAATTAAAAATTGGCCTTACTTGTCTGTCTAACTTCTTTTTGTGCGTTTATTTCAAGGAATGTTTATACATGAATAAGCTTATGACATTGCTTCAGCTCAAGAATAATATTTTGCAGACATAAGGACTATGTTCAGAAACCTTGAGCAAAGTCATATAAAGGCTCAAATTAAGGTGTAATTTGTATCCATGAAATGGAAGCGATGTACATATCGTTTTTTTTTTTTTGCAAAAGTTAAAATTATATTCTTTTGATTCTATCTTAATGAGAGTAAATACACAGCGATGTGTTTATGAATATGGCTTTTTTTAGCCGACAATTTTTGAGAATATGTGCTTAATTGAAGTCGTACCTAATTTTTGAAAGTAATTAATTAATAATTAATTAATTAGGCGGGCATACCTATTTAAATGTAAGGCTAAACAAATCGGAGAAAAATCAATCTCTGTATGTACATTCTTTTTATGTCACAAATGAATAAATGATTACAGTTTTGGTATGTCATTCTTTTGTGGGCTACCCTGTATCTACGATTACAAGAATCAATTCTTAGCCATTGTGGCAATCTTTGAAAGCTTTTGGGGTAAATTTCCTTCATTTGAAAATCTAACCATATTTCCGCCATGCATTTGTCTTCTTATTGTGTTTGTATAAAATCATATCTACGACAAACTTAAACAACTCCCTGGGCGCAAGTATTTTTTTTGTAATAGAATATATCAAATTAGAAAGACTAACAAAACTAAAATTAGAACGCATATAAAAAGTTTACACTTATTTTAATTTCATTTGAACTTATTTCTATAAAAGTATGCATAGGATGCTTAATTCATTTAAGAATATAGAATCTTAGAAATTAATAGATCAAGTAATTATTTATTAGACCCGGTTTGTGGAAACCCTATACAATTATCCACATATTATTTTCGGTTAATATAATTGGTTATCTATCACTATTCATATCTATGTATCTACCTCAGGCAGTTCATACCTAATCTAATCTATCTATCTATCTATCTATCTACTATCTATCTGATTTGGATACCTATCTATGCAATTTACCTGAGTGAAAACAATCTACCCTGGTTAACACTGTATAGAAGGCCATGTGCCAAAATTGAAAATAAAAGTGTTTATAAAAAAAAATCTGGAACTGAGGCTTTGTGAATAAGTCCAGAATGATGACAAATCATCTTTTTTTTTTGTAAGCATCGTGTAACAGTGGGTAGCATGCATCAATTGCCAATTACAACTGCAAACCACAGAAACAGTTCTATCTGGGTTAGGGGAAAACAAGCTGTAATATAGTTTATATATATGTATTATATATGTATACTAAACATAACATTTGGAAGCCATCAGAGTTGATTATTAGTTGCTTTCTATCTATCTCAGTCTGTTCCTATCTATCTATCTATCTATCTCAGTATGTTCCTATCTATCTATCTATCTATCTTGTGTAGGTTATCGTCGAATACACGGTGAACCAGTTCAAAGTCCTGGACGAGCCCGGCTGCATTCACATAGCACTAAATAATCTTGGGAAAGTATAATCGAATTATACTCACTCCAGCTATGGGTAAATAGTAGGACAGATAGAGGTTTTAACCTTTGTATCGCAACCGTCTAGGAAAAGGGAAATATCTCTGAATTTACACATGTTAAACGCCGCTAAAAATTGACCTTGTGTCACACCCTGCTGTTGTGTGGTAAATACATATTTATTCATCTATCTGCCTGCCCCGTTACATATACTATCAAAGCGTAAACTAAAGGAATTTGTTACGGTGACTAGAAACCAGTACTTTAGCCAAAGCGAAGTCCAAATTTAAGCCATTGAGGTATTTCACTTGGAAATCTAACCATCTGTCTTTCTTCCTTTAGCTTCGTTCTTATCTCCAAAATATCTATTCATATCTATTGCTATTTGTTATATATTTTATATCTGTTAAATATCTTTGACAATCTATCTATCTAGCTTTATATGTTGGCTAGCCTTTATTAAATAGTAAATGCATAAGTGCGATATCATTATAGATAGGCAAAACGATTACGAAAAGCTCAAGTCAGTAAACTACATGATCAATAATCGGAAAAGCTTCTTGGGGAATCGAGTCATCTTGGCCGGCAAAAACGGCGTCTGTTTTTGTTCATAGATTCTGGGCATGTTTCTCTCTCTTCTCTCTCTCTCTCTCTCTCTCTCCTCTCTCTCTCTCTCTCTTAATGTTTACATATTTGGTTGTTTTTACTCAGTCAAACTCTATTTCCTTCCTTCCCCTACCTCTCACCCTTCCATCTATCGCTCTCAACCCCTTCATCTAACTCTAACTCTGTCTGTCCTGTCTGTCTGTCTGTCGTCCTCTCTCTCTATATATATATATATAGGTTGGAGGCACGTAGTGTAATGCTCAAAATCCTACGAAATTGACCTCGTCTACCCTAGTACAAAATCCTGGATGAGGCTGTTTGAATTTCATATAGAGCTAATACCCATGGGAGAGGTACATCCAACTACTCTTCCTCCAGCTAAGGGTAAGATAGTAGGTGCAGACAGGGTTCTTTAGCCTTGGATAGGTTACCAGTGTAGGAGAAGGAAAATTCAAACCTGTTAACTCCACGTAAGAAATTGCCGTTGTGTTGCATCCTGCTCGTGCGGAGGGGTTTGTATATATATATATATTATATTATATATATATATATATAATATATTATATATGTGTGTTGTGTGTGTGTGTGTGTGTCTGTGTCTGTGTCTCTGTGTGTGTGTGTGTGTGTGTGAGTAGTAAAGTCGGCGAGGCAGCTAATGTTGGTATCAGCCAGACAGCCAGGAAATCTATCCCCTTTTCCCTAGGGCTAGATCAAGGAGATTATTTTATCACCTGAAGTGGAGCCCACACCTACATTATCTCCTCATGTTACCGCAACAGCTCCCTGTACCACTCATATGTTGAGTTGGTGAGGGGCCGGTATCGACCGGGAACCTTGTGAATCCTAGGCGACGCTCTACCGACGGAAGCTTAACCGGCCTTATATCTAATCGCCAGGCACAAGCAGAATGCGACACAAAGGTCAATTTTAAACGGATTCTAACGGTTTTGAATTCAGTGTTTATTAAAAAACTATTCGACGATAAAAAATGTAACTTTAGGTTTCTTTCAATCGGAACCATTTTTAAAAAAACTATTTGTAATCATTTAAAAGTCAAAGGAAATATGTATTTGGATTTTTTTTTAAAATGGGAGTGTAAAAAGGGAAAACCTGGTGAGGAGAAAAGGATTTTGATGAATTCCCAGAATAAACTAAAGATTCCCCAAATAAAAATTTTAAGTTTCTCTGTCTACACAAGCTAGGTGGTATGCAGCAATTACAACTGCTTTTAAAACAGCCCGATATTTCTTTGAGGTACGCTTCTGTAAAATAGAGAAGAAGTTCATCCAAGTAATTTAGTCCGGCACTGATAAAGGCCACACCTGTACTCGCCAATAGTTGAGTCGTGTGTCTGTAAAAAGCTTAAATGTTGTTTTAAATAGCCAAATATAACTCGTGGCACGGGCTAACTATTCGTACTTCCAATTTCTGGGTAGTCCTACCTATATAGCCCAGCTTTCAATGACAAACCTGTAATTAGTATAATTATGGATAACTAGCAGGACCTGTGTATATACCCACTGTCTTAAATAATATTATTACAACTTTTGATATGTTTATTTAAGACCTATTGCAAATAGTTCAATATGTAAAAAGTTAATAATACTGATTTAGCTCTCACACTTTTTTCTCTTTGTCCTTCTTTTCATCTTTTCATTATGTCGATTGAAACAGATTACGTTATCGCTCCCGCAAGCTCACCACCTCTATCAATCTTTCCCCTAACTCTTTCTTTCTTTCTTTCTTCTTCTTTCTTTCCTACTTTGTTATTATATTTTTTTCTCTGTAGCATATACTTTTTCTTGCCTTTTTTCTTTTAATAAAATAGATTGGTTCTTCTTTAGCTGAGAGGATGACACTCATAATAAATAGAATTCGGTGGAGCAACACAAGATAATCAAGATTTACATTTTTGCATTTTCATCTTGAACGATGTGAACGATCTCATTTTTTAATCTGAGGGTATTGCAAGATGGAAAACGGTCGGAGATTAAGGAAGCAAGAATATTAATTCATAGATTTTATATATAAAGAAAGAATACGAACTGATGCTCGAAGATGGTACGAGAATGCAGCATAAAAAACAGCAATGATGAGGACAACCTCGTTGAATGAGTTTAATTGGTTATTTGAATTTGGCCGGGTTCGATTTAAATCACGAATTGGATTTAACAAAGACTTCAAGAAACTGCCAATAAAAGAATATCGTTGCCAATTACATGACACAAGCAATGGTAAAGAAACAGCCTACGCTGCAAATCACCTTCAAGGAGAACGGTAGATAACGTAAGCCATTTTACTGGAACCCCGACTAAGTCTTGTCACAGAAATTTCCTGAGACTAATCCAGTAAAAGGCCGCTCTCCGACAGAATCGAATTCCAATAGCTCAGATAAATGCTCCACAAAAAAATTACCAATAAAAAAAGATAGTGATTACCAAACTTATAAAATTAGAAATCTTTCTATAGGCCACTGCACACGCTCAAATCTTGATACATAATAAGGATGCAACTAATGATGGAAATGCCAGATTGTGTTCAGCAATTTTCTTGTTAATGCACTTAATTAATTGGTGAATATTAATTGCAATATTTCGAGCATCAAATAAATGGTAAATAAGACATGGAAATGCAGTTTAATGAAACTGACTGGCTTATGAAGTATTGGGCCAAAAAATATTAGAAAATTGGTGTTAGCTTCGACAAAACATTTCCTTTTAGACAACTTATCGTGTTTCCCCGAAATATAAGAACTACCTGCAAAATAAACCTAGCGTGATTTTCATGAATGATTCTAATATAAAGCCCTTCCCTTAAAATAAGAACCTAGCTGAGAGTGGCAGAAGCGAAAGAAATAAGCATTCTCACAATCCAATCATTGAAGCAAACATCTGAACTCCTTCGACAATAGTGGCCGAAGTGTTATATTCGGAGTTAAAATTTAATATAAGGCCTGTCTTTATTCTCGAGGACCCAGTCTTCTTTTCAGTCATCCAGTGGCTAGGAAAACTGTCTTTAGTATCATCTTTTAGCTGACGGAAAATGTGACAAGTTGTTAGCAAATTATTCCTGTTGATAAAAACTAATAGGTTCAATACTTATATACTTGAAAACGGTGTCCTGGGTATGACACAAAAAATGCATTGAGTAGCTGATTAATATATTAGTAATTTTTGAAAGTTCAAATCCTGGAAAACGCTGTTCGCATTTCGCATAGCGCAATAGTCTTGGGAAAGGTATGAATCCAGATATTCTCTCCAGCTATGTGCAAATAGCACGGCAAATGAGTCTCTTTAATCTTAGTATGATGACTGGCATAGGGAGAAGGAAAACTCTGAATTCAGACATATTAAAATCCAATTAAAAATTAATAATATCCTACATCCTGCTCGAATGAAGGTTGGGTAAATACTTCCACCAAATCATAATATATATATTATATATATTATATATATATATATATATATATAGTATAATATATACCAACCACTCCACACGAGCAGGATTAGACACCAGGTCAATTTATTAAGCGAGCTTACCAGTTTTGAATTCATTTGCCTTCTCCTAGACAACCAAGGTAAAACGCCAGTCTGTCCTAACATTTACCCATAGTTGGAGGGAGAATAGTTGGATGCATGCACTTCCCAAGGTAATTAGCGCTATGTAAAATGCAACCAACCTTGTCCACGAATTGAACTCTAATCGACGAGTACATTTCCTACGATTTTAACTACACCAAATATATTACTGACTTACTTACACCAAATATATATAGTTCAACAGAATTCTTGTTAATGCACATAATTCAATGGGGAGTATTAATTGCATATCTCGAAAATTATAGATTGTAAATATGACATGAAAATGCAGTTAACAAATAAGCTGCATTGAGTATATAAATGGTAAGAGAGTTCTATTATTATGTTTTTACTTGTCGGAGAGATGAGAGGCATTAGAGGCATTCGTATATGTCTCCCATATATCTAAGTCTTTATCTTCTTTCTTACTTGCTTGTTTGATAAGTGTGATAGAGAACACGAGGTGAGTGTCGAACGTCAAGGTCTGTCGTATTCTCGAAGGAAGCGGGCTAGGCTTAGCCTGGCATGTGAGACTGTAGAATCGAACCCGCTTCCTTCAGAATGCAAACATTGGCACCGAAGTCAACAAGCTAAAGTCCCGGATGTAAGCGCCAGGTGCCCGGGTGATAGCTATGAGGATTCCAGCGGCCGGGTTGGCTCGGGAATATCGTGTGTGGGGCGCAGACACCCGGGTGTTGAGGAGAACTAGTATAAGTAGAAGTGGGGTGACGACAGGTGTCGAGTCGCGATTTTGAGTTGCTGAAGATTTTACGACAACGGATTTTTTCAGCTGCTGAAGATTTTTTGAATTGATAAAATTTTTGACGGCGACGACATTATCAACAAGTCGAATATTTATTTTTCCTCTAATTTTCTTTTCATTCTAGAATAAGTAGCTCGGCTTGTAACCTATTTATTTTTTCTTGCGTAGCTGGTACAATCTTCTAATTGGTCTGGTCTATTCTCAAGATACTGGTCTGACTTTAAGATGTCGTTTCGCCATCAGCAGAGACAGCACGAGGCTTATATTTTAAGTGATCACTTTTCTTTATTCAGAATCAGACTCTCAACCGCGGCTTGGAGGGAAGCAGAGACGATCTTTACATCATGGCGTCTCCCGCTTAACTACTAACTGACTGAGATAAACTCAAATTCCGTTCTCACGTTTCCCAGTGGCGGAAAGTCGGGGGGGGCACTTGATGTTACCGAGTACCATCATATAACATCTCCGATTTTGAATTTCAACAATATTTAATTCCAAATCTAAGTACACTAATCATAAAAAAACACCGGTTTATCAATGTACAACATACTGACTAACAGAGCAAACCCCGTACATTGAAAATATTGGTAAGTTTTGGAATTATGTACAAAACTTATATACGTGGAGCCACTCGTCGTGTAATGGTCATCGTCGTAGAAAAATGATTTCAAATCATGGATAATCGGAGTTTTGAATTCAAAGTTTTTCTTCTATACTGGTGCCTAAGGAAGGTTAAAGGATCTATTCCTTTCCTAGTATTTACCCATAGCTGGAGGACGAGTAGTTGGATACATACCTTTCTCAAAGGTATTAGCGCTATGTGAAATACAAGCAGCCTTGTCCAGGAATTAAACTCGGTCGACAAATTCACTTCATACGAGTCTAACCATTACACCACGTGCCTCCATTATAATGTGATGTAGGATTTATATCCACCATTAAAGTAATTTAATTGACAAGGGACATCATTGTAGGTATCGTGTACGTAAAATGCATTCCCCTTCGTGTTTTATTATGATTACTAGCAGGACCTATGGATATACTACAGTATGATAATTTAATCACTACAACGTTTCATCCGCCCTGTCGGCTGGGGCGTTATAATACACCGACTGTACCTCTGCAGCGGGGTAAGAAACTCTCCCAATGGGGCCACCTGTTGGCCGTGGGTGGGCCAACCGAATTGCTTAAGGACAGAATCCTGGTGGATGAGCGGTCCATGACATACGACACTACACGTATACTCTTACTTAGGCTAGACGGACCATCGGAAAGGCCCCCCCCCCGATCAATCGACTGGTCACGTCAACCCTAGCACCTTTATATGATGACCCAAACCTATTTCCCTCATGGCAAGCCCCAACCTTTTTTGACTCGGAGTGGTAAGTACCTGTTAGGTCTCAAAAAGAAAATGTTTATAAAAAAATTGATTATCCATTAAGAATGGATTTATTTCAAAACTTTATCGGCATTAAATGACCACTGAGCTTGATATGCCGTAAAACAATCCAAACCAACCAAAACATTTCATATTCATTCATTTGTGTATATGCTTCATTTGTTTCTCCCCTTTTTTTCTTCTCCATTCACCTTAACATAAATCTTAGCACAGAATATATAAACAATTGATAATATGCAGATAAGATTCTCTTAAGTAATTCATCTGATACTTCCAAAATACATTCTGAATAATCTATGAGTCAAATAGTGACCAATTGTCAGTATCAGACGAAAAGTGAGGGAGTCTATCCTCTTTTCGCTCGCTTTAACCAAGTAATAAGTTTTGCTGAGGTGGGGCCCACACACGTCAGCTCCCAGAATGATTTACTGCACAGATCAGATTACCCAAACTGTGCTATCATGCACAGTCAATATCGAACCAGAACCAATTTCTAGACGCATGCATTTCCGACTGAGCTAACTCTTCGATCAATTAGCTGGTCACGTCAAGCCCTAACCACCTATATGAATATCCCAACCCTATTTGAACTTATGACAATCCCCAAACCCTTTAAGTATATATATGCTAGAAGCGGTGCTGAGGTCTTTGTCCTTGCTTTACGTTAAACTGCATCTAATGGTGAATTTCCAATTCTGAACTCTGTGTAGTGTAGAGTATCCCTTCATCCCAAATACTCCCATGTCCATCTTGACCCCGAGTGGTAATACATGTTAGGGTCCCATCTATGGTTTAAATAGAAAAAACGAGTTTTAAAAAAATGGTTTGAAAAAACTTCAGTTTTTAATTTTTTTTATACCAATTATAATGAATAAACCAAACATCTTCGGTATAACATACACCAACAAGGTTGACACGCCGTTAAAATCTAACGAACCAATCGACGAGCTAAACCCGCCATTGTGTTCTGCTAAACTAATTAAGCAGAGTGGCTTGGAAAGGCGGCTTAGTGACTGGAATCGGTTAGTAAGAATATTACAACTGACCCAACTAAATTAGTATGATTATATGAAAAGAAAGCATCGCCAAGTAAAAATTGCCTATAAACAAAAAATTGAAATACATTGAATTAACTAACCCATGACACAACCTGTAAGCTAGAGGTGACCATAGTTTACATCCCATAAATCAATTTTTTGTCTGTATTTCAGTTGGCTATAGAGTCGTACACTCATTGATTCTGATGAAAAAATGTAAATATATTCATTTCATATAATTTATGATTTAATATAAAAAACAAAAGAAGATGAGAATTTCTTTCCTTATAATGAGCTTTCAATCTGTTTTGCTTTTTATTCAAAGTCTACAGGCTGTCTGAAGTTTAGCAATCAAACTGAACGAATGGTAACTATCCCATCATCACCCGTAGATATTCGTGTTATAAGTCGATTTCGTCGTATATAATCACTAGTGTTAAATAGGAATACTTGAAATCATGAAACTGTAAAAAAATTATTATCTATACAAATGTCTGAAGTTAGTATGCAAATCAACGTCTAGTTGTCTAAATTTGTCCGGTTGGATACATGGTAGACGGATATGAGGGTTGAGTTAATACAATTCTAAATGACATAATCTGTAGTTGCAGGTTCTAATACCGGCCAAGCACAATAATAACATACATACTTAACACTTGTAGCCGGTCATGGTTAACGGAATGAGAACACTCTATCCCGGTGGATTGAATAAAGGGTTCGGTTCGAAGTTCCATGAAGGCTTACGATTACGATATGAAGGTTCCCGAGTTAGAAAAAGGTTGCCGAGTTTGGAGAGAAAGCAACCGAATTCGAGGCGGTTTCCGAGATCGACAAGCAACACCTGAAGAATGCCGGATCCATCCCGGCCGATACGTTATTTATATAACAATAAGATGCGGATAACAGTAAAAAAAATCAAATGATACAAAATGGAATCAGTGTAGACTAATCATATCATCAACTTAAATGTTTATTCGTGTACATGTTGACTTTTGCCATATGAATCGTATTTGTTAAATAGGAATATTGAAATCAAAAAACTGTGTACAAAATTTTTATCTATACAGCTTTTCTGAAGTTAATATGCAAATCAAATAAACTTCAATAACTCAACCAATATTTGTCAAATTCAAACTTTTCTATGGCTTCATCCTTAATAAAATACTAAAAGCGGCTATCCCAGCGTTGCCTGGGTTGAAGGAGAAATTTAGGCTAATTCATATACTGAATCGCTTTTTGGATCCTCGCAGAATTCTCTAATAAAGTCCCTACATAAAAATCCCTACATAAAAAGACTTTGCCTCTGGTCCGGCCTCGTGAGGTGTCAGGAAAAAAAAAACGGAGCACAGACACTTCTAAATAAGAAAAAAAACAGTTTCCTTTTTAAAACATTAAATTTTAAAAAATCCATGCTGTTACTATTTGAATTTATCGTTAAATTAACTTCACGAATATGAATCAAAATGATGATAGTGAATATATTATATAATATTATATATTATTTATTTTGTCGTTAATTGTTTATCTTTTAGTTTCCTCTGGACATACATACATACATACATACATACAATACACATCAAGTGCCCTTATATGAGTATATAGTAATCTAAATTTCTGCGATTTTTGATTGCTAGTTTTGATATATTTTGAAATTTACACATTTGACTGATTTTAGTTAGTCTGCAGATAAACAGATATTAGGTTAAAACATCCGAAATCTAATAAAACATTTTTCTCTTGTTTATGATATATTTAAAAATATGGGTAAAGGGAATGAATCTAACAAATGGTGAAAATAGAGAAATAACAAATTTATTGAGGGAGGACAATGTTTACATTGGAAATATTCAATGAAACTTTGTAGAGATCATATATAACTAAAGATTGCGGATCGAAGAAAGAGAAAAGGCTATAAGACCTTGCTTCCTCGAGATGAACGTAAGATAAAGCGAGTTATTACTATATGTTCATTATTAACGAGCGCTTACATCTTTGGAAAGGCTACAATTGAGGGAAGCAAAAGCGGACAAAAGGTGTACACTACTTTGTCAGTTGGATCTTTAAATAATGTCTTGGACTAGGCTGACAGGGTGATCTGCACATGACAAGACATAGTATAATATAGAGCCATGAAGTGGCTATTCGCAATTTTCTCTTGACGTCTGAACACTACGGACCACGTTTTCGAACTTTATGTCTGTGTTTCAAGGAACATTTTAGGTATTTTTTATAAGGATTTCCTGGTGTTCTGCAATCTTTATAATTGTATAAAATATTTACCAATAATCTTTTTATTCACACTGGTACAAATGGAAAGCCCATTTCCGTGTCTTAAAACAAATTCACTAGAATAAAATTAAATAAAGTATCTATCTACTTATATTTTTCTGCCCACCCCTAAATAAATATAAAACAACAGGAAATTGTTAACTAAAGCATTATTACACCATCAAAAGTTGATGAAGGAGTAAAAGTGAACAGAGCTACTATTGTAATTTTATCCACGATGCGAAACATTTAATTATAGGTTTTTACAATTGAGGTTTTTAAAGTAAATCAATTGTTACATTTTAGTATTCATATTTTATAAGAATGTGCCCATTTTTTTTACCTCTGTTTTTGTGAATTTTAGCATTTTACAATGCCTAAAAACAAAGCTGAAAATTCGCAAAAAAAAAAAGAGTGCAGAGAGAAATCAGCAAATTTTTTATATTCAAAAAAGAAAAAGAAATTCCTGCTCTCTTTAAATTTTTTTAAATCTATTTAAAATGGAGACACTTTCTCAATATTTTCAATTTCTTTCTTTTTAACTAATTTAATGTTTTATTATAAATAATTTTGTTCGTGTAACATTCATGTTTCAATATGATGTGTACATTTATGCTGAAGATGTGCTTTTATGTACTTACTCGTTGACACTTTGGACACTTTAAAAAGGTTTACAGGAGATAAGATAATAAAGTGACTATCATTAAAGCAAAAAGCAATGATCATTTGAGAAAAGAAAAATTATATAGAGGGCAAACAATAAAACAGTAATGCAGTCCTATGGGAGCAATTAAAACAACCATGTCAAAATATTTAACCTTTTGAAGTATGAAAAATTAACAAATTATATATTTGTTTAGATTAATGGCCTGCTTTTAAGAAATGTGACTATATAAATGTAAAACGGATTCCAAAACTTATCATATGTGCTTGTTATTGTTTATTATAGTTTTCTATTACAGTTGTTCATAATTATTTTTTTTTTTTTTACTTCTTAAAAAATAGGATGTATTATTGATTTTGCTAATACTTCGGATGCCAGAATTTTTAGAATATTTCAACTAACTTCAAAAAAACAAGTGATACATTCCTAGAATTTTATCTCAGCTTTATTTAAAACTAAATTTTTTAGGATTTATAATCTTTTTTAAACCAGTTATGAGTTATGAAGGTTATATAATCGCTTAATAACTTAGATTGGTGATGAGAAATTAGGTTTTGAGATTATCAAATGATAATATTTTATCGACTGTGCATAGGTAAGAGTGTTTAAACAGTAAAAGTCTTGAATATGTATGTTGTAAGGAGGATATTCTCCCAACAAGAAATCGTACTCGTCCAACGAAACACATAAAGAATAGGTGTTTTTTCTGAGGTAGTAGCTGTTTCTAACAGAGTATTCCTAACTTTCGTTTGAAGAACTGTGCGTTTTTTTTTATATTCTTGTACCAAAAGGTAATAAACCTATTTGTTAACTTATTTTGACTCAATGTTGTTTATTGGTGAAGTCAGTTTATTCTTTAGAATGTATATACTGTACCCAGTTCAAAATCATCATTGACAATAACATGTGGCAATTTTATTTTCTATCAGATTATTTATCATTGTCAGCTGGTGACCACTAACAAACAAAAATATTGAAAATTTACAGGCCTAAAAGGTTATTTTATTTTATTCTTATATTCCTTTTTGTTTACTGTATATAATCAAGAAATGAACAACCTCTATCTTTACCCACAAAAAGGAGTTTTAGCATATATTGCATGTGATGAACGACTCTAACTTTTGCTGATGCTAGCCTCACAAAACATTTCTCCAACATCCAATGACACAAAGAGAAAACTTTCAAATATTTATTTATATTTTCACAGCCACTGTTAACATAAAGATCAATGAAATACTGTAATTAAACAATGCGGTCTGTAACCTTGATGTAGCCTTACCATGTTACCTTAATGTCCAATCTTGCTACAACCTCATGATAAGTAATGCTCGATCTTGTTTTGGTTTTAAATAATAAATCTCATACCTGTTTTTCAAATTCTGTGAATTTGGCTATTGAAGATTGTTTTTGCTTGGAGAGAAATAAAAAATCGAACGGAAATGTCTGCCCAATGAAACATCCTACTATGTGGGACCATTTTTTTCCTGTAAATAGTTTTTATATGAATATCATGATTATTATGTGATATTCATGTGAATTGAAATTTAGCTGATACACACCGAATTTGCTCACGATTTGAATCAGATAACCTAGAATTCTGGGGGCTTGGGGGAGTTAAGAGTACCCTTCATAGTCATTACTGTTATAGTATCTGTAAGGAGACCCATCTCTCTATATATAAAGGGCGGTTTGGTGTGTATGTAATTCCGGAGGAAATACGAAATAAAACAATTAATGAACAAATAAATATGTACAAAAAACTCAGTATCTCCAAATCTTGCCTTTGAGCCAAAATAATGAAGATTTTATTTATGTTCGTGGAGATGATTAAAAAATAAAATTTAAATGATAACAGCATGGACTTTTTTTTTTGCATTTAATATTTCAAAAGTGGACATTAATTTTTATTTCACAGTGTCTGGATCAACGCAAGGTCTTTTTTTTATACATTTAATGGGGACCCCTGCGAGGATCTAACTTGTTGATTCAACAATTATGGATCTGCGTGGACTACATTTTAACCCCCTCAAACAGTGACACCGGGTTTCCTCTACTAGTCTTATTATAATAGATGAAAAAAATTTTAGAAATCTTTTTAAAAATAGAGTTTTTAAAAAATTGAATACCCAACAAGAAGTTTATTAAACAACAAAAATGTTTTCACGGCATTAAAATAGGAAGAAAGAAAATGTACTTATTGGATTTTTCTTGCAGGCTTATCAGTTATATCATACAGGTTCATTGGTCCGTGACTTGGTTGGATTTTACGACAATATCACCATTTGGGTTATTTTATGCCGAAACATTTTTGTTTTATAACTTCTTGTGGGATTCATTTTTTAAAACTTCATTTTTAAAAAGATTTGCTAATTTTTTTCATCTATATAATAGACTAGTAGAGGAAACCCGGTTCACCTTTTAGAGGGGTTAAAATGTAGTCACGCAGAGTCCATAATTGTTGAATCACAAGTTAGCATTCTGCAGCGGTACCCCATTTAAAATGTAAAAAAAAAAACCTTGCGTTTTGATCAGACACTGTGAAAATAAAATTAATGTCCACTATTTGAAATATTAAAGCAAAAAAAAAGTCCATGCTGTTATAATTATACAATTTTATTTTTTAATCATCATCCACAACATAAATAAATCTTCATTAATTTTGCTCAAAAGCAATTGGAAGATACTGAGTTTTTTGACTAACTTTATTGTCATAATTGTTTTATTTCGTAGTTTCCTCCGGACATACATACACACAAACCGCCCTTTATATATAGAGAGATGGTTCCTAATAAAAGATTTACATAACAGTAATGACTATGAAGGGTACTCTAAACCCCCAAGCCCAGATTAGGTTATCTGATTCAAATTCGTGAGCAAAATTCGTTGTTATCAGCTTAAATTCCACATCACATATACACATAAATAATATGATATTCATATAAAAAACTATTTACAGAAAAAAATCGCTTCCCACCATAGTAGGATGTTTCATTGCCGCAGGGACATTTCCGTTCGATTTTTTATTTCTCTCCAAGACAAAAAAAACAATCTTATCAATAGCCAATATTCACAGAAATTTGAAAACAGGTATGAGATTATTTAAAACAAAAACAAGATCGAGCATTACTTATCAAATGAGGTTGTAGCAAGATTGAAACATTAAGGTAAACATGGTAGGGCTACATCAAGGTCTAGACCGCATGTTTATGTACAGTATTTCATTGATCTTTATGTATACAGTGGCTGTGAAAATATAAATAAATATTTGAAAGTTTTCTTTTGTGTCATTTGGATGTTGGAGAAATGTTTTGTAGGCTAGCATCACAAAGTTAGGAGTCGTTCATCACATGCAATATATGATAAAACTCCTTTTTGTGGGTAAAGATTAGAGGTTGTTCATTTCTTGATTTATATACAGTAACAAAAAAAGGAATTATAAAGAATAAAATAAATAACTTTTAGCCTGTTAAATTTTCAATATTTTTGTTTTTAGTTGGTCACCAGCTGACAATATAAAATTACTGATAGAAATAAAATTGCCACATGTTATTGTCAATGATGATATTTGAACTGGGTACAGTATATACATTCTAAAGAATAAAACTGACTTCACCAATAAACAACATTGAGTCAAAAATAGGTTAACAAAATAGGTTTATTACCTTTTGGTAAAGGAAATATAAAAAAAAACGCCACAGTTCTTCAAACGAAAGTAGGAATACTCTGTTAGAAAGACTAGCTACTACCAGAAAAAAACACCTATCTTTTATGTGTTTCGTTGACGAGTACGATTTTCTTGTTGGGGAAATATCCTCCCTTACAACATACATATTCAAAGACTTTTACTGTCTTTAATAAAAACACTCTTACCTATGCACAGTCTGATAAAAATATTATCATTTGATAATCTCAAAAAACTAATCAATCTCATCAGCCAATCTAAGTTATTAAGCGATTATATAAACCTTCATAACTCAAACTTGGTTAAAAAAGATTATCAAATCCTAAAAAATTTTAGATTTTAAATAAAGCTGAGATAAAATTCTAGGAATGTATCACTATGTTTTATTGAAGTTAGTTGAAATATTCTAAAAATTCTGCAGTCCGAAGATATTAGCAAAATCAAATAATCACATCCTATTTTTTAAGAAGTAAAAAAAAAAAAAAAATATATGAACAACTGTATAGAACAACTATAATAAAACAAATAACAAGCACATATGATAAGTTTTGGAATCCTTTACATTTTAATATAGTCACCTTTCTTAAAAGCAGCCATTAATCTAACAACATTTAATCTTGTAATTTTTCTACTTCAACAGGTTAAATATTTTACATGGTTGTTTTAATTGCTCCCCATAGGACTGCATTACTGTTTTATTGTTTGCCCCCTCTATATAATTTTCTTTTCTCAAATGATCATTGCTTTTTGCTTTAATGATAGTCACTTTATTATCTTATCTCCTGTAAACCTTTTATGTCCAAAGGATCAACGAGTAAGATACATAAAAAGCACATCTTCATGCATAAATGTACACATCATATTGAAACATGAATGTTACACGAACAAAAATTATTTATAATAAAACATTAAATTAGTTAAAAAGAAAAGAAAATTGAAAATATTGAAAAGTGTCTCCATTTTAAATAGATTTAAAAAAAATTTAAACCGAGAGCAGGAATCTTTTTCTTTTTGATAATAAAAAAATTTGCTGATTTCTCTCTGCACTCTTTTTTTTTTGCGAATTTTTCAGCTTTGTTTTTAGGCATTGTAAAATGCCTAAAAATCACAAAAACAGAGGTAAAAAAAAAATGGGCACATTCTTTAAAAAATGAATACTAAAATGTAACAATTGATTTTACTTTAAAAAACCTCAATTGTAAAACCTATAATTAAAATGTTTCGCATCGAGTGGATAAAATTACAATAGTAGCTCTGTTCACTTTTACTCCTTCATCAACTTTGATGTTGTAATAATGCTTTAGTTAACAATTTCTGTGTTTTATATTTATTTCAGGGGTGGGCAGAAAATATAAGTAGATAGATATACTTTATTTAATTTTATCTCAGTGAATTTGTTTTAAGAACTGGAAATGGGCTTTCCATTTGTACCATGTGAATAAAAAGATATTGGTACAAATACATTTTATACAATATAAAAGATTGCAAAACACAGGAAATCCTTATAAAATACCCTAAAATGTTCCTTGAAAAACACAGACATAAAGTTCGAAAGACGTGTCCGTATTGTTCAGACGTCAAGAGAGAACAATTGCGAATAGCCACTTTCATGGCTCTATTTATACTATGTTCTTGTCATGTGCAGATCACCCTGTCCAGCCTAGTCACAAGACATTATTTAAAGATCCCAACTGACAAAGTAGTGTACACCTTTGTCCTTATTGCTTCCCTCAATAGCCTTTCCAAAGATGTAAGCGCTCGTTAATAATGACCATATAGTATAACTCGCTTTATCTTACGTTCATCTCGAGGAAGCAAGGTCTTATAGCCTTTTCTCTTTCTTCGAGTCCGCAATTTAGTTATATATGATCTCTACAAAGTTCATTTGATATCCAATGTAAAACATTGTCTCCCTCAATAAATTTGTTATTTTCTATTTTTCACCATTTGTTAGATCATTCCCTTTACCCATATTTTAAAAAATATATCATAAACAAATAGAAAAATGTTTTATTAGATTCGGATGTTTTAACCTAATATCTGTTTAATCTGCAGACTAACTAAAATCAGTCAAATGTGTAAATTTCAAATATCAAAAACTAGCAATCAAAAATCGCAGAAATTTAGATTACTATATACTCATATAAAGGGCACTTGATGTGTATGTATGTATGTATGTATGTATGTATGTCCAGAGGAAACTAAAAGATAAAACAATTAACGACAAAATAAATATATATATAATATATATATATACATTCACTATCATCATTTGATTCATATTCGTGAAGTTAATTTAACGATAAAATTCAAATAGTAACAGCATGATTTTTTAAAATTTAAATGTTTTAAAAAGGAAACCTGTTTTTTTTTTATTTAGAGTGTCTGTGCCGTTTTTTTTTTCCTGACACCTCACGGAGCCGGACCAAGGCAAAGTCTTTTTATGTAGGGATTTTTTATGTAGGACTTTATTAGAGAATTCTGCGAGGATCCAAATAGCGATTCAGTAATAATGAATCTTTTAGCCTAAATTTCTCTTCAACCCAGGCAACGCTGGATAGCCGCTTTTAGTATTTTATTAAGATGAAGCCATAGAAAGTTTGAATTGACAAATATTGTTGAGTTATTGAAGTTTATTTGATTTGCATATTAACTTCAGAAAAGCTGTATAGATAAAAATTTTGTACACAGTTTTTTGATTTCAATATTCCTATTTAACAATAACGATTCATATGGCAAAAGTCAACATGTACACCGAATAAACATTTACGTTGATGATATGATAGTCTACACTGATTCATTTGTATCATTTGATTTTTTTACTGTTATCCGCATCTTTATTGTATATAAATAACGTATCGGCCGATGTGACTTCCGGCATTCTTCAGGTGTTGCTTGTCGATCTCGGAAACCGCTCGTTCGGTTGCTTTCTCTCCAAACTCGGCAACCTTTTTGTCTAACTCGGGAACCTTCATATCGTAATCGTAAGCCTTCATGGAACTTCGAACCGAACCCTTTATTCAATCCACCGGGATAGAGTGTTCTCATTCCGTTAACCAATGACCGCTACAAGTGTTAAGTATTGTATGTTATTATTGTGCTTGGCGGTATTGAACCTGCAACCTACAGATTATTGTCATTTAGAATGTATTAACTCAACCCATATCCGTTACACCATGTATCCAACCGGACAAAATTTAGACAACTAGACGTTGATTTGCATACTAACTTCAGACATGTTGTATAGATAATAATTTTTTTACAGTTCATGATTTCAAGTATTCCTATTTAACACTTAGTGATTTATACGACGAAATCGACTTATACACGAATATCTACGGTGATGATGGGATAGTTACCATTCGTCAGTTTGATTTGCATAATAACTTCAGACAGCCTGTAGACTTTCGAATAATAAAAGGCAAAACAGATTGAAAGCCTCATTAAGGAAAGAAATTCTCATCTTCTTTTGTTATTTTTTATATTAAAATCAATAAATTATATGAAAATGCTAAATATATTTACATTTTTCATTCAGAATCAATGAGTGTACGAATTTCTATAGCCAACTGAACTCATACAGACAAAAAAATTATTTTATGGGATGTAAACTATTGGTCACCTCTAGCTTACCAGGTTGTGTCATGGTTAGATTAATTCATGTATTTCAATTTTTTGTTTATAGGCAATTTTACTTGGCGATGCTTTTTTTCATATAATCATACTAAATTTAGTTGGGTCAGTTGTAATATATTCTTACTAACCGATTCCAGTCACTAAGCCGCCTTTCCAAGCCACTCTGCTTAATTAGTTTAGCAGAACAACAATGGGCGGGTTTAGCTCAGTCGATTGGTTCGTTTAGATTTTACGCGTGTTCAAACCCTTGTTGGGTTATGTTTTACCGAAGATGTTTGGTTTTATTCAATTATAATTGGTATAAAAAAATTAAAAACTGAAGTTTTTTCAAACCATTTTTTAAAACTCGTTTTTTCTATTTAAACATAGATGGGACCCTAACATGTATTACCACTCGGGTCAAGATGAATGGGAGTATGGGGATGAAGGGATACTCTACACTACACAGAGTTCCAGAATTGGAAATTCACCATTAGATGCGTTTAACGTAATAGCAAGGACACAAAGACCCTCAGCCACCGCTTTCTAGCATATATATACTTTAAAGGTTTGGGGATGTCATAAGTTCAATAGGGTTGGGATATTCATATAGGTGTTAGGGCTTGACGTGACCAGCTAATTGATCGAAGAGTTAGCTCAGTCGGAAATGCATGCGTCTAGAAATTGGTTCCTGGTTCGATATTGACCTGTGCATGAGTAGCACAGTTTGGGTAATCTGATCTGTGCAGTAAATCATTCTGGGAGCTGACGGTGTGTGTGGCCCTCCACCTCAGCAAAACTATCTACTTGGTTTAAAGCGAGCGAAAAGAGGATAGACTCCCTCACTTTTCGTCTGATACTGACAATTGGTCACTATTTGACTCATAGATTATTCAGAATGTATTTTTGGAAGTATCAGATGAATTACTTAAGAGAATCTTATCGCATATTATCAATTGTTTATATATTCTGTGCTAAGATTTATGTTAAGGTTGAATGGGAAGAAGATAAAAAAGGGGAGAACAAATGAAGCATAATACACAAATGAATGAATATGAAATGTTTGGTTTGGTTTGGATTGTTTTACGGCATATCAAGCTCAGTGGTCATTTAATGCCGATAAAGTTTTGAAATAAATCCATTCTTATGGATAATCAATTTTTTATAAACATTTTTCTTTTTGAGACCCTAACAGGTACTACCACTCCGAGTCAAAAAAGGTTGGGCTTGCCATTGAGGAAATAGGTTTGGGTCAATCATATAGGTGCTAGGGGTTGACGTGACCAGTCGATTGATCGGGGGGGCTTTCCGATGGTCCGTCTAGCCTAAGTAAGAGTATACGTGTAGTGTCGTATGTCATGGACCGCTCATCACCAGGATTCTGTCCTTAAGCAATTCGGTTGGCCACCCACGGCCAACAGGTGGCCCCATTGGGAGATTCTTACCCGGCTGCAGAGGTACAGTCGGTGTATTATAACGCCCCAGCCGACAGGGCGGATGAAACGTTGTAGTGATTAAAATTATCATACTGTAGTATATCCATAGGTCCTGCTAGTAAATCATAATAACACGAAGGGGAATGCATTTTACGTAACAGATACCTACAATGATGTCCCTTGTCAATTCAATTACTTTAATGGTGGAAATATAATCCTACATCACATTATAATGGAGGCACGTGGTTAATGGTAGACTCGGTATGAAGTGAATTTGTCGACCCGAGTTTAATTCCTGGACAAGGCTGCTTGTATTTCACATAGCGCTAATACCTTTGAGAAAGGTATGTATCCAACTACTCGTCTCCAGCTATGGGTAAATACTAGAAGGAAATAATCCTTAACCTTCCTTAGGCAACCAGTATAGAAGAAAAACTTTGAATTCAAAAACTCCCGATTATCCATGATTTGAAATCAATTTTCTACGACGATGACCATTACACGGACGAGTGGCTCCACGTATATAAGTTTTGTACATAATTCCAAAAACTTACCAATATTCAATGTACGGGGTTTGCTCTGTTAGTCAGTATGTTGTACATTGATAAACCGGTGTTTTTTTATGATTAGTGTACTTAGATTTGGAATTAAAATATGTTGAAATTCAAAATCGGAGGATGTTATATGATTGGTACTCGGTAACATCAAGTGCCCCCCCCCCCGACTTTCCGCCACTGGGAAACGTGAGAACGGAATTTGAGTTTATCTCAGTCAGTTAGTAGTTAAGCGGGAGACGCCATGATGTAAAGATCGTCTCTGCTTCCCTCCAGCCGCGGTTGAGAAGTCTGATTCTGAATAAAGAAAAGTGATCACTTAAAATATAAGCCTCGTGCTGTCTCTGCTGATGGCGAAACGACATCTTAAAGTCAGACCAGTATCTTGAGAATAGACCAGACCAATTAGAAGATTGTACCAGCTACGCAAGAAAAATAAATAGGTACAAGCCGAGCTACTTATTCTAGAATGAAAAGAAAATTAGAGGGAAAAAATAAATATTCGACTTGTTGATAATGTCGTCGCCGTCAAAAAATCTTTATCAATTCAAAAATCTTCAGCAGCTGAAAAATCCGTTGTCGTAAAATCTTCAGCAACTCAAAATCGCGACTCGACACCTGTCGTCACCCCACTTCTACTTATACTAGTTTCTCCTCAACACCCGGGTGTCTGCGCCCCACACACGATATTCCCGAGCCAAACCCGGCCGCTGGAATCCTCATAGCTATCACCCGGGCACCTGGCGCTTACATCCGGGACTTTAGCTTGTTGACTTCGGTGCCAATGTTTGCATTCTGAAGGAAGCGGGTTCGATTCTACAGTCTCACATGCCAGGCTAAGCCTAGCCCGCTTCCTTCGAGAATACGACAGACCTTGACGTTCGACACTCACCTCGTGTTCTCTATCACACTTATCAAACAAGCAAGTAAGAAAGAAGATAAAGACTTAGATATATGGGAGACATATACGAATGCCTCTAATGCCTCTCATCTCTCCGACAAGTAAAACATAATAATAGAACTCTCTTACCATTTATATACTCAATGCAGCTTATTGTTAACTGCATTTTCATGTCATATTTACAATCTATAATTTTCGAGATATGCAATTAATACTCCCCATTGAATTATGTGCATTAACAAGAATTCTGTTGAACTATATATATTTGGTGTAAGTAAGTCAGTAATATATTTGGTGTAGTTAAAATCGTAGGAAATGTACTCGTCGATTAGAGTTCAATTCGTGACAAGGTTGGTTGCATTTTACATAGCGCTAATACCTTTGGGAAGTGCATGCATCCAACTATTCTCCCTCCAACTATGGGTAAATGTTAGGACAGACTGGCGTTTTAACCTTGGTTGTCTAGGAGAAGGCAAATGAATTCAAACCTGGTAAGCTCGCTTAATTAAATTGACCTGGTGTCTAATCCTGCTCGTGTGGAGTGGTTGGTATATATATATATATATATATATATATATATATATATATATATATATATATATATATTTGGTGGAAGTATTTACCCAACCCTCATTCGAGCAGGATGTAGGATATTATTAATTTTTAATTGGATTTTAATATGTCTGAATTCAGAGTTTTCCTTCTCCTATGCCAGTCATCATACTAAGATTAAAGAGACTCATTTGCCGTGCTATTTGCACATAGCTGGAGAGAATATCTGGATTCATACCTTTCCCAAGACTATTGCGCTATGCGAAATGCGAACAGCGTTTTCCAGGATTTGAACTTTCAAAAATTACTAATATATTAATCAGCTACTCAATGCATTTTTGTGTCATACCCAGGACACCGTTTTCAAGTATATAAAGTATTGAACCTATTTAGTTTTGATCAACAGGAATAATTTAGAACTTGTCCACATTTTCCGTCAGCTAAATAGATTATTAAAGAACAGTTTTCCTAGCCACTTGGATGACTGAAAGAAGACGTGGGTTTCCTCGAGAATAAGACAGGCCTTATATTAATTTTAACTCCGAAATATAACACTCGGCACTATTTGTCGAGGAGTGTCAGATGTTTGCTTCATATGATGTGATTTGTGAGAATGCTTATTTCTTTTCGCCTGTCTGCCACTCAGCTAGGTCTTATTTTAAGGGAAGGGCTTATATTAGAATCATCATGAAAATCACGCTAGGTCTTATTTTTGCAGGTAAGGTATTATTCGGGAAACACGATAAGTTGTCTAAAAGAAATGTTTCGAAGCAACACAATTCTAATATTTTTGGCCCCAATACATCATAAGCCAGTCACGTATTCATTAACTGCATTTCCATGTCAATTTTACAATTTATGATGCTCGAAATATGCAATTAATATTCACCAATTAATTAAGTGCAATTAACAAGAAAATTGCTGAACAAACATCTGGCATTTTCCATCATTAAGGTTGCATCCTTATTTATGTATCAAGATTTGGAGGCGTGTGCAGTGGCCTATAGAAAGATTTCTAATTATAAGTTTGGTAATCACTCATCTTTTTTTATTGGTAATTTTTTTTGTGGAGCATTTTATCTGAGCTTATTGGAATTCGATCTGTCGGAGAGCGGCCTTTACTGGATTAGTCTCAGGAATGTTCTGTTGACAAACTTAGTCGGGGTTCCAGTAAAATGCTTACGTTATCTACCGTTTCCCTTGAAGGTGATTTGCAGGTAGGGCTGTTTCTTTACCATTGCTTGTGTCATGTAATTGCAACGATATTCTTTTATGGCAGTTTTCTTGAAGTCTTTGTTTAAATCCAATTATTAAATCGAACCCGCCAAATTAAATAAACCAATAAACTCATTCAACGAGTTGTCCTCATCATTGCTGTTTTTTTATGCTGCATTCTCGTACCATCTTCGAGCATCAGTCGTATTCTTTTATTTATATTAAAATATTAATTAATATTCTTGTTCCTTAATCCTCCGACCGTTTTCATCTTGCAATACCTCAGATTAAAAAATGAGATCGTTCACATCGTTCAAGATGAAATGCAAAAATATAAATCTTGATTATCTTGTGTTGCTTATCCACCGAATTCTTATTTATTATGAGTGTCATCCTTCCAGCTAAAGAAGGAACCAATCTATTTTATTATAAAGAAAAAGCAAGGTATATGCTACAGAGAAAATATAATAACAAAGTAGGAAAGAAAGAAAGAAAGAAGAAAGGAAAGAAAGAGTAGGGGAAAGATTGATAGAGGTGGTGAGCTTGCGGGAGCGATAACGTAAATCTGTTTAATCGAACATAATGAAAAGATGAAAAAGAAGGACAAAGAGAAAAAAGTGTGAGAGCTAAATCAGTATTATTATACTTTTTACATATTGAACTATTTGCAATAGGTCTTAATAAACATATCAAAAGTGTAATAATTATATTATTAGACAGTGGTATATACACAGGGTCCTGCTAGTTATCATAATTATACTAATTTACAGGTTTGTCATTGAAAAGCTGGCTATAGGTAGACTACCCAGAAATTGGAAGTACGAATAGTTAGGCCCGTGCCACGAGTTATATTTGGCTATTTAAAAACAACATTTAAGCTTTTACAGACACACGACTCAACTATTGGCGAGTACAGGTGTGGCCTTTATCAGTGCCGGACTAATTACTTGGATGAACTCTTCTCTATTTTACAGAAGGCTACCTCAAAGAAATATCGGGCTGTTTTAAAAGCAGTTGTAATTGCTGCATACCACCCTAGCTTGTGTAGACAGAGAAGACTTAAATGTTTTATTTGGGGAATCTTTAGTTTATTCTGGGAATTCATCAAATCTTTTCTCCTCACCAGGTTTTCCCTTTTTACACTCCCATTTAAAAAAAAATCCAAATACATATTTCCTTTGACTTTTAAATGATTACAAATAGTTTCTTTTAAAAATGGTTCCGATTGAAAGAAACCTAAAGTTACATTTTTTATCGTCGAATAGTTTTTTAATAAACACTGAATTCAAAACCGTTAGAATCCGTTTAAAATTGACCTTGTGTCGCATTCTGCTTGTGCCTGGCGATTAGATATAAGGCCGGTTAAGCTCCGTCGGTAGAGCGTCCGCCTAGGATTCACAAGGTTCCCGGTTCGATACCGGCCCTCACCAACTCAACATATGAGTGGTACAGGGAGCTGTGCGGTAACATGAGGAGATGATGGTAGGTGTGGCGCTCCACTTCAGGTGATAAAATAATCTCCTTGATCTAGCCCTAGGAAAAGGGATAGATTTCCTGGCTGTCTGGCCTGATACCAACATTAGGCTGCTCGCGACTTTACTACTCACAACACACACACATTTTTATATATATATTATATATATATATATATATATATATACAAACCCCTCCGCACGAGCAGGATGCACCACAACGGCAATTTCTTACGTGGAGTTTAACAGGTTTGAATTTTCCTTCTCCTACACTGGTAACCTATCCAAGGCTAAAGAACCCTGTCTGCCCTACTATCTTACCCTTAGCTGGAGGAAGAGTAGTTGGATGCATACCTCTCCCATGGGTATTAGCTCTATATGAAATTCAAACAGCCTCATCCAGGATTTGTACTAGGGTAGACGAGTCAATTTCGTAGGATTTTTGAGCATTACACTACGTGCCTCCAACCCATATATATATATATATAGAGAGAGAGAGAGAGACAGACAGACAGACAGAGACAGACAGAGTTAGATAGATAAAGGGGTGAGAGCGATAGATGAGGGTGAGAGGTAGGGGAAGAAGAAATAGAGTTTGACTGAGTAAAAAACAACAAATATGTAAACATTAAGAGAGAGAGAGAGAGAGAGAGAGAGAGAGAGAGAGAGAGAGAGAGAGAGAGAAAGACATGCCCAGAGATCTATGAACAAAAACAGACGCCGTTTTTGCCGGCCAAGATGACTCGATTTCCCCAAGAATATTTTCCGATTATTGATCATGTAGTTTACTGACTTGAGCTTTTCGTAATCGTTTGCCTATCTATAATGATATCGCACTGTATGCATATTACTATTTAAATAAAGGCTAAGCCAACATATAAAGCTAGATAGATAGATTGTCAAAGATATTTACAGATATAAATATATAAACAAATAGCAATAGATATGAATAGATATTTTGGAGATAAGAACGAAGCTAAATGGGAAGAAAGACAGATGGTTAGATTTCCAAGTGAAATACCTCAATGGCTTTAAATTTGGACTTCGCTTTGGCTAAAGTACTGGTTCTAGTCACCGTAAACAAATTCCTTTAGTTTACGCTTTGATAGCTATATGTAACGAGGGGCAGGCAGATAGATGAATAAATATGTATTTACCAACAAACAGCAGGGTGTGACACAAGGTCAATTTTTAAGCGGCGTTTAACATGTTTAAATTCAGAGATTTCCCTTTTCCTAGACCGGTTGCGATACAAAGGTTAAATACCTCTATCTGTCCTACTATTTACCCATAGCTGGAGTGAGTATAATTCGATTTATACTTTTCCCAAGATTATTAGTGCTATGTGAAATGCAGCCGGCCTCGTCCAGGATTTGAACTGGTTCACCGTGTATTACGACGATAACCATTACACAAGATAGATAGATAGATAGATAGGAACATACTGAGATAGATAGATAGATAGATAGGAACAGACTGAGATAGATAGAAAGCAACTAATAATCAACTCTGATGGCTTCCAAATGTATGTTTATATACATATATAATACATATATATACATATATATACAGCTTGTTTTCCCCTCACCCAGATAGAACTGTTTCTGTGGTTTGCAGTTGTAATGGCAATTGATGCATGCTACCCACTGTACACGATGCTTACAAAAAAAAAAGAATGATTTGTCATCATTCTGGACTTATTTCACAAAGCCTCAGTTCCAGATTTTTTTTTATAAACACTTTTATTTTCAAATTTTGGCACAATGGCCTTCTATACAGTGTTAACCAGGGTAGATGTTTTCACTCAGGATAAATGCCATAGATAGGTATCCACTCAGGATAGATAGATAGATAGATAGATAGATAGATAGATAGATAGGTATGAACTGCCTGAGGTAGATACATAGATATGAATAGTGATAGATAACCAATTATATTAACGAAAATAAATATGTGGATAATTTGTATACGGGTTTCCACAAACCGGGTCTAATAAATAATTACTTGATACTATTAATTTCTAATATTTCTATATTCTTAAATGAATTAAAAGCAATCCTATGCATAATCTTTTATAGAAATAAGTTCAAATGAAATTAAAATAAGTGTAAACTTTTTATATGCGTTCTAATTTAGTTTTGTTAGTCTTTCTAATTTGATATATTCTATTACAAAAAAAATACTTGCGCCCAGCGGAGTATGTTTAAGTTTGATCGTAGATATGATTTTATACAAACACAATAAGAAGACAAATGCATTGGCGGAAATATGGTTAGATTTTCAAATGAAGGAAATACCCCCAAAAGCTTTCAAAGATTGCCATTACAATGGCTTAAGAATTGATTCTTGTAATCGTAGATACAGGGTAGCCCACAAAAGAATGACATACAAACACTGTAATCATTTATTCATTTGTGACATAAAATAGAAATGTACATACAGAGATTGATTTTTCTCGATTTGTTTAGCCTTACATTTAAATAGGTATGCCCGCCTAATTAATTAATTATTAATTAATTAACTTTCAAAAATTAGGTACGACTTCAATTAAGCACATATTCTCCCAAAAATTGTCGGCTAAAAAAAGCCATATCATAAACACATCGCTGTGTATTTACTTCTCATAAGATAGAATCAAAAGAAATATAATTTAACTATTTGCAAAAAAAAAAAAAACGATATGTACATCGCTTCCATTTTCATGGATACAAATTTACACCTTAATTTGAGCTCTTTATATGACTTTGCTCAAGGTTTCTGAACATAGTCCTATGTCTGCAAAAATATTATTCTTGAGCTGAAGCAATGTCATAAGCTTATTCATGTATAAACATTCCTTGAAATAAACGCACAAAAAGAAGTTAGACAGACAAGTAAGGCCAATTTTAATTATTCATTTCTGAAAATTATTCTGTCACCCAAGATATACTTTAGTTGAAATGATATAACTCTCAGTAGAATATTACAATTCTATTATTTCAACTTTTTCCTTTCACGTTTGAACTTGACATTTTCAATTTGCGTCGGTTACTTATAATATTAAATTAAAAACAAGAAAGCAATTGATTTTTAAACTATTTCAGTATTTTGAGGGACACCCTGTATAATTCTTACGTTTATGATTCGATAACTTGAGAGAGAGAGAGAGAGAGAGAGAGAGAGAGAGAGAGAGAGAGAGAGAGGAGAGAGAGAGAGAGAGAGAGATGGGGGAGTTAGAGGCTATATGAACTAAAATTGATAGAAAGAAAGATAGTCGGATTGATTTATATGTGTGACAATTGAAGCAAGATTTCAAGTCAGAATTTCGCGCTCGCTTTGCCAGAAACTATGACACCTGTTACTGTAAGCACACATTTTTAAAATTTATTCTTTGATAAATAAACATATATATATATATATATATATAATATATATATATATATATATATATATATATATATATATGCGTGTGTGTGTGTGTGTGTGTGTGTGTGTGTGTGTGTGTGTCTGCGTATAGGAACAGGCTGAGATAGATAGCTTGATATATAGATAGATCGATAGGAACAGCTTGAGATATACGTAGAGAGAGATAAATAGAAAAATAAATAGATAGATCGATAGATAGATAGAGGCGGTTAAAAGACAGATTGTAAGATGAGTTTGGACAGGCTAGCTAGCTCGATAGATACATATGAACAGGCTGAAATGGATAGATAGATAGATAGGTAGCGACAGAATCAGACATATGGACGTGTAGATAGATAGATAGATAGATAGATAGGTTGCAAATACATAAAATCAACGTAGGTTTAAATCTTTCAGATTTTGTGATTTTCAAAGCAATTGCCGTTTACTGTATGTCTTCACTACCCTCACGTAGATATACAGGGTCTATTAATTATATCGAGCACTCTATATTCATAAACATCAAAACCATATTATCGACAATATTAATATCATATATATATATATTTGTGAATAAAAAGGCCTTAAATACCATGGGTATCGTGATTATGGAACATTTCCTGTTTATAAAAAATAGTCCATAATCACGATACCCATGGTATTTAAGGCCTTTTTATTCACAAATAAATGTGTTCTGTTTATAAGAATTAAACATTGATCTCTCATACGGAACCGAAACTCTACAACAAACTACTGTTAGAGAATAGAACCAGTCTAGAATCACATTGTACCAAGAAACTTGGTACCCCAACAAAGAATATATATATATATATATATATATATATATATATATGATTGGCATCCTTTCGTCTACTAAAGACGATGGCGTAGTGTACACTTTTTCCCTCTTTTCTCTTTTTTTTGTTATGAGAACAGTAATTCATAAGAAATAAATTTGTTTTGGAGATATATCTTGATATACCTTTATATATGCTTTTTAGTTGTATAGTATCTTATAATGTATATATAATTCATATATATATATATATATATATATATATATATATATATAGAGAGAGAGAGAGAGAGAGAGAGAAGGTGAGAGAGTTAGAGTGGTAGATATATAGGGGAAGGCTAAAAGAGATAGATAGATAGATAGATAGAGATATGAACCAGCAAAGAAAGAATGCTGCATCTCTCTATCTCTCTTCAGATGTTATTAGACTATAATTGAAATATCATGTTCCTTTCCAGGACTGATTAATAATATTAGTTTGCTCGGTAGTTACTTCATAATCTGAGGAAGAAATAAGGAGGAATTAAACCCGGAAATAGAAAGGATTGTAATCATAGTAAATAGAAAGCCTATCACGATGAACGAACAATGATAAGACAACGTTATTCAAGTTGTTGCCAAGAGTAAAGAGGTTAATGATTTATATATATATCATTTGACTGAAGTATTAAACATCACATGTGCATGGTTTCTTTTGATAGAGGCTTCTAAATGAACGTAACATGATATATTTATCCTTGATCTTACTTTAATCTTGTACAAAACTAAGGAGGAAGAATAGAACTCACTACTGTAGCAATAATATGCGAGACTATCTTGAAAACCAATGCGAAATGGCAATGCACAAATTGCTGTCAGGAATTTACTCTTTAATCCAGCCTAGCAA
>CM042141.1:105090069-105100069 GCA_023376005.1 Doryteuthis pealeii | reverse complement strand
CCTTTCCATAAAGAAAACACCTACTTAACACATAAATAGTCATTTCAATACTCGTTAAAAGTTTATTAGTAATTAATTTCTGCATCACTAGATAAAAGTTTGATTAATATCAGAGTGTGATTATAAAGGAAATGTCTCTAAAATTTCACACACAAACTGCGAATGAAATCGGAGTTGCCTTGTTTTATATTGTTGACAAGGAAATGTATTTAAATCTAACATTGAAATTATAAATAAAAATGTATTACCTTGTTATAAGTTGTACAGAAAAAAAGTCACATATAATTCAAAACAACCCTGCTTTGATTACATTCAGTTTTACACAGACATTCGATGTAAAAAAAAATATCTGCATACAGTTGTTAAAAATGATAAAAGCAATGAATTCCTATAAAATCAAGTACATTTTCTTCAGTAGAGATTATTGTGACTAAATTCATTTACAGACAGTGAAGAGTTATATAATACCAATTGTTCACCTTTATAGCAATTTAGATAAAACAATTAAAAATGATTATATATTATTATATATATATATATATATATATATATATATATATATATATTCATATAGATGTGTATATATATATGTGTGTGTGTGTGTGTGTGTGTGTGTGTGTGTGTCTATGTTGGTGTCGGTGTGTGTCTACTTTAGAGTATGAAGGTATTAGCAGACACGTTATTTGAATATCTGTGTGTATACATGTGCGTGAACAATCTCAGTTTATATATATATATATATATATATATATATATATATATATATATATAAATTTGTAAATACATCCTAAAACGCCCACACATATACATTTAAACACACGCATGTACGCACATACAAACGCAACACACACACACACACACATATATATATATATATAAATCTATACGCACTCACAAACACATACACCGCCCCATATATATATATATATATATATATATATATATATATATATGAGTTTACACACACGTAAAACACATATCTATAAATGTATGCACACTAACAAACACATACATATATATATATATATATATATATATATATATATATATATATATGCACATGTGATGATATGTGGATAATGTTTGGCAACAAAACTATTGATACATGTCCCTGCATTTGTGCACACGTAGTACTATTAAATATATTACACACACACTCACATCCGCATACATGCTCATACACAACCCTATATATATATATATATGTGTGTGTGTGTGTGTGTGTGTGTATTTGGGTGTGAGTGTGTGAAAGAGAGTGTGTGTGTATACTTGTGTGAGAGCTTGTTAGTGTGTTATGAGTGTGCACATGTGATGATATGGGGCTTTTTTTTTTAGACACAAACGCATAGATACATGTCACTGTCTGCTTTCGGACACACATGTACATGCTGATATATACACAAATATACAAATACAAAATATAGTAGAGGAGAAATCTCTACATACATTAATATACGATTCAGAATCTGAAATAAAAATTTTTTCTTATTTTTTTTAATATACGAATAAATTTGCCTACCGGCCCTTCCTCTGGGAATATATATTCAACAGCTTGTCTGTCCTTGTGTTCCTCGACTTGGTCCAAGGATCCAGCAGTGGCACAGTAATTATCCCCCATGAACAAATCAAGACAGCCAAATGGCCGAGTCGATGGAAGTTTTAAAAAAAAGCAACAAAAAAAAAAGTAAAAAGAAGGACCGACTTAAAAAGGAACGATATAGATAGATAGATAAAGAAGGAAAACTCCGAGCCGAGATATTCCGTGTTTTGTGTTTGGGTCGTTAACAGCGCGACTGGCTGATTAACAATCAACTCTGGAGATCTCAGTTGGCACTTCGAAGCAACTAGGAAGCGGTTCCTTTTACTCGACAACGTGTGCCTTTTCGTTGCTTACTTAGGGCCTGACTCACACATGACGACTAACAGCGACAAGCGAGAGGCGGGCAGTGCGGTCTATTCGGCGGGTGTCAATCAGCCTCAACGTGCCGGTGTGCGCGCGTGCATTTGTATGTATATGTGTATCACTGTTTTTGAGAAGCTGGGTACATGTTTCACTGTACACATATACATATAAATATACATACATATGCATATATACATATATATATACATATATGTATATATATCTATATACACACACATATACATATATATATATATATATGTATATATATATGTATATATATGTATATATATATATATATGGGTTTTATTTCCGTGTGTGCAAGTGGCTGCGTGTGTAATGCCAATTATGCGAAGAGTGGCTACCGATGCACCTCGCTTACTGTGTTAACCTTCTCCGTAGTAGAGGCGTCTATAAAACCAGTCACGGATTTTAATACATTCGCAGATATCTGTACGTCTATTTCGGAAATTTAGTTTCGAAAGATGGGGGTATTTGACAAGTTTATTTACGTGTGCATGTGCTTGTTTATGTGCATATATTTACAATGTGCACGTGCCGGTGCATCGACGCGTGCGTGCGTCTTGATTAGCGGCCAGTTTCTCGTTTACAATCACCGCAATACTACCAATATTTCTCCTATCTCTATTACAACAGTTGCTCCCAATACTGCACATTCAAGGGCTAATACAACTTTAGTAGTGGTAGTTATAGTAGCACGTAGGGTACTACTACAAATAATAATAATAATAATAATAATAATAATAATAATAATAATAATAATAATAGATAGAACGTGTTATATTCTATTCCTCAGAATGATGTACAATAAAGTAGATAATGATATAGAGAACATATACTCGTTACCGAGAGGTGCGCTTAGCTTAACGGTTATCGTCAGCACGAAATGTAATCGGCCACTCAAGTTCAAATCCTGGTCGAGGCTATTTGCATTTTATTTCGTGCTAATGCCCTTGGGAAAGGCACCTTTTCTTCTCTCAGCTACGGATAAATTGTAGTGCACACTGAGGTCTTTCGCCATGATTAGGTAACCGGTCTAGGAGAAGCAAAACTTGAATTTAAACCAGCTCTACTTAAAAAAAATTACCTTGTGTCATATCCTGCCTGTAGCAGAGGGGTTTGAGTAATTACATAAATACATTCCTGTTAACATCATTACTATTATAACTATTACTTATATTAATTCTAACAGAAGTAGTAATAGTTTTACTACTACTACTACTACTACTACTAACACAAACTTTATTCTGGTACCTTAAAACAGCAAAACTGGCACATCATACCGAGATTTAAGTAAGAGCAATTTAATTAAAGTACTCTTAGTGAATAATGTAATTCTTCAATTTTCAATTGATTAAAATTAAAATGGCTACGTTCACGCTCAACTCGATCAATATAATTTCGCAAGAGATATAACTACCAAATGGTAAGTATATATATATATATATATTGTGTGCATTTATCTATCAAGCAGCAAAACAGTAGGGATATTTCTGATTATCTCTTGCCTCCCATTCCTATCGGTCATCACCTCTAGCAAATCTTCCGCCCGGCATCCAGAATCCGCATAGAACTGCTGGATATAGGTTTTTTGCTGGTCGGCCTACACTAGTGGGTCCACGTATATGTACCTTCAGCAAAAAGTCACTTATGAGTAGGAAGTAAGTGATCACATAGATGGTTTGTGTGGATTTGTTGAAGGCAGCATTAAGATTCTTGGTATTGTTCCCATGTAGCCTTTTTGTCTCAGCGTTTCCTTTGAATATATCAGCAAATATAGATATGACCCAACAGAACGGCAAATATAAGGTGTGTTGAGACAGAGATAAGGCGACTAAACATATATTAATCGAATGCAGCAAACTAGCAAAACGAGAATACAAGGCTTGACTGAATTGGAAGTGATCCACTGGGAATCGTGCAAGAAACTCAATTTCGTCCATACAATTAAATGGTATATGCATAAACCAGAATCTGTTCTTGAGAATGAAACACATAAAATTCGTAGGGCCTTGAATAGACCTGGTATTGATTAACAAGAAAAAGAGAACTTGTCAACTGGTAAATTTTGCAATCCCAATCGATCATAGATTTAGACAAAGGCATGGAACTTGTTAGATAATTGAAAAAAAAAAAACTCTTGAATCTGAGGGTGAAAGTGATATCAGCTGTAATTGGTCTACTTGGAACTCTCCTCAACGGCCTGGTTGATTATTTGGTTGGTTGGTTGGATTTTACGGCATGTCATCCGTTGTTGGGTTATTCTATGCCGAAGACGATTCGTTTTATTCATTCTTGTTGGGTGTAGGTTTTTTCCAAACTCAATTTTTAAACACATTTTTTAAACTAATTTTTTCTATTTAACCCACAAATAGGACCCTAACACGTACTACCAGTCCAGGGAGTAACGATGATGAAGAGGTACTTCACACTTCCCGGTGCTCTAGTATTGGAACTTCTCAGGACACTAAGACCCTCAGTCACTGCTTTCTAGCACATACGTGATCAAAAGGGCTGGGGGATTGCCATAAGGACAATAGACTTGGGACAATCATATAGGTGCTAGGCTTTGATGATTTAATTCAGATGGCCTGTATGACCGCCCGTCTAGCCTAAGTAAGGGTCAAAGTGGAGTGTTGCATCTCATGGGCTGCTCAGCCACCAGGATTCCGTCCTTAAGTATCACGGGTCGCCACCCACGGCCAGGAAATGTCCCCGTTGGAGATATTTTAACCCTTATGCAGAAGTGCAATCGATGAATTCTTCTTTTTTTTATATATGTTTTTTTTTGTTTTGTTTTGTTTTACGGCATATCAACCTCAGTGGGTCATTTAATGCCAATAAAGTTTTGAAATAAATAAATTCTTAATGGATAATACAATTTTTTTATAAATACATTTTTCTATTTAACCCATAGATGGGACCCTAAGAGGTACTACCACTAAAATTTTGAAATAAATTCATTCTTAATGGATAGTCAATTTTTTATAAACATTTTTCTTTTTGAGACCCTAACAGGTACTACCACTCCGGGTCAGAGTGGACCAGGGAGCAATGGTGATGAAGGGGTGCTCCACATTCCCCAAACCTCCAAAACTGGAACTCACCATCAGATAGAGTTTAACGTCATTCCCAGGACATGTAGACCCGCAGCCACCGCCTTCTAGCACCCATATAATAAAAAGGGTTGGGGCTTGCCATAAAGGCAATAGGGTTGGGAAAATCATATAGGTGCTAGGGCTTGACGTGACCAGCCGATTGATCGGAGGGGCCTCTCCGACCGACCGTCTAGCCCAAGATAGGGCCAAAGTGGAGTATTGCATGTCATGAACTGCTCATCCACCTGGGCTCTATCCTTAAGCATCACGGGTCGCCACCCACGGCCAACAGGTGGCCCCATTGGGGGATGTATTCTTCTGCCTCAGCCAGTAATCGTCGCTGGCAATGGTCACGACGAGACGAGTTCAAATCATGGACGAGGCTGGTTGCATTTTACATAGCGCTAATACCCTTGATAAATGTATGAACCTAACTATTCTCTCTATATCTATGGGTAAAATAGCATAGCAGACTGGCACTTTAACCTTATTATAGTAACCAGTCTAAGAGAAGGAAAACTCTTGGTAAAGACCGCATAAAAATTAACCATGTGTCGCATCCCGCTCGTGCATATGGATGGAGTAAATACATAATAAAGTGTAAGGGGAGATAACTCCTCACTTAGAAAATTATATCACTCTTAAGAAAAAGGTAGCAGGAGGAAACGTAAACGCACACGTGGACTGTTAATATCTCAACCATTTCCATCCATCTGTACCATGGTCAGTATAAAATGAATATTGTGCTGGGGTTATTTTCCCTTATTTCCAAGGGTTTTCCGTTAGGTGGCATGCTACCAGTAGTATATAGAGGTAATGCTGCCAAAATAAAACTCTCTTTCTCCTAGACTCTCAACCCGTCAAAGCTAACACACGTTGTCTCGGTTCTTTAGGATTGGGGGGTCTAGCCCTCTAAATAGAGGCATTCCGTCTAGCTGTTACGCGTGCCCTTCTACATCCTATGGTTTAAAACGTTCCACGCAACAGTTGTGTGTTTTCCGCACACCTGTTACGCGATGTTTTTCCACACAGTAAGTGACAATATTTATTCTCCATTTAGTATCATCAAGACTATCTACAAAGACTCTTTTCCGTAGGACATTCATCGATCCTGTTTTGTATTGTTTCTGTTAGAATTTGATTAGATATTAAATTCTAGTATTATCTGCGTTATTCGGACTATTGTCCTCATCTTTATTGTTATTTATACAACGTTTCGGCCGATATACCCTCCGGCCTTCTTCAGGTATTTCTTGTCGGACTCGGGGACCTTCTCGGACTCGGGAACCTTCTTTTCGAACTCGGGAACTTTTTTGTCGTATTCGGAAGCCATCACGGAACTTTGAACCTAACCCTTTATTCTGTCCACGGGGGTATCCTGTTCTCATTCCGCTAACCATTGCTGGGGTAGGAGTTGTGTTAATTAATTATTTTTCTAACTGCTTTCACTCAGGATTGAACTTGGGTTGAGAACAGGATACCCCCGTGGAATAAATAAAGGGTTAGGTTCAACGTTCCGTGATGGCTCCCGAATACGACAAGAAAGTTCCCGAGTTCGAAAAGAAGGTTCCCGAGTCCGAGAAGGTTCCGGGTCCGAGAAGGTTCCCAAGAAGAAATTCCTGAAGAAGGCCGGAGGGTATATCGGCCGAAACGTTGTACAAATAACAATGAAGATGCGTACAATAGTCCGAATAACGCAGATAATACTAATCTTCAAGCCTCATCTCAAACATTCAGAGAAATAATATTAAATTCTATTCGTTATAACTTTTGTCAGAATTTTTTTTCAATATTTATGTTTATACCATGTTTGAGGAAATGATAGACCCCAAATATCATTTCATTTCAACTATTTGTGTTAAAAATACATTTTAATGGTTTATTTCATTATTTGTTTATTCTAAGAGACAGTGTGGGATATAACGAATTTTGGCGATGAGGGTGAGGTATCAAAATCAACATGGTAGATGGTTAAGCAGATTTTAAATCAACAAGAACAGTTTCAAGAATCACTACAAGATGTATTAAAAATTCATTTAAATATGAATAATGTCAAAAACAAGACAGTTATTAAGTCTAGGGAGATACTGAGGAAGCTCCTGCAACCGGTAGGAAGATGCTAATAAAGACAATACATTATTAATGCTGTATATTCGTAATCACCGTCGTTTTCTTTTTGCGCGGTTAGTGTAGAGTTAGATTATTAATTCAAGAGGTTGAAATTCAAAATCTGTAGGGTTAGATGATTGGCACGGAACAACCTTTGGATAACCTTATTTCTGGTCACACAGATTGTTGGAAAGAAGGCGCAGTGTTAGTTTAGTTAGTTAAACTGGAGACTTCATAAGATAGAGATGGGTTCCGCTTCACTCACGCATCCTAGGTTGAGAAAGTCCTGGTTCTAAATAATAATGTTTTCATGAAATATATGGATTGGTTGTCTGTCTATTAACTAAATTGCGGCCTTGGCGAAATCAAATCAAATCAGCATCTTAAAGACACAGACCCAGACCAGGAACAAAAGTTAGAATAAATGTCCAAGCTACACAAGAAACAGAAGATGAGAAATCAAGCCATAAGGTACCAGCCAGTTACTCCAGCAAGAAGGTACTAAATGATTTATGGTTGTATAACTACGGATGATCTCATAATTTTAACAGAAGAACATTCGTCATTTATATACCCAATTCAAGAGGATGTATAACATTGATAAAGAGAAAAATAACCTTAACTTCACTCTGGAAGTAAAGAAACTGTGTATCATGAGTGTCTAAGTATTGTATTGTCCTCGGCCGGAAAACGAAGCTTCCGGCAAAAAGACAAAGAACATTTTTTTTCATTTAATATTTTAGATTGTAGACATTAACATTTCTTTTCAGAAAAACATCTGAAAGATGAATAACAACAGTGTTAACCCTCCCCCTCCCCCCAAAAAAACAAACAAAACAAACTCCAAATTTCCCATTGGAAATTATCCAGGTATCGTGTACATTAATAAATTATGAATAGTAAGCTTCAGTGTAAGACTATAATAAATCATAACAATACTATGCAGAATAATAGCAAATGTAGGTTATGTGGCAACAAAGAATAAACGTTTAATCACATAGTAAACAAATCCATCAAACTGCCGCCAAAAGAAAAAAAAGAAAAGAAAAGAGTAGGTATGATTGTGTGTGAAAGATGATCCACTGGGAATTGTGCAAGAGATTAAAATTTTGACCATGCTGATAAATTGTATATTTACTAACCTCTCCGTGCGAGTGGTATGCAATATAAGATCAATTCATTAAGTGGATATTTGGTTGGTTGGTTTGATGGTGTTTTGTTTACGGCATTATAACACTTGTCCGGTCATTTAATACCGGATAAAGTCATTTTGACAAGCAAAGAACTCAGGGTGCTTACAGTACCTCAATCTATAGATAATAATAATAATAATAATAATAATAATAATAATAATAATAATAATAATAATAATAATGGAGATTCGCTTCCGGTTTTTCTCTGTAACAAAAATTACGTCACTGCTTACGTCACATTACCCAAAATCGTCATAACACAGAATACACTCAAAATTTGAACATGCAACATTTGACAGTCCTCATTGTTTTTTAAAACAAGTTTTAATAAATACATGACTGGTATTATATATCTATATATAGTTTGTTTTATTTTAATACATATTTAAAGTTTACATTTCAAATTGTTTTATTTTTTAATCCTTTAATGAATTTCATGATTTTACTTAGGGTACAAACTCGCTGACATTGAATTTTTTACTCCTACCCCTCAGGCAATATGTTTCAAAAATCTATTTTTACATCGCCCGGAGGTTATTTTTTATTTTGTACTACTACTACTACTACTACTACTACTATTATTATTATTATTATTATTATTATTACTACTACTAATAATAATAATAATAGAAAGGTCCCGACGTGCCTTGAAAAGATAAAAGTTGAAAACCGAGGAAGAATTAAAAATTGTACATGAACGCATTACTAAAATTAGTTACAATACCGAGGGTATAATGATAATACTGATAATGTCTGCCCTGTCGGCTGGGGCTGTAGAATACTCGACTGCACCTATGCAGAGGGCTAAAATCCCCCCTAATGGGGCAACCTATTGGCCGTAGATGGAAACACCTAATGCGTAAGGACAGAATCCTGGTTGCTGTGTAATCCATGACATGCAACACTCCACTTTGGAAATTACTTAGACTAGACGGGCGGTTGAGGAAGCCCCCTACGATCAACCGACTGGTCATTTCAAGCCCTAGCACCTATATGATTGTTCCTTGTTACACACACAGTAAAACACCAACCCTTTTTATCATATATTTGCTAGAAGGCGGTGTCCGTGGGTCTTATTGCCATGGGTATGATGTTAAACTGCATCTAATGTTGAAGTTATAATTCAGGAGCTTTGGGAACTGTGGAGGACACCTTCATCACAATTATTCTCAGGTCCACTCTGACCCGGAGTGGTAATACGTGTTAGGGTCCCACCTATGAGTTAAATAGAACAAAATGAACTTAAAAGAATGGGATAAAAATGAGTTTGAAAAACAAATTTGAATACCATCAAGAATGAATAAAACAAAACATCATCAGTATAAAATAACTCGACACGTTATTTCTCTGAATGTTTGAGATGAGACTTGATGATTAGTATTATCTACGTTATTCGGACTATTGTCCCCATCTTCATTGTTATTTGTTTCGTCCGATATGCCCGCCGGCCTTCTTCAGGTATTTCTTGTCGGACTCGGGAACATTCTCGGACTCGGGTAGCTTCTTTTCGAACTCGGGAACTTTCTTGTCGTAATCAGGAGCCATGACGGAACTTTGAACCTAACCCTTTATTTAGTCCACGGGGTATCCTGTTCTCATTCCGCTAACCATAGCTGGGGTAGGAGTTGTGTTAATTATTTTTCTATGTTACTGCCTCTATTCAGGATTGAACCCGG
>CM042141.1:105055069-105087569 GCA_023376005.1 Doryteuthis pealeii | reverse complement strand
ACCCATCTCTCTCCGGGTCTACAACTTAAATTAAGAGTGTCCCCTATCTAAGACCACTTGCCATGCCAAAGTTAAAGAGCCCGGTCTGCCCGATTTGTATAAAGAGCGAGAGGGGGTATAGTTCGATTCATACTTTTCCAAAGGGTTATTGTGATGTGAAATGCAAACTGCCTCGTTTGGATTTCGATCTCATGTAGCCGAATCAGTTCCTACGACACCATCCGCTACGCTACGAGCTTCTCCAATATTTCTAGTACATGAGGCTTAATTTTGACGCCTATAAATTTAAAAACCTGCTATTCAAAATGCACCAGAATAGCGCCATCGATTTCCCTTTCTAACTGAGGTTTGGTATGGTTTATTTATTTAACGGCATATCAAATACTTGTGGGTTATTTGATAACAACATTTGATTTCTTTGTAAATGTTTGATTACAATTACAAATATCCAGGCTTTCAATCATAATTATACCACCATCATCATCCACATTATCATCAGGTCACTCTGACAGCACGGATTCCAATGCCCCCCCCCTCTCTCTCTCTCTCTCTCTCTCTCTCTCTCTCTCTCTCTCTCCTCTCAACATCCTTTCTTCTTGGGTATCCGCAGTGATGATTAACGTAGATTTTGATGGTTGGCGTACACTTGTGTGTCTATGGATAAGTTTTCACAGGAGAACGCACCTTATGAGTTTGTTCTTGCTTCTCGAGCAGTCCAGCAGTCCAGCATGTCTTTTATGTCTTAGTTGGATTTTTCTGTGAAGTGCTGCTATCAAAGAAGATTGTGTCCCCACGAATCTTTGCTTTCGTATCTTTGTAAAACATCCCTATAGCGGCAGCAGTTTCTTTGGGGAAACCACGTGCTCGTAATATTTGCTCAATCCTTTCTCTGTGTATGCAGACCAATACCTTGGAGATTTACCTTAAGATTTTTTTCTCGAACCTGTTCTACGATTCGACAAATATTTATACACAATTAAATGATTTATTCCTCTTTAAAGATAAAATCATTTGTTTGCAGTTATATGAATATAATATTGCTACACCCTTGTGCAAATTAATTAAAAGAAAACGAATACTTCCGTTATTATTATCATATCTGCAATCTCTCAGTAAGGCTGGCCAGTATGGTCGTGCAGCGTTACAACTTTCATACGCTTCTTTGGGGGTGACGTCCTTCGTACTCAATGACCGTAGGACAACTAATCGATATTCAAGACAATAGTGTCTGGGTGGGATTAAAATCTGATGCAATCACGGATGACGCAATATTTTTCAAGACACCCCCCACCCCCCCAAAAATCATAAAACACTCTGAAAATAAATTTATAATACTGCACAACACTGCAAATTAACTAATCCGATAAAAAAATAGAAATGGGTTACACCCTGTCACTCCAGTAGGTTTAAAACTAACCATATGGTCAAGAAGGGAAATTAAAGCAGTTTTTTCAATTAATTTGCAGAAGCGTGTCTCTAATAGGGATTTTGGGTATTATGGTATGAAATGAAATGAAGAGAGAATAAAAAACACAACCTGTTAGCCGTATAGATCGAGACTTTATTGATAAGACCGTTAAGTCTGAACGCTAGAGTCCAGACGCTCAGAACTTTTTATTTATTTAATTTTAATTTTGATTTAATTTAAATACCCACAATAAATCCCCACCCAAGTAGCGGAGCTACGGTAAGGATGCATCAGTGGGTTTTTTTTGTAAGGTGTGTGTAAGGCAAATATAGCTTTATTATTCAGGCTTGAACGAGGTTATAGTGGCCTGTGACGAGGGAATTTTTCTCTGGCTAAAAGGACCAATTATACCTCTGAAATGTTGTGTATGTAAGAAGGTAGAGGTGGCTTTATTAATCGGGAATTATTTTAATGAGGTCATAGTGGACTGTAGCGAGGGAATTCCTCCCTGGCAAGAAAGGACCAGCTATACCTCTGTAAGGTTGTGTATGTGAAAAGTCAAAGGTGTGTATGGGGAAAGTCAAAAGTGTGTTATTTTTATTTTTTGTCGGGGTCACCAATTTATAGGGATTTTGGGTATGATGGTATGAAATGAAATGAAGAGAGAATAACAAACACTATTTGTTAGCCGTATAGATCGAGACGTTATTGATAAGACCGTTAAGTCTGAAAGCTAGAGTCAAGACACTCAGAACTTTTTATTTATTTAATTTTAATTTTGATTTAAATTAAATCCCCACATCTAACACCAATACTTGCCCAGTAATTACATGGTTTTTAGTAATTCATATTTTGTGTCTGTGATAGAATCCGAAGGAAACAATTACACTTTTCATTAACAATTCTACATCTTATTATAATGGAGATTGTGTGCTTTTCTGTCTGTAACCGAAACTATATTACTACTCATATCACTATTCCCTTAATTATTGACATCACATTCCCAAGGATTTTATTTTTATTTAAACCTCAATTATTAATAAAATTGTTTTACATTATTAATACTGTTAACCATATCTACATTCTAACAACATGCAATTATATTTATATATACAACAAAATAGCGGTTTACTGTGGGAACGGGAAGGTTAATTTGCATATTGATATTAAAAATGTGATTTTATTAAATATGTGCTTAGTATTATTGATTTCTAACTGTTTGGTTTTATTTTAATGGATATAATAAAAATCTCTTCAATGAATCTTAAATTAACAAGAAACAAGAACTGTCATTTTATTATTTACTTCCTCTTTTAACTAAATACTTAAATTAGAAAAATAACAATGAAAGACGAGAGTGATGGAAGAGTAAGTTTCAGTTGTTCTATTTTTTATTATACTCCCTCTGTTTCAAATCTTTTTATCTGAATTTCCCATTTAGTTTCATTAGCCTTTCTAATTTAATATAATATTTTATTGCATTAAACTTAAATACTTGCACCCGTAGGGTGCATATATTTGCTAGTACAACTAATGTGCACATGGTTATAAGGTTTTAACTATTACTATCTAACACGAATAATTTAAATCGTATGATTACATATACATATATATATTTACCAACTGCTCCACACCAGCAGTATGTGACACAAGGTCATTTTCTTAAGCAGAGTTTAACAGGTTTGAATTCAGAGTTTTCCTTCCCCTACACTGATTTCCTAGCTACAGTTAAAGAGCCCAGCCTGTCCTACTATTTTCCCATAGCTGGAGAGGGGATCATTGGATGCATACTTTTCCCAAGAGTATTAGCACTATGAGAAATGTAAGCTGCCTCATCCAGGATTTGAACTTGTGTCACCAAATACATTTCCTATAACTAATCATTACAGTATGTGCCTCCATATTATAATTACTTATATTCACTTAGCCACATGTAATAGTACCTATTTTTCTAGGAATACTTGCAACGCCATTACTGTGTATAAATTATTGTGCTCCAATTGATGGATTTTCTTATTTTTCTAAACAATTCTTTAAAGTATTTCAAAGTTGAATGAAACTTTCCCCATTTTTCCATTAATCAAAGAATCTATTTTGAAAATGTGGTGTAAAAATGTGCAGTTGGATTTCTTTTGATTTCTTTAATATTCTCAAATCTTTCTGTTGAGATATTTTATCTCAACATAAAAATTTGAGAATATTAAAGAAACTCGAAAAGATCAAAAATACAATTGTTAAACAGGAGATGTATCTTTTGTTTAATTCTACATGTATAACTGAAAGAATGCTGCCAAAATACACACACACACACACACACACACACACACACACACACACACACACACATATATATATATATATATATATATATATATATATATATATATATACAAACCCCACGGCACGAGAAAGATGCGACACAAGGACAATTTCTTATGCGGAGGTTAATAGATTTTAATTCAGAGTTTTCATTCACCTAGTCCAGTTACCTAGCCCTGGTTAAAGATGCCTGTCTGCCCTGCTATTTACACGTAGCTGGAGTGCGGATTGGATTCATGCCTTTCCCAATGGTATAAATCTCATGTAATATTCATATATAGTTATAATTCATATATATATATATATATATATATATATATATATATATATATATATATATATATAGGAACTATAACTATATATGAATATTACATGAGAATTTTTGTGATTCTGGTTTTCCGGTTTTAGTTCATTCGTCAGATGAATGTGCTAAAGCATGAAACTCAGGGTCACAAAAATTTTTATATATATATATATATATATGACAATCAAATGGCCAATAAATTTAACCAATGTAAACGAAGGAAAGTGTTGAAAAAAAATAAATGTACTTACTATCTAATGCCGTAGATGATGAAACAGGTTAAAGAATATATGTAGATATATACGAATTTTCGAAGTCATATTTCACTCCTTCACCAAACGAAAAAGGCAAAATCAAAATGGAAACGATCGCTTCAAACAGAAAATAATCCTGTTATGAAATTTGGTTCCAGCTTGTTTTGATGACATCTGGGTTGCCAAATGTATTGAAAAAAATGACCGTTTTTTTACTTTTGAATATTATGAGCCATCCTGTTCTATGTATATGTTCTGAAGATTTATGTAGCGAAAATGAACGTGTCGCTTAAATGAAATATGGTAATTTCAAATCTAAATGAAGCTTTTTATTTGCGTGAGTTATAGGAATGACTCCTATATTTTTTATAAATAATCAGAGATCTGAAAACAATTATTTTAGTAGCCATAAATTAGGATTTAGATTTTTAATTGTGATTGAAAGAGAATAGAAAGAAAATTAGTTTGGAAATATTTTAGCAACAATAGATAATTGTTTATAATGTAGATAATCTAAGGACAAAAGATTGTTTACAAACGAGAAATAATAGTTGAAAATTCCAATGATAATATTTATATCAATAGAAAACTGAACGGTCATTGGAATGCCACAAGTAACAGAATCAGCTGATATTTGAACATTCCGATGGCAATATCTACGTCATTAGAAAACTGCCGATTTTCAATGGAATGCACAAAGATCAGCTGATTTTTGAAAAAATAATTAAAATTATATAAAAAGAAGTTTACGTGGAGAAATGACCAGACAGCATCGGAACATCGCCGAAATTACACAGAGAGTTGAAACATGTCAAACAAAGACTTCGCTCAAAAGTCACAACAACTCATCCGTCTCACACCTTTTCTCTCTTTCCGACTTGACACTGTATAAGCAAAAACATTCTTCACTTACTTTGTTTTGGTTTGAAATCACGGCCAGCCATTCTTATCAATGTAAGTCTTTTCTCGTTCATAAATACAATATAAACAATACGGACGCACTCAGCATACACTACTAACTACAGACACATATCGTCTGTCACCTCGTTGAAAGAACAAAACTATACCACTTGTATTTATGTATATAAAATTGTTTATTGTATCAATTTCGTCTTCTTCTTTTGTTTTCTACGGAAACTACATTTCCGTAGTCTCATATTGTAGGATACAAAATTCGGATTTATTTCATCCACCTAAATATCCGAACACAGGGCCACTACAGAGTTCAATATGTAATTCCTTTTGTTTGGGGGGCGGGGGAATTTAGTAAATGAAGTTTTATGGGTTATTTGTTTTATGGGTTATTTGTTTGTGTAGTATCGATATCCCTTTAAGAAACTGATATCTGGATTAAGTCCATATTCTTGTATTTGTAATGTATATATCTGTTGGATATCTTTTCTATGTGTGCGTATGGAACGAGACCTTGTGTCCATAAGAATTCCTTTGATGTTGTCATTATATATATATATATATATATATATATATATATATATATATACGTAAGATTTTTGGATGTTTGTTTTTTAGAAGCATTGTTGAATAAAGTATATATTATTATTTATATTTTTGCTTGAAGGCAATTACAATGCGTATATCGTATAAAATTCGATAATTATAGAAAATAACCATGACAAGTGAATTTCGCAAATGATTATCTGATTTGTTGTTATTTACACAACGTCCGCGTACCCCATATGGTAGAGGCGTGCTATTATCATTGATAGGTTAATTTCGCAGGGATTGTACGATGCGGGCTGTTGGCCGAGCGGTAACGTCACAGACTTTGCCTGTTGGCCTACCGGTTTCGATTTCTGTCGGAGGGAAATCGTTAGTATACATCGCTGATGAGGCTTAATAAAGTTGAAACAGACTGTTCGATGTTCTAGCATCGCATAATCATTTGCGAAATTCACTTGTCATGGTTATTTTCTTTAATTATCGAATTTTATACGATATACGCATTGTAATTGCCTTCAAGCATATATATATATATATATATATTATTATATTATATTATATAATTCTGTGTATGTGTAGTTATTCAGTATTGGAGAATTGAATGTGTTTGATTACAGGTGTAAGAGCTTTATTTGCTATGGTATACAATACACTTACAGAGCGTTGAAATCTATGGTAACAATCGGCTCTTAAGTGTATTGTACTCTATAACAAATAAATGAATAAATAAATATATGTGTGTGTGTGTATGTGTGTGTGTGTGCATGCGTGTGTGTTCCTTTGTGTGTCTCTTTGTGTGTGTGTGTATTTGTATGTCTTTTAGATTTCACTTCTTATTTAGTCATGCTACGCATTTTCGTTTAACTGTTTATTCTTGTTCACGTGGTCAAATTGAATTCAATCGATTTTATTCCTCAAGTTTAAAATGGGTTTTTGGTTGCCGAGGAGAATGCTCTTAATCAAGCATTTGGCTTGGAGACAGTCAGCAAACATAAAACTCAACATCCTTCGAAAGATGACATGAAAACAACGGCGCTGATGATGAAGAATGTCACTGGTGACCTTCGGTGGATGGCAACAATGGAGTGCCATTAATTATCGAATCAGTTTTATGAAAATAGCTGCAGATGTTGCAGGAGAAATAAAATGATAAAGAAATATAAAAGTACCGGAGAGCAAATGGATGGGTTTTTTTAAGCCCGATGCCAGAAGAGTGACGAGTTTGCCGAGATGTCAAAGTTAAGACAACTGTCATATACTCGTTCAACATCGGGTATATAAGCGGGGAGAGAGTCCTATCGGTTATTTACTCGAGAGAAAAATAGATAGATAGATAGATAGATAGAGAGAGAGAGAGAGAGAGAGAGATAGAGAGAGAGAGAGAGAGAGAGAGAGAGAGAGAGTATGTGTGTGGAGTATTTGCCTCATATCCCACTTGTATGGGCTGGACACAAGACCTCGTTTTAACGTGGGCCTACCCACAAGCCGAAGCTCATGGGTGGGAAAGAACAAAAATTGCGTCGATCCCTTCGGCATTCCCCCTCAAGTGGGGCGCCTCAGGCGCTGGGCAATAAACCCAGCCCTGCCCCTTTAAGTCAAGGGGGCAGGCATTGCCTGGGGGGATAGTCCCCTGGGATCGACGCTATTAATTCAAACACACCGGTCCTGTGGCCAAAGCACACCAGACCCCGTGTGTGTATGTGTGTGTGTGTGTGTAATAGATAGATAGATAGATAGATAGAGAGAGAGAGAGAGAGAGAGAGAGAGAGAGAGAGAGAGAGAGAGAGGGGGGAGATTAGTTGATAGTAGTTGATAATCTTACTTTACATTCTGCTTAATTCATCTACTCATCTGGACGCAATGTTCTCTGGTTGGGCTTATTAAGTTTTTTATTTCTGTTGATTCTTCTACGGGTCATTGTTTTTAACATTTAATTAACACAGCAAGACTTGGTGTTTTTTTGTTTTTTTTTACAATAAAGCTTTCTTTTCAACCCTGCCCATTTGATTCCGCCGCGCATAGACCAACCCTTCAGAGCCGAAAATCGCGTCTGCACTCCTTCGAAATCGGGTCGCATCTAACTGAATTAAAACTTATTCTCACGCGTCTGTAATGGCGCGCTTTCAAGGGATTAATTCAAAGGATTATTACCCGTCCATAACTGTTGGGTAATTTTCCATGGAATCCGTGATTCTAAATTAACGGATCCTAATTCAAAATTCTAATTACAGGTACGTTTATAATTTATAACTGATCATAAATTATGTAACACAACTCTCCCAGTGGGCTAGGTGTAACACGATATGCTTTTTCTAGCACCGTGGACTGAAAAGAGGATTTAACCAGAACAAGTCGATATCACAAGACTAGATCGACCATCTGATTTTATGGCGGAGGATAGAAAAGATTATATCGCATAACGCGAGGCAGAATTGAGATTTGGATTCTTTTGGACAGTTGCTGAATAATGTGTAAGGATTATAAACCTAAGGCATGCGGTTTACTGGGTAGAGTCGTAGAAAATGGACACGTTGAAGCGCGTTCAAATCCTAGACGAAGCTGTTTGCATTTCACATAGCGCTAATACCCTTGGGAAATGTATGCATCCATCTACTCTCCCTGGATATATGGATAAATAGTAGGGCAGTCTGAGATATTTAACCTTGGTTAAGCCACCAGTTTAGGAGAAGTAAAACTCTGAATTCAAAGCTGTTTAACCCCGCTTCAGAAATTGACCTTGTGTCACACCCTGCTCATGCATCATAAGCAAGTACAAACTTATATCACGTTATTATTTTACCTTTCGGGCAAATATACGTTGGAAGGGTATGAATACCTCATCCACTCAGCTATGAGTTTTACCACTACTGTTCTTCTACATGAATGCTTTTGCATCAAATAACACGCGAAGATTGATACGGCATTTAACAAAGAAAGCAAAGCAAACCAAACCAGTATATGAGCCCCCACGACCAAAGTAGGTCTTAATTGCTTTTTGCTTATATATCTTTAGCTTCTAATAATACCAGCGCACGTAAGGAGAAACACACACACACACACACACACACACACACACACACAAGCAGAAACCCACTCACAGAAATACTCGTACACATGTGCTAAGACACACTATCACACATTATATAATATATATATATATATATATATATATATATATATATATATATATGTGTGTGTGTGTGTGAATTGTTCGTAATCAAAAATTATATCTTTAACTCAAATATTTGTATTACTAAAAGAAATGGCATTTAGTTGGAATATATATATATATATATATATATATATATATCTACCAACCCCCCAGTAAGATTTAACACAAGGTCAATTTCTAAAGCAGAGTTTAGCAGGTTTGAATTCAAATATTTCATTCTCCTAAACTATTTGGTTAAAGAGTCCAGTCTTCCCTACTATTAACCCATAGCTAGAGGGATAATAGATTCATACATTTCCCAAGGGTATTAGGCGTTGGTAAATATGCAAACTTAAGGCATTATAGCGGAAATTGGGGGAAGATATTGCAAAAGTACAATCAGTGTGACCCAATAGAATATTTGAAAATAAGCCGTCGCATAAATTATTTTGTTAGTGTTAAGAGAAAAATTGAAAATTCAATTTTACGATAGAATAAATTTCAAAATGTTTATCCTTATTTTTCTTTAAAATATCATAGAAAATGTTTTCTTTCTATTATATAAGATATATTTTGCTTAATTACTTAATTCAACGTTAGTATTAGAATTAAAATTCACTAAATTATTAATAAATAAAATAAAAATTAGTATTATCTGTGTTATTCGGACTATTGTCCCCATTTTCATTGTTATTCGTACAACGTTTCGGCCGATATACCCTCCGGTCTTCTTCAGGTATTTCTTGTCGGACTCGGGAACCTTCTCGGACTCGGGAACCTTCTTTTTGAACTCGAGAACTTTCTTGTCGTATTCGGGAGCCATTATGGAACTTTGAACCTAACCCTTTATTTATTTCACGGGGGTATCCTGTTAAAATAAAATAAAATAAAAATTAAATAAAAGATAAAAACGGTCTCAGTTGTTGATAATCAAAGTAAAAAGTAAAGTCGGTATCAGCCAGACATCGAGGAAGTCTATCCCTTTTTACTAGCGCTAGACCAAGGAGATTGTTTTGACATCTGAGGTGGAGCACCACACCTACCATCATCTCCTTACTTTACAGCATGGATCCCTCTGTTAATCATACGCTGAATCGGCAAGGGCCTGTATCGAACCAGGTACCTTGTGATTCCTAGGCAGACGATCTACCGACTGAGCTAAGCCGGTCCCAGAAACAATGAATCTAAAGATTTTGTCCAATACATTTGACAATGTCCGACCATCATTTTTTAAAAACATGGAAGAATATTTTCATGACTGAAAAAATTCTGATGATTTATGTAAGAACAAGAGAATATTTGAACCTTTTATGTTCCTTTTGTAACAGCAGTTCATGATTATATTGATGCCGCTATTCAGGAGGGAGTGAAGTATTCTAATTAACATTTCATAGTTAACAGTTGTCAATGATGATATTGATAATTCTGTTTAGGAAGGAGTGAAGGATTCTAATTTGCATTTCACACACATATTCATATCCGTAACAAAAGTAATTTACTATTTTACAAACACTGCAAACATCATCATCATCATCATCATCATCATCATCATATCACGCAAGCAGCACGGATATGCATGAAAATCTCTCGTCAACCGTACCTATCATTCATTGTCCTCGGGAAGTCCTCTGCGCAGCATCTAGTAACCGCACATATCTGGTCTATGTAGGTCTGTGCTGAACGGTCCGCACTGGCATGTCGGTGTGCTGATTTCCATTGGAGGACATCACTTATGAGTTCGTCCTTACTTCTCCAGCAGTGTCCAGCATGTCTTGTTCGTTTCATTCGGATGGTTTGTGTGATAATGGGTAGGTGGCCGTATATTTGCTTTCTTGTGGGGTGTTATTTCCACGATTTGTTCAAGATTGCACGCAACATTCTTGTGCAGCTTCTATCCAGTTTATTCTCTAGACACTTAGTCAAAGTCCAAGTGGTGCAGCCGTACAGTAGCACTGATAATATCTGCCAAATTAATCTATTTTAAACTACAATTACTCAATTGAATTATACTTAACTTCCTGTTTCCAAAAAAATCAGCTTATTCAATTTCTGGCAGAATGATCTCGCAGATTTTGAACATTATAAAAATAAATAGAATAGAGTGATCTGCCTCTGTGTCAAGGTTGAACAGGGATGATCTGCCCTTTACCATGTATATTATAAATATACAGCGAGAGGTAGTCATTTGCAATTTTACTCTGGACGTTTGAACAACGCGGACCACGGCTTTTGTGCTTTATAAAACCAAACTCATATTTTGGTTGCGGTGAACTTTACCGGAAAAAAAACTGTCCGTTCAAAGTTTTATTTTATGGAAGACTTGAACATAAAAAATTACTTTAAAATTAAAGGACCATAAAATAATTGGAAGTTCGTAACTGTGCAAGTTATCGAATTTAAATTTCAATAGGAAAAACGCAGTGAAATTACCATAGTTAACGAGAAAACTTGGAAAAAATTGGTACACCTGGATTTTAAAAAATCAACAAAGTTGCTCGTGGAGATATCAGTAGGAAATTACATCTTCTTGGTGAATTGTCATGCAATGTACTGTGTTTACGAAAAGAAAAAGTCAAGGTTTTCGTGTTAAAGAATAATCAACTGAATTTATAGGATACAAATTGGAAAGAAAATTCAAATGATGATGCCTCTTCTTGAAAACAAATATGGCGTCTAAATATTTTTGAAAAAATAAAATTAGCCCCTCCCTTGAAACGAATTTAGCATCGAAAAATACAAAGGGAGTTAAAAAAAGTACCTACTGTTTTTTTTTTGTTTTTTTGTTTTTCGGAAAGTTTTGGAAATACACTAAAACAAAGGTAGCATTTCAACTAAAAGAAAATATATTACCTGTATTTATTCATAAACTTAAAGTTTAATTATTCTGAAAACTGTTTATAAAGAAGTCGATAGATGGGAGTCGTTTCGAAAAACAAATATTTGGAATAGGCTGCCTCTAATGTTTACGTCGAAAAAAAAATACTACACTGATATTTGCTGACTTTTCTACCAGTCCGAATAAAAGTATACCGTCACTTTCAGGGAACCGCACGTGGTGTAATGATTAGCAAGCTATATTTTTAGACCATTATTAGTGAGTTCGATTCTCACTGGGTTCCCCATACTTCTGGCCTTGTGCTTCATCTAAGCTAATCTTAGTAAATAACTACACTGTCTCATACATATCCACTGACAACAGTTGAGTATTATTTTGCAAAATTAAACTGTGAAAATTTTCCTTTTTCGAAAATTAACCTTTCTGACGCATATCTTCAGACTGAAGTCGACGGAAAATCTTACTAATGGGTATAAATATATCTAAATACTTAAAAAAGGGTAATGCCTAATGTCGGTATCAGTCATGCAGCAAGGGAGTCTATCCCCTTTTCAATAGCGCTAGAACAAGGAGATTATTTTAGTCTGAGGTGGAGCGTCACGCCTACCATCAGCTCCTCGCATTACTGCAGATGTCCCTGTGCTACTCATACGCTGAGTTAACGAGGGCCGCTATCGAACCAGGAACCTTGTGATTTCTAAGCGGACTGAGTACGAGTCACATATTAGCTAGGGCTTGAAATAGCCAGCCGTTTGATTGAATTAGGCCTCTCCAATTGCCCGTCTTGTTACATCACTTAGAACTCGGGTCACTGACTGCTCAGCGGCCACAACCTTTTTTTACCAGGCATTATGGGCCGCTTCATTGGGAGGGGGTCTAACATCTATGCAGAGGTACAGTCGGCATATTCTACAGCCCTAGGCGACAGGGCGAAAACAAGAACAAAAGAAAACTACAGAATATTTATGAACGAACAAGCCAGATCAAATAATTCGTTTTCTGAAAAGGTTTCACCTATTGTTATACAAGTGATCCCAGTTTTCTAGTTTAATTTAGTGATCAATTTTATCGGCATGTCAACCCATTTGGGATTGTTTTATGCTAAGACCTTAGGGAATTGTGTACAATGTACATTTTTGTTCACATCTGTTGTGTCGTTTCTAACGAATTTTTCTTTTTGTGCACAGTTCTATGATATCAAGTATTTTTATCAAATACGAATACTTTATAGATAATTATGCCGTTTCAAGTAAATATTTTTATTTGATAAAAATATTTTTGCAAACAGTTATTTGGTTTCGAGTAACTAATAAGGATAACCATTAGTAAACACTTATAGCTTCAAGTAACTATTCTTAATGTTAATAATTACGCACAGTTATGTATCAAATATTCCTATTTAATACAATTTGTGAGGAGTTCCCGTGACGTAGTGGCTAACTGCGACATCGTAGTTCGAACTTCAGCCGCGCTATTATGTTGACATTAGACGGAATAACCTTTGGAAATGGATGCACCTACATAATATGGGTTAAGTAGTAACACTACTGTTCTTCTACAAGGATGGCTGGCATTAAATAACCCACGCAGGTTGATACTCCATTAAAACAAAGAAATCAAGAAATCAAATATAATGAAATTTGCAAACACTTATATGGTTTCAAGTTTACTATTTGATATTAATAATTTAAAAACATATCTATTTGACCCATAGTTGGGTTGGTTGGTTGGTTGGTTGGTTGGATTTTACGTCATATCAACCCTTACTGGGTTATTTTGTGTCAAAACGTTTTGTTTATACATTCCTGATGGTTACTCAATTTTTTAAACCATTTTTGAAACATTTAAAAAACGGCTATCCTGTCTCATTCGCTAAACCATAGCTGGGTTAGGAGTTGTGTTAATTATTTTTCTATGCTACATGCCTCTACTCAGGATTGAACCGGAATCCCAGATGATAACTGTCACTTAGAACTGGTCTTACACTAACTACCTTATCCCAAAACAAAGACCAAAAAAAAACAAATATGGCGATGTGTCCAATTATTACCTGGAAGAAGGCCGGGGCATATCGCTTGAAACGTTGTACAAATAAACAATGAAGATGGGGACAGTTAGTTCTTGAATAACGCAGATAATACTAACTCGACACGGGTTTTGACATGCCCGTAGAATCAAACCAAATAAAAAAACAAAGTCTTACATTTTTATTATAGATACTTTGATCATCACTGAAGACCAACTACTGATGAAAAAATGCAGTCTCCTATGATATTAATGCATTTTTGCTTCCGGTATAATAAATTGTAGTCTTTACTAGTACGCACTTACTAATTGCTGAAAAGTACCAACGCTACTTACGTACCACAGCCCCAGCGATTATTCCGGGACTATTATCGCTATAATGATAACACGGCAATTAATGAGGCATCTATTTGCTTGTAACGATAAATCCCTTAATTGGAAAAGATATCAACCCTCAACAACAATAAACTACCACTACTGGAGTGCTGTTTATTAAGACTATCACTGATAACAATAGTATTTATAAATTAGCACCCGACATAGATGATTTTGTTACTGCTGTGGTAGTAGGCTGAGCTGCGGGCTATTTGTAAGGTTTGTTTGGCTGCCTACTACATTAAAAAGAAAACGGATACATTGCATTATTGCTAAGAGAGATATCACGCTTCTACTGAACTATACTAAACCAGCCCCAAAATTCGATGCTGCAGTAAGCTCTCTTTTTCTTAAAAGTTTAGAAAAAAATTTAAAAATTGTAAATTGTTGCTTATTTGATTTTTTTCTTTAAAAAAAAAACAGCAGCCGAAAGTTAGACAAACTAAATTCTATGATTTTTAATAATCACTTTGAAAGAAATCAAGTTTAAAAAAAGGCCCAAAAAGAGCAACAGATACAGATTTAATTATAAAAATATCCCGTTTTAAAGATAGGTAAAACAAATAATCTTATACATGTGATTTTTTTAGGAATTCCTTTTTCCTCATAAACAATAAGAATCACGTTAAGTTTTCATTTTAGTTTTGTCACATTTTAAATTTTCATTATGTGTGTGTGTGATGCATAGCCCCGTGCTATGAAATTATTTGCACCATACCTTTTGGGTGTTAATCTTATTATTGTAATACACCCAGACACGGTATATAGTATTATATATTATTATATATATATATATATATATATATATAATGATTGAATTTTTCATTAAAACAATAGGAGGCGAAAAGTATAAATTTTAAATGACTAATGTTAAAAATGAAATTCCTTTAATTTACTCCACTCCACCCAAACAGGAAGAGGGAAGTTAAATACTCATGTTTATATATATACACGCATGTTTAAGAATTCATTTTCATATTTTGATCCAAAGCCCTGAAAAGATACCAGAAGATCTGAAACACGTGTCTGCATATTGTAAGATAAAATAATTTTTTTTTCGAAAACATAATACATTTGCGGACTTCTTTTTTTATAAAATATTGAATTTACTCCGTTAGAACCAGAACAACATTATATATAATATATATATATATATATATATTTATTATATATAATATATTATATATATTACTGGCGATATATATATATATATATATATACATATATTATTATCATATATATATATATATATATATTACCAACCCTCCGCACAAGCAGGATGCGACACATGCGTCAATTTTCTTAGCGGGAAGCTTAAACAGGTTTTGATATTCAGAGTTTTCCTACTACTACACTGGTTTACATCAGCCATGCCGTTAAAGAGGTCCAGTGCTTGCCTCTGCTATTTACCCATAGCTGGGAGGAGAATTTGGAATCATACCATTCCCCAATGGTTATTAAGCCGCCATGTGAAAGCCCCAGCTTACGTCCAGGAATTGAACGCTGTTGACGAGTCATTTCCTACGCCTCTAAACCATTAAGACATCGCGCTCTCCATCTACTCTTCTCTTCTCTCTCTCTTTCTCTACTCCTCTCTCTCTTCTCTCTCTCTCTCTTATATATATATATATATATTATAGTATATAAGTATTACCAAGCGTGTTGGTAGGATCCTTGCGGAGAGAAAAAACCAGGCAGGAGAGTTTGATTTGTAAAAAAAACTATACTACCAAACATCAACCAGGAAGAAAAAATTTTTGAAAAAAAGGAAAAGGACCAAGATATTTCGTACAACAAAAATAATCTATGGTACAGTATTTGGCCAAAGAAAAAACAATTATATGTTATATATGATAAAGAATATATATAGTATTCATATAACGCTAGGAGAAGCTAATATTGTACAAAAGTGCTCGATACCTTAAGTAGAGCAAGCTTAATAAAGATAATCTAAGAGTCAGACGGAACACTACTATTAGCTTTTCGCATAAAGCCTCTTTTTCAGGCTTAAAATCTGACTAAAGAAGAAAAAGAACAAAACAATAAATACTTACTAACCACAGTATCATAAATTAGCAAAACCAACTGACCTACTGAGGTTTTGCAATTAAATGATTACTGTAGTTAGTAGTTAGTTATTGGTCTTGCTCCTTTTTCTCTTTAGTCAGATTTTAGCCCCCATCGACAGAAGGGCTTTATTGCCCGAAACTTAATAGTAGGGTTCGTCTGACTCATTAAATTATCTTTTATATATACTATATATATGTGTGTGTGTTGTGTGTGTGTGTGTGTGTGATGTGTGCGGAAGAATGAATAAAGAAAAAGAAAGTACAGAATGGATAATTAAAAGAGAATTTAATCAAGTATCACTTACACGTTTTCGGTCAGATTTATCTATGTGTACATTGATGTTAAACTATTATATTATTATTAATAAATAAACAAATGAAAATGAAATAAAAAATAATAGAAATGTAAAATATTCCGTTACAGAGAAAATTCGACTGTCACAGAGTGAATTTTATTTTTGAATGAAAAATTCGTTGGAGAAAAACGGAGAATTTTTAAAATATATATATATATATATATATATATAATAATATATATATATAGAGAGGGAGAGCAGAGGAGAGCAGGAGAGAGAGGGGAGAGAGAGAGAGAGAGAGAAAGAGAAGGGGAGAGAATTGTAAAGAGATACCGTACCTATTATTTACAAAGTAACATTGTAAACATCATATGTATCGGAATCCCTAGTTTCATCGTGGAGTCGTACTGATGTAACGTGCTTGCGGATAGGAGAAGTCTGATGGCGGACCATCCTCTCTCCGGTCTACAACTTAAATTAAGGAGTGTCCCTATCTAAGAACACTTTCCCATGCCAGTTAAAGAGGACCGTCTGGCCGATCGTGGTATAATAGCCGAGAGGGGTATAGGTTTCCCCGCATTTATACTTAAGGTTCATTCTGATGGTGGAAATCAAACTGCCCCTCGTTTGCGATTCCCCGATCCAGGTTAGCCGAATCAGTTCCTACGACACCATCGCTACCGATACGAGCCTTCTCTAATTATTTTCTAGTACATGAGGCTAATTTTTGACGCCTAAAATTTTAAAAAACCTGTATTTCAAAATGCACCCAGAGTTAGCGCACATCGATTTCTTTCTACCTGAGGGTTTTTGGGTATGGTTTATTTATTAAACGCATATCCAAATACCTTGTCGGTTATTTGATAACAAAATTTGATTTTCTTTGTAAATGTTTGATTACAATTACAAATATCCAGGCTCCCAATCATAATTATACCACCATCATCATCCACATTGATCATCAGGTCACCTCTGACAGCACCGGATTCCAATTGTCCCCCCCCTCTCTCTCCCTCTCTCTCTCTCTTTCTCCTCCTCTCCTCTCCTCTCTCTCCTCTTCAACACCTTTTCTTCCTTGCGTTATCCAGTTTAAACTCGCAGTGCATGATTAAACGTAAGATTTTGCTTGCGTTGGCGACACTTGTGTGTCTATGGGTAAGTTTTCACAGGAGAACCGACCTTATTGAGTTTCCGTTCTTGCTTCCTCGAGCAGGTCCAGCAGTCCAGCATGTCTTTTATGTCTTAGTGGATTTTTTTGGAAGTGCTGCTAATCAAGAAGATTGTTGTCCTACGAAATCCATTTGTTTCGTATCTTTGTAAAACACCCTTTATAGCCGGCAGCAGTTTCTTTGGGGGAAACCACTGCTCCGTATATTTTGCCAATTCCTTTTCTCTGTGTATGCCCAGACCAATTAACCCTGGAGATTTACCTTTAAGATTTTTTTCTCGAAAAACCTGTTCTACGATTCGACAAATATTTATAACACAATTAAATGATCTTATTCCTCTTTTAAAGATACAATTATTTGTTTGCAGTATATGAATTCAAATATTGCTACAACCCTGGTTGCAATTAATAAAAGAACCCGAATAATTCGCGTTATTATTATCAGCATCCGCAATCTCTCAGTAAGGTGCCCAGTATTGGTCGTGCAGGCGTTCAAACTTTCATACGCCTTCTTGGGCGGTGACGTCTCCTCGCTACTCCAATGACCGTGGACAACTAATCCGGATATTCAAGACAATAGTGTCTGGCTCGGGATTTAAAATCTTGACTGCAATCGACGGATGCAACGCTAATATTTTCAAGACACCCCCTCCAAAAAAAAAAAAAACAAATCATAAAACACTCTGAAAAATAAATTTATATAATACTGCCACAACACTCGCAAATTAACTAACGAGAAAAAAAAAGAAAGGGTTACACCCCTGTCTACTCCAGTAGGGTTTAAAAATAACCATATGGGTCCAGAAGGATAAACTTAAAGCAGTTTTTTCAATTAATTTGCACAAGCGTGTCTCTTAATAGGGATTTTGGGTATTTTATGGTATTGAAATGAAATGAAGACGAGAATAACAAAACACAATTTGTTAGCCGTATCAGATCGATACTTTATTTGCCATTAAGACCGTTCCAGTCCTGTGAACGCTAGAGTTCCAGACGCTCCCAGAACTTTTTATTATTTTAATTTAATTCTTTGGGATTTATTTAAATTCTCCCACAATAAATCCCCACCCCAAGTAGGGAGCTACTGGTAAGGATGCTCAGTGGGCCGGCTTTTTGTAAGGTTGTGATGTAAGGCAAATATAGCTTTATATTCAGACTTGAATGAGGTTAAGTGCCAGTGGGAGGGAATTTCTCTCTTGGCCTAAAAAGGAGCAATTATAACCTCTAAAGTTGTTGGGTGTATGTAAGAAGTAGAGGGTGGCTTTATTAACCCCGGAATTATTTTTAATGAGGTTCATTAGTGACCAGTAGACGAGGGAATTCCTCCCTGCAAGGAAAGGAACCAAGCTAACCTCTTGTAGGGTATGTGTATGCTTGAAAAGTCAAAGGTGGTGTTATGCGCGAAAGTTAAAAGTGTGTTAATTTTTGTTTGTCAACCCCCCCCCCCCCCTTTTTTTGTCGGGGCTCAAATTCTATAGGGATTTTTGGGTATTCATGGTATGAAATTGATAATGAAGAGAGAATAACAACACAATTGGTTAGCCGTATAATCGAGACTTATATTGATAAGACGTTAAGTCTGAACGCTAGAGTCAAGACCCGCTCAAGAACCTTTTTAATTAATTAATTTTTAATTTTGATTAATTAAATTCCCCACACTCTTCAACCACATATTACTTGCCCAGTAATTTACCATGGTTCTTAGATAATTCAACTTTTGTGTCCCGTAATGGGGACATCCCGAAGGAAACCAATTACACTTTTATTAACATTCTACAATCCTTATATAATGCCGAGATTGATTGTGCTTTTCTGTCTGAACCGAAACAATATTACTACTCATATCATATTCCTTAAGTTATTGACATCACAATTCCAATGATTTACTATTTTTTAATTTAAACCTCAATTATTAATAAAATTGTTTACATTATTAATACTGTGTAACCATATCCTACACTTCTAACAACATGCCAACTTATATGTTATATATACAACAAAATAGCCGTTTCCTGTTGGGGCAACGGGAAGGTTAATTTCATATTGCATTATTAAAAATGTTTGATCTTTATTAAATATGTGCTTAGTATTATTGTATTCAACTGTTTGTTTTATTTAATGGAATATAAATAAAAATCTCTTCCCAATGAATTCTAAATTAACAACGAACACCCAGAAACTTCATTGTTATTATTACTTCCTCTTAACTAAATACTCTAATTAGAAAAAAATACACAATGAAAGACCGAGAGCTGACCGGGGGGGTCTTTTAACCCATTAGTATAATTGAGTTATATGTTCTTCAATTTCTGATTATATTTAGTTTAACAAGTAGAGTAATCCCCTCGTGATTTCAAATTCTTATTTTATTATAATTATATTCCCATAATGTGACTAGTCTTCCTATTAGCAACCTTCATAAATTTAAGATTATATTTTATAGTATGCCATATACAAACTTAAATACTCTGCACCCGTACAGGAGGACTACATAAATATTTGCCCTATACAAACTAATGGTGCACCATGTCTATAAGGTTTTTACTATTTATATTAATACCGAATAATTTAAATCGTATGATTACATACATATTATATATTTACCAACTGCTTCCACACCAGTAGTATGTGACACAAGGGTCATCTTTCCCTTAAGCCGAGGTTTTAACAGGTTTTGAATCCTGAGTTTTCCCCCTACACTGCATTACCTAGGGCTACCAGGTTAAAGAGCCCAGCCTGTTCCTTACTACTTTTCCCATAGCTGGGGGAGGTCGGGATCATTGGATGATACGTTTACCCAAGAGTATTAGCACTTTATGAGAAAATGTAAGCGTGCCCTTCAGTCCAGGGCATTTGAACTGCTGGCACAAAATAAACATTTCCTATAACTAATCATTACCAGGTGTGCCTCCATTATTATTTATTACTCTTATATTCACTTGGCCACAGGTAATTACCTATTTTCTTGGCAACAATACTTGCCAACGCCATTACTGTGTATAAATTATTGTGCTCACATTGATGAGATTTTCTATATTTTAAACAATGTCTTTTAAAGTTTTCAAAGTGAATGAAACCTTTCCCCCCATTTTTCCATTAATTCAAAGAATATTTTGACAAATGTGTGTAAAAATGCTGCAGTTGGATGTTCTTTTGATTTCTTTAATTTCCAAATCTTTCTGTGAAGCATAATTTATCTCACATAAAAAATTGAGAATATTAAAAGAAAACCTCGAAAAGGATCAAAATACAATTGTTAAACAGGACGAAAGTATCTTTTCGTTTAACTTCCCTACGGTGACTATAACTGGAAAGATATGCTTACCAAAATACACACACACCACACACACACACACACACACCACACACACACAACATTATATATTATACTAATATATATATATATATACAACCCACGGCTACGAAGCCAAGATGCGACACAAGGACAATTTTTTTAAGCCGGAGAGTTAACAGATTTTTAATTCAGAGTTTCATTCACCTAGTCCCCAAGTTAACCCTAGCCCTGCCCTGCAATTACACCGTAGCTGGAGTGCGGATTGGATTCATGCCTTCCAATGCGCTACTAAAATCTCCTGTATATACATAATAGTTATTAATTCCTATACTATGATATATAGTATATATATATTATATATATATATATATATATTAGGAACTAAATAACTATATACGTAATATTACATGAGGAATTTTTTTCGTGAGTGGTCTGGTTTTTCCGGTTCTTAGTTCATTTCGTCAGAATGAATGTGCTAAAACATGAAACTCAGGGTCACACAAAAATTCTCTATATATATATATATATATAATACTAATATATTATCATCATCGACAATCACATGGCCAATAATTTAAATCCCAATGTTAAACGAAGGAAAGTGTTTTGAAAAAACTAAATGTTAACTACTCTATTCTAATGCCGTAGATTGATGGAAAACAGTTAAAGAATTGTAGATAATATTACGAATTTCGACAGTCATATTTTTCACTTTTCACTAAAACGACAAAAAGGCATAATTCAAAACTGAAATACCGAATCCTATCAAACGAAAATATTCCGGTTATGACAATTTGTTCCCAGCTGGTTTTGATGACATCTGCGGTGCCCCAAATATATCGAACAAAAAAGACCGGTTTTTTCTTTTCTTTTTGAATATTATGAGCCACCCTGTTCTATGTATATTTTTTCTGTATACTTATGGCTTAGCAAAATTAATGTGTCCGCTTAAAGAAATATGGTAATTTCAATCTAAATGAAGCTTTTTTAATATCTGTGCTGAGTATAGGGAATGACTCCTAGTATTTTTACAAATAAGTCTAGAGAACTTAAAACAATATATTTTACAAGCCATTAAATTAGGAGATTTAGATTTTTTAATTGTAATTGAAGAGGGGAATAGAAAGAAAATTAAGTTTTGAAATATTAGAACAATAGAAATTGTTTTATATTGAGATAATCTAAGGACAAAAGGCATTGTTACAAAACGGGAGAAATAATAGTTGAAAATTCCAATTGGATCGATATTTATACAATAGAAAACTTGAACCGGTCATATGGAATACCACAAGTAAACAGAATCAGCTGATATTCTTGAACATGTTTCAGATTGGCAATATCTTACGTCATTAGAAAACTGCCCGATTTTAATGGAATGCACAAAGATCAGCTGATTTTGAAGAATAATTAAAATTATATAAAAAAGAGTTACTAGGCCCGTCGGGAGAAATACAACCCAGACAGCATCCCGGAACATCGCCCGGGAAATCACACAAGAGTGAGAACATGTCAACAACGGTCTTCGCTCAAAAGTTCACAACAACTTCATCCGTCTCACACCTTTTCTCTCTTTCCAACCATGACAGTGTATAAGCCAAACAATTCTTTTAGTCTTACTTTGTTTTGGTTAAAGCAAATCACGGTCAACCACTCTTATCCAATGTAAGGTCTGTCTCATCATAAACACAATACAATACAATACGACGCCACTCGGGCATACACAACGAACTACAGACACAATATCGATTCTGTCACCTCGCTTGAAAGAACCAAAACTTTACCACTTGTATTTATGTATATAAATAAGTTTGGTTTCTTAATGTATTCAATTTTTGTCTTCTCTTTTGTTTTCTAACCGGACAACTACATTTCCGTCAGTCTCATACATTTAAATTGTTAGGGACTACAAAATTCGGATTTATATTCATCCACCTAAATATTCCGAAACCCACAGGGCCCGCTAACAGAGTTCAATATGTAATCCTTTTTTTGTGGGAGAGGGGGTGTTAGTAAATGACAGGTTTTATGGGGTTATTTGTTAATGGCGGCATTGTTTGTGTAGTATCGATATCCCTTTAAGAAAACTGATATTCCCAGGATTAAGTTCCCATATTCTGCCTGTATTTGTAATGACTATACTCTGGTTGGATATTCTTTCTATGGGTGCTGGGTGGTAATGGAACCCCGAGACCTTTCGTGTCCCTAAGAATTCCTCTTGACTCGGTTGTTCGATTATATTACTTTTATATATAATATATATATTATAAGGATTTTTGGCGATGTTTGGGTTTATTTGTAGAAAACGTTGCGGATAATAAGTATATATTAAATTTTTTACTTGAAAGGCACTACACGCATGTATCGCATAAAATTCGATATTTTTCTTAAGAAAATAACTTGACCAAGGTGTAAATCCACAACAAAGGGGGATGGTTCCGATGCTGTAGAAACACGTACGACTGTTTCGACCTTATTAAGTCTCATCAGCGGGTATATATAACGATTTTCCCTCGACAGAAATCAAACCCGGGACACTCAGCAGACACAGTGAAACACTAGTGAAACACCTTATCGGCCTCGGCCAACAGTACACATGCTGACCATCCTAGTGAAATTTAAGCTTCGTCAAGTGATACTCACGCCCTCTACCAATTATAGGTAGTGGCGTTATTGAGAGATAATACAACAAAACCAGACCGTTTGCCCCTTCCGGCGAAGTGAACTAAGATTTTTGGATGTTTTGTTTATTATAGAAACGTTGCGGAAACAGTATATATTTAAATTTTTACTTGAAGGCACCTACAACGCATGGTATCGCATAAATCGATACTTTTTCTTTTATAGAAATGACTTGACAAGTGTAATCCCAACAAAGGCATGGGTTCCGATGATCTGTTGGGATTACACTTGTCAAGTTCATTTCCTATAGACAAAGTATCGAATTTATGCGATACATGCTTGTAAGTGCCTTCAAGGTAAAAATTTTAATAATCACTATATATCTATCTATATATATATATATATTATATATATATAGTAAGATTTTTGGATTTTTGTTTTTAGCAAGCATTGTTGATTAAGTATATATTATAATTTTATATTTTTGCCTTGAAGGCAATTTACAATGACGAATCGTATAAAATTCGATAATATAGAAAATAAACCAATGCAAGTGGAATTTCGCCAAAGAATATCTGATTTGTTGATATTTACTCAACGTCCGACGTACCTCCCATATGGTAGAGGCGTGCTATATCATTGATAAGGGTTAAATCTTCGCAGGGATTTGTACGATGCGGACTGTTGGCCGAGCGGTTAAGTCACATCGCTTTGCCCTGCTAGATACTACGGTTTCGATTTCCTGTCGGAGGGAAATCGTTATGTTACTACCATCGCTGATGAGACATTTAATAAATTTTGAAACAGAACTGTTTCAATGTTCTAGCATCGCCATATCAATTGCGAAATTCAGCCTCATTTCATGGTTATTTTCTTTAATTATCGAATTTTATACGATTACGCATTGTAAATGCCCTATCCGCAAAATATATTATATATATATAATACTATAATTATATATTATATATTTAATCTGTGTATGTGTAGTTATCAGTATTGGAGAACTTGAAGTGTTTGATTACAGTGTAAGAGCTTTATTTGCTAGGTATACCAATACACTTACAGAGCGTGTGAAATCTATTGTACATCGGCTCTTAAGCTGTATTGTACTCTATAACAAATAAATAATAATGAAATAAAAAAAATATATTGTGCCTCTTGTTTGTATGTGTGTGTGTCGTTGGTCTAACTTTGTGTGTATGTGTGTGTGTGTTGTATTGTCTTTAGATTTTCGCTTCCTTTATTTTAGTCTCATGCTAATCGCATTTCTCGTTAAACTGTTTTATTCTATGTTCACGTTGGTCAAATTGAATTCAATCGATTTTTATTCCTAAAGTTTAAAATGGTTTTATTGGTTGACCGAGGGAGGAATGCTCTTAATCAAGCATTTGGCTTGTGAGACAGTCAGCAAACATAAAAACTTCAACATCCTTCGAAAGATGACATGAAAACAACGGCGCTTGATGATGACAGAATTGTCACTGGGTGACCTTCGGTGGATGCAACAATTGGCAGTGCCGATTAATTTATCGAATAGTTTTATGAAAATAAGCTGAGAATGTGCAGGAGAAACGAAATGAAAAAGAAATATAAATGTTTCATTCGAAAAGTACCGCGAGAAACAAAATAGTGGGTTATTTCTTTTTTAAGCCCGATGGCCGGAAGAGTGACCGAGTTTTGCCGAGATGTCAAAGTTAAGACAACTGTCATATATTCGCTTCAACTCGGATATATAAGCGGGGAGAGGTCCTATCGGTTATTTTAATCGACTCCATCAGAGATAGATAGAAGAGAGGGGAGGGAGGAGGAGAGAGAGAGAGAGAAGAGAGATGAGAGGAGAGAGAGAGAGAGAGAGGGGGGGTATTTGCCTCATACCCCACTTCTTATGGGCTGGACACAAGACTCGTTTTAACGTGGGCCCACCCACAAGCCGAAGCTCATGGGGGGGAAAGAACAAAAATTGTGTCGATCCTTCGCATTCCCCCTCAAGTTGGGGCGCCTCAGGCGCTGGGCAATAAACCCAGCCCTTGCCCCTTTAAGTCAAGGGGCAGGTATTGCCTGGTGGGAAGTCCCCTGGGATCGACGCTATTATTCCAAAACAACCGGTCCTTGGCCGAAAAGCACACCGGACCCCGTGTGTGTGTGTGTGTGAGAGAGATAGATAGATAGATAGAATAGAGAGAGAGAGAGAGAAGAATAGAGGAGAGAGAGAGAGAGAGAGAGAGAGAGAGAGAGAAGCAGTGAGAGGAGGGCAGGGGAGAGATTAGTGATAGTAGTTGATAATCTTACTTTACATTCTGTTACATCTACTCGTCTGACGTAATGTTCTCTGTTGGCTTATTAAGTGTTTTATTTCTGTTGATTTCTTCTACGGGTCATTGTTTTTAACATTTAAATTAAACACAGCAAGACTGGTTGGTTTTTTTACAATAAAGCTTTTCTTTTCAACCCTGCCCATCTTTGATTCCGCCGCGCATAGACCAACCCTTCAGAGCGAAAATCGCTCTTGCACTACCTCGAAATTGGGTCGCATCTAATTGAATAAAACTTTATTCTCACGCGTCTGTATGGCGCGTTTTCAAGGGATTATAATCAAAAGATTTATTACCCGTCATAACTGTGGGTAATTTTCCATGTAATCCGTGATTCTAATTAACGGATCCGAAATCAACAATTCTAATTACAGGTACGTTTATATTTATAACTTTATAAATAATTATGAACAAACTCTTTCCAGTGGGCTAGGTGTAACAAAATATGCTTTTTCTTAGCACCGTGGCTGAAAAAGAGGATATTCACCAGAACATCGATATCACCAGACTAGATCGACCATCTGATATTTATGGGCGGAGTGATTAGAAAAGATTATGTCGCATTATACGCGAAGGGGCGCGGGAATTGAGATTTGGACGTGGTTTGGGAACAGTTGCTGAATAATGTTAAGGATTATAAACCTTAAGGCATGTGTTATGGGCAAAAGTCGTAGAAAATGGACCGTTGAAGCGCGTCAAATCCTAGGCGAAGCTGTTTGGCATTTCACATAGCGCTAATACCCTTGGGAAATGTATGCACTCCATCTACTCTCCCTGGAGATATGGATAAATAGTAGGGCAGACTGAGCTCTTTAAACCTTGTTAAGCCACCAGTTTTGGAGAAGCGAAAACCTGTGTCACACCCCTGCTCAGTGCTCATAAGCAAGTACAAAACTTATATCACGTTTATTATTTTCCCTTTCGGGCAAATATTTACGTTGGAAGGGTATGATTAACTCATCCCACTCAGCTATGGGTTTGACCACTACTGTTCTTCATACATGGCATGCTTGTGCATCAAACAACCGCACCAACGCGTTGAATACCGGCATTAAACAAAGAAAGCAAATCAAACCCCACCCAGTATTTATGATAATAGCTGCCCCCACGAACCAAAAGTAGGTCTTTAATTGCTTCTTGCTTATATATCTTTGAGCTTTCTTAATGCTTTTTTTAATAATTAACTATATTTTGGATTTTTGAAAATTTACTTTGAACACCACGCATATTAAAACACACGTACACAGACCGCGTGCACACCACACAAAACAAACTAATTACAGCGCACGTAAGGAGAAAACAACACACACACACGCACACACGCACACCACCACACACACACACGCACGCACACAACACACCACCACACAACCAGAAAACCCAATCACAGAAATACTCGTATACATGTGCTAAGACTACACAATCACCACTATTACTATATTATATTATATATACTATATATATTATATATAATATAGTATATAATATATATTATGAATTCGTTTCGTAATCTAAAATAATATCGTACTCAAATATTTGTATTACTAAAAGAAATGGCATTATTCGGAATATTATACATATTCTACCCCCCCCCCAGTAGGAGTAACACAAGTTCAATTTCTAAAGCAGAGTTAGCAGCGTTAAATTCAAACTATTTTCCTTCTCCTAGACTATTTGGGTTTAAAGAGTCCAGTCTTCCCGGGCCTACCTATTTTACCCATAGCTGGAGGGATAATAGATTTCATACTTTCCCCAAGGGTATTAGCGCGTGGTAAATATGCAAACCTAAGGATACAGGCGGAAATTGGGGGAAAGATATTGAAAAGTAACCAATCAGGTGTGACCTTCACTTAGAATATTTGGAATTAAGCCGTTGCCATAAAGTATTTTGTTAGTGTTAAGAACAAATTTGAAAATTTCAATTTTTACGATAGAAATACATTTACAAATGTTTATCCTTATTTTTTTCTTTGAAAATAATTTATAGCAAACATTTATTTGTTACTATTCACTATTAAGATTATATTTTTGCTTAATTTACTAATTTAACGTAGATATCTAGAATTAAAATTCACCTAATTATTAATAAATAAAATATAAAATTAAGCTTTATCTGCGTTATTCGGATATTGGTCCCAGTTTTATTGATTCTATTCGCTACAACGAAATTCTTACCGTTCTCGCGCCCGAGTATTTCTACCGCTACCCCTGTTCTTCTTCATAGGATATTTCTTGGTTGGACTCGTGGAAACCTTCTCGGACTCGGCGAACTTCTCGGACTCGGGAACCTCTCTTTTCGAACTCGGGGAACTTTCTTTTCGTAATTCGGGAGCCATATATGCGGGAACTTTTGAACCCTAACCCTTATTTATTTCCATGGGAGGTTATCCTGTTAAAATAAAATAAAATAAAAATTAAATAAAAGATAAACAGTCTAAGTTTGGTTGATAATTAAGTAAAAAGTAAAGTTCCAGTATAACCAGACATCGAGAAGTCTGTCGTCCGTTTAACTAGCGCTAGAAAGGAGATGTTTTGATATCTTAGGTGGAGCGCCACACCTCACCATCATCTCCTTACTTTACCGCCAATGGGACTCCCCTCTGTTTATCATATGCTGGAATCGGGCAAGGCCTGTACTCCGCAACCCAGGAACCTTGTGAATTTCCAGGCAGGACGATCTACCCCGACTGACTTAAGTTGTCCTAGAAAACAATGAATCTAAGAATTTTGATCCATACATTGGCAAATGTTCGGCGGACCATCACTTTTTTAAAAACATGGAAGAAATATTTTTCATGACTGAAAAAATTCTGAATGATTTATGTAGAAACAGAGAATATTTGAACCTTTATGTTCCCTCTTTGTAACAGCAGTTCCATCAATGATATGATGGCTGCTATCAGGAGGGAGTGAATAGTATTTCTTAATTATCCTGCTTCATAGTTAATAGTTGTCCCGATGATTTGATATTTGGATCAATTTCTGGGTTTAGGAAGGAGGGGTGAAGGATTCTAATTTCGCATTTCGCAACATATCCATATCCCGACACAACAAAGTCAAGTTATATTTTACAAACAGGCAAACATTCATCATATCATTCATTCATCCTCATCATGTCACGCAAGCAGCACGGATATTTGCCTATTTGAAAATCTTTCTCGCTGCCGCAAGAGGACTTCGCGAAGGACAATTGAATGATAGGTATATCATTCATTGTCCTCGCGGAAGTCCTCTGCGCCAGCATTCTCTAGTAACCGCACATATTCTGTTCTATGCAGGTCTTTCGCTTGAACCGGTCGGCACTTGGCGGTGTTCCGGGGTGGCTGATTTCATTGAAGACATCAACTTATGAGTTCGGTCCTTACTTGTCCTCCGAGCATTGTCCAGCTGTCTTGTTTGTTTCACATCGGATGGTTTTGGTGTGGTATATAGGGTAGGTAGCCGTCATAGTTGCTTTCCTGTGTGGGTTGTTAGGCTTTCCACCGATTTCGTTCAAGCATTGCCATTCGCACATTCCTTGTGCAGCTTCTATCAGTTTATTTCCTCTAGACACTCTAGTCAAACGTCCAAATGGTGCAGTCCGCTACAGTAGGGCACGGATCACTATACTGCCAAAATAAGCTATTTTAAACTTACCGAATTACGTTCAATTGATTATACTTATACTTTCATGTTTCCAAAAAAAGTCACTTATTCAAGCAGAAAATGAGTCTTCGCAGATTTTTGAATTCAATTATATAAAAATCTGTCATAAGTAGGAATAGGGAGTGATTCTGCCCTCTGTGTCAAGGATGACAGGGTTATCTACCCTTTAACCAGATAATATATAAAATATTACAGCGTGCGGTAAGCCACTTGTTGCAATTCTACTCTGACGATCTTTGAACAACGCGGACCCACTGGCTTTTGTGCCTTTATAAAACCAAACCCAATTTCGGCTTTGCCGGTAACGTTTACTTGACAAATAATGTTTTCATGAAATATATGGATTGGTTGTCTGTCTATTAACTAAATTGCGGCCTTGGCGAAATCAAATCAAATCAGCATCTTAAAGACACAGGCCCAGACCAGGAACAGAAGTTAGAATAAATGTCCAAGCTACACAAGAAACAGAAGATGAGAAATCAAGCCATAAGGTACCAGTGAGCTACTCCAGCAAGAAGGTACTAAATGATTTATGGTTGTATAACTACGGATGATCTCATAATTTTAACAGAAGAACATTCGTCATTTATATACCAAATTCAAGAGGATATATATTAACATTAATAAAGAGAAAAATAACCTTAACTTCACTCTGGAAGTAAAGAAACTGTGTATCATGAGTGTCAAAGTGTTGTATTGTCCTCGGCCGGAAAACGAAGCTTCCGGCAAAAAGACAAAGAAAAATTTTTTTTTTCATTTAATATTTTAGATTGTAGACATTAACATTTTTTTCAGAATAACATCTGAAAGATGAATAACAACAGTGTTAACCCTCCCCCTAAAAAAAAAACAAACTCCAAATTTTCCATTGGAAATTATCCAGGTATCGTGTACATTAATAAATTATGAATAGTAAGCTTCAGTGTTGGACTATAATAAATCATAACAATACTATGCAGAATAATAGCAAATGTAGGTTATGTGGCAACAAAGAAGAAACGGTTACTCACATAGTAAACAAATCCATCAAACTGCCGCCAAAAGAAAAAGAAAGAAAAGAGTAGGTATGATTGTGTGTGAAAGATGATCCACTGGGAATTGTGCAAGAGATTAAAATTTTGACCATGCTGAAAAATGGTATATTTACTAACCTCTCCGTACGAGTTGTATGCAATACAAGATCAATTTATTAGGCGGATATTTGGTTGGTTGGTTTGATGGTGTTTTGTTTACGGCATTATAACACTTGCCGGTCATTTAATACCGGATAAAGTCATTTTGACAAGCAAAGAACTCAGGGTGCTTACAGTACCTCAATCTATAGATAATAATAATAATAATAATAATAATAATAATAATAATAATAATAATAATAATGGAGATTCGCTTCTAGTTTTTCTCTGTAACAAAAATTACGTCACTGCTTACGTCACATTACCCAAAATCGTCATAACATAGAATAAATACACTCAAAATTTGAACATGCAACATTAGACAGTCCTCATTGTTTTTTAAAACAAGTTTTAATAAATACATGACTGGTATTATATATCTATATATAGTTTGTCTTATTTTAATACATATTTAAAGTTTACATTTCAAATTGTTTTATTTTTTAATCCTTTAATGAATTTCATGATTTTACTTAGGGTACAAACTCGCTGACATTGAATTTTTTACTCCCACCCCTCAGGCAATATGTTTCAAAAATCTATTTTTACATCGCCCGGAGGTTATTTTTTATTTTGTACTACTACTACTACTACTATTATTATTATTATTATTATTATTATTATTATTATTACTACTACTACTAATAATAATAATAGAAAGGTCCCGACGTGCCTTGAAAAGATAAAAGTTGAAAACCGAGGAAGAATTAAAAATTGTACATGAACGCATTACTAAAATTATTTACAATACCGAGGGTATAATGATAATACTGATAATGTCTGCCCTGTCAGCTGGGGCTATAGAATACTCGACTGCACCTCTGCAGAGGGCTAAAATCCCCCCTAATGGGGCAACCTATTGGCCGTAGATGGAAACCCCTAATGCGTAAGGACAAAATCCTGGTTGCTGTGTAATCCATGACATGCAACACTCCACTTTGGAAATTACTTAGACTAGACGGGCGGTTGGGGAAGCCCCCTACGATCAACCGACTGGTCATTTCAAGCCCTAGCACCTATATGATTGTTCCTTGTTACACACACAGTAAAACACCAACCCTTTTTATCATATATTTGCTAGAAGCCGGTGTCCGTGGGTCTTATTGCCATGGGTATGATGTTAAACTGCATCTAATGTTGAAGTTATAATTCAGGAGCTCTGGGGAATGTGGAGGACACCTTCATCACTATCATTCTCAGGTCCACTCTGACCCGGAGTGGTAATTCCTGTTAGGCTCCCATCTATGAGTTAAATAGAAAAAAATGAGCTTAAAAGAATGTGATAATAATGAGTTTGAAAAAATTGAATACCATCAAGAATGAATAAAACAAAACATCATCAGTATAAAATAACTCGACACGGTATTTCTCTGAATGTTTGAGATGAGGCTTGATGATTAGTATTATCTACGTTATTCGGACTATTGTCCCCATCTTCATTGTTATTTGTACAACGTTTTGTCCGATATGCCCGCCGGCCTTCTTCAGGTATTTCTTGTCGGACTTGGGAACCTTCTAGGACTCGCGAACCTTCTTTTCGAACTCGGGAATTTTCTTGTCGTAATCAGGAGCCATCACGGAACTTTGAACCTAACCCTTTATTTAGTCCACGGGGCTATCCTGTTCTCATTCCGCTAACCATAGCTGGGGTAGGAGTTGTGTTAATTATTTTTTCTATGCTACTGCCTCTACTCAGGATTGAACCCGGAATCCAGAGATAACTGTCACTTAGAACTGTCTTAACCTAACTACCTTATCCACTAGGCGATGTGTCCAATTATTACCTGAAGA
>CM042141.1:105035069-105050069 GCA_023376005.1 Doryteuthis pealeii | reverse complement strand
TGTATGTGAAAAGTCAAAGGTGTGTATGGGGAAAGTCAAAAGTGTGTTATTTTTTTGTTGTCATTTTTTGTCGGGGTCACCAATTTATAGGGATTTTGGGTATTATGGTATGAAATGAAATGAAGAGAGAATAACAAACACAATTTGTTAGCCGTATAGATCGAGACTTTATTGATAAGACCGTTAAGTCTGAACGCTAGAGTCAAGACGCTCAGAACTTTTTATTTATTTAATTTTAATTTTGATTTAAATTAAATCCCCACACTCTAACACCAATACTTGCCCAGTAATTACATGGTTTCTAGTAATTCATATTTTGTGTCCGTAATGGAATCCGAAGGAAACAATTACACTTTTCATTAACAATTCTACATCTTATTATAATGGAGATTGTGTGCTTTTCTGTCTGTAACCGAAACAATATTACTACTCATATCACTATTCCCTTAATTATTGACATCACATTCCCAATGATTTTATTTTTATTTAAACCTCAATTATTAATAAAATTGTTTTACATTATTAATACTGTTAACCATATCTACATTCTAACAACATGCAATTATATTTATATATACAACAAAATAGCGGTTTACTGTGGGAACGGGAAGGTTAATTTGCATATTGATATTAAAAATGTGATTTTATTAAATATGTGCTTAGTATTATTGATTTCTAACTGTTTGGTTTTATTTTAATGGATATAATAAAAAATCTCTTCAATGAATCTTAAATTAACAAGAAACCAGAACTGTCATTTTATTATTTACTTCCTCTTTTAACTAAATACTTAAATTAGAAAAAATAACAATGAAAGACGAGAGTGAGAGTAAGTTTCAGTTGTTCTATTTTTTATTATACTCCCTCTGTTTCAAATCTTTTTATCTGAATTTCCCATTTAGTTTCATTAGCCTTTCTAATTTAATATAATATTTTATTGCATTAAACTTAAATACTTGCACCCGTAGGGTACATATATTTGCTATACAAATAATGTGCACATGGTTATAAGGTTTTAACTATTATTATCTAATACGAATAATTTAAATCGTATGATTACATATACATATATATATTTACCAACTGCTCCACACCAGTAGTATGTGACACAAGGTCATTTTCTTAAGCCGAGTTTAACAGGTTTGAATTCTGAGTTTTCCTTCTCCTACACTGATTACCTAGCTACAGTTAAAGAGCCCAGCCTGTCCTACTATTTTCCCATAGCTGGAGAGGGGATCATTGGATGCATACGTTTCCCAAGAGTATTAGCACTATGAGAAATGTAAGCTGCCTCATCCAGGATTTGAACTTGTGGCACAAAATACATTTCCTATAACTAATCATTACAGTATGTGCCTCCATATTATTATTACTTATATTCACTTGGCCACATGTAATAGTACCTATTTTTCTAGGAATACTTGCAACGCCATTACTGTGTATAAATTATTGTGCTCCAATTGATGGATTTTCTTATTTTTCTAAACAATTCTTTAAAGTATTTCAAAGTTGAATGAAACTTTCCCCATTTTTCCATTAATCAAAGAATCTATTTTGAAAATGTGGTGTAAAAATGTGCAGTTGGATTTCTTTTGATTTCTTTAATATTCTCAAATCTTTCTGTTGAGATAATTTATCTCAACATAAAAAATTGAGAATATTAAAGAAACTCGAAAAGATCAAAAATACAATTGTTAAACAGGAGATGTATCTTTTGTTTAATTCTACGTGTATAACTGAAAGAATGCTACCAAAATACACACACACACACACACACACACACACACACACACACACACATATATATATATATATATATATATATATATACAAACCCCACGGCACGAGCAAGATGCGACACAAGGACAATTTTTTAAGCGGAGGTTAACAGATTTTAATTCAGAGTTTTCATTCACCTAGTCCAGTACCTAGCCCTGCCCTGCTAATTACACGTAGCTGGAGTGCGGATTGGATTCATGCCTTTCCCAATGGTATAAATCTCATGTAATATTCATATATAGTTATAATTCCTATATATATATATATATATATATATATATATATATATATATATATAGGAACTATAACTATATACGAATATTACATGAGAATTTTTGTGATTCTGGTTTTCCGGTTTTAGTTCATTCGTCAGATGAATGTGCTAAAACATGAAACTCAGGGTCACAAAAATTCTTATATATATATATATATATATATATATATATTATATGACAATCAAATGGCCAATAAATTTAACCAATGTAAACGAAGGAAAGTGTTGAAAAAAACTAAATGTACTTACTATCTAATGCCGTAGATGATGAAACAGGTTAAAGAATATATGTAGATATATACGAATTTTCGAAGTCATATTTCACTCTTTCACAAAACGAAAAAGGCATAATCAAAATGAAAACGATCGCTTCAAACAGAAAATTATCCGGTTATGAAATTTTGTTCCAGCTGGTTTTGATGACATCTGGGTTGCCAAATATATCGAAAAAAAATGACCGTTTTTTTTTTCTTTTGAATATTATGAGCCACCCTGTTCTATGTATATTTTCTGTATACTTATGTAGCGAAAATTAATGTGTCGCTTAAATGAAATATGGTAATTTCAAATCTAAATGAAGCTTTTTATATCTGTGTGAGTTATAGGAATGACTCCTATATTTTTTACAAATAATTAGAGATCTTAAAACAATTATTTTACAAGCCATAAATTAGGATTTAGATTTTTTAATTGTAATTGAAAGAGAATAGAAAGAAAATTAGTTTGGAAATATTTTAGAAACAATAGATAATTGTTTATAATTTAGATAATCTAAGGACAAAGGATTGTTTACAAACGAGAAATAATAGTTGAAAATTCCAATGATGATATTTATATCAATAGAAAACTGAACGGTCATTGGAATACCACAAGTAACAGAATCAGCTGATATTTGAACATTCAGATGGCAATATCTACGTCATTAGAAAACTGCCGATTTTCAATGGAATGCACAAAGATCAGCTGATTTTGAAGAATAATTAAAATTATATAAAAAGGAGTTTAGGGGGAGAAATAACCAGACAGCATCGGAACATCGCCGAAATCACACAGAGAGTTGAGACATGTCAAACAAAGGCTTCGCTCAAAAGTCACAACAACTCATCCGTCTCACACCTTTTCTCTCTTTCCGACTTGACAGTGTATAAGCAAAAACATTCTTTACTTACTTTGTTTTGGTTAAAAATCACGGTCAACCACTCTTATCAATGTAAGTCTGTTCTCATTCATAAACACAATACAAACAATACGGACGCACTCAGCATACACAACGAACTACAGACACATATCGTCTGTCACCTCGTTGAAAGAACAAAACTATACCACTTGTATTTATGTATATAAAGTTTGTTTCTTTTATCAATTTTGTCTTCTTCTTTTGTTTTCTACGGAAACTACATTTCCGTAGTCTCATACATTTAAATTGTAGGATACAAAATTCGGATTTATTTCATCCACCTAAATATCCGAACACAGGGCCCCTACAGAGTTCAATATGTAATTCCTTTTTTTGGGGGGAGGGGGGGATTTAGTAAATGAAGTTTTATGGGTTATTTGTTTTATGGGTTATTTGTTTGTGTAGTATCGATATCCCTTTAAGAAACTGATATCAGGATTAAGTCCATATTCTTGTATTTGTAATGTATATATCTGTTGGATATCTTTTCTATGTGTGTGTATGGAACGAGACCTTGTGTCCATAAGAATTCCTTTGATGTTGTCATTATATATATATATATATATATATATAAGATTTTTGGATGTTTGTTTATTTAGAAACGTTGCGGATAAAGTATATATTAAATTTTTACTTGAAGGCACTTACAACGCATGTATCGCATAAAATTCGATACTTTTTCTTATAGAAAATGAACTTGACAAGTGTAATCCCAACAAAGGATGGTTCGATGTGTAGAATACCGTACAGACTGTTTCGACTTTATTAAGTCTCATCAGCGGTATATACTAACGATTTCCCTCCGACAGAAATCGAAACCGGGACCTCAGCAGACACAGTGAAACACTAGTGAAACACCTTATCGCCTCGGCCACAGTACACAGCTGACCATCCTAGTGAAATTAAGCTTGTCAAGTGATACTCACGCCTCTACCATAATAGGTAAGGGGGCGTTATTGAGAGAATAATAACAACAAACAGACCGTTTGCCCTTCGGCGAAGTGAATAAGATTTTTGGATGTTTGTTTATTTAGAAACGTTGCGGATAAAGTATATATTAAATTTTTACTTGAAGGCACTTACAACGCATGTATCGCATAAAATTCGATACTTTTTCTTATAGAAAATGAACTTGACAAGTGTAATCCCAACAAAGGATGGTTCGATGTGTTGGGATTACACTTGTCAAGTTCATTTTCTATAAGAAAAAGTATCGAATTTTATGCGATACATGCGTTGTAAGTGCCTTCAAGTAAAAATTTAATATATATATATATATATATATATATATATATATATATATATATATATGTAAGATTTTTGGATTTTTGTTTTTTAGAAGCATTGTTGAATTAAGTATATATTATTATTTATATTTTTGCTTGAAGGCAATTACAATGCGTATATCGTATAAAATTCGATAATTATAGAAAATAACCATGACAAGTGAATTTCGCAAATGATTATCTGATTTGTTGTTATTTACTCAACGTCCGCGTACCTCATATGGTAGAGGCGTGCTATTATCATTGATAGGTTAATTTCGCAGGGATTGTACGATGCGGACTGTTGGCCGAGCGGTTAAGTCACAGACTTTGCCTGCTAGACTACCGGTTTCGATTTCTGTCGGAGGGAAATCGTTAGTATACATCGCTGATGAGACTTAATAAAGTTGAAACAGACTGTTCAATGTTCTAGCATCGCATAATCATTTGCGAAATTCACTTGTCATGGTTATTTTCTTTAATTATCGAATTTTATACGATATACGCATTGTAATTGCCTTCCAGCAAATATATATATATATATATATATATATATATATATATATATAATCTGTGTATGTGTAGTTATTCAGTATTGGAGAATTGAATGTGTTTGATTACAGGTGTAAGAGCTTTATTTGCTATGGTATACAATACACTTACAGAGCGTTGAAATCTATGGTAACAATCGGCTCTTAAGTGTATTGTACTCTATAACAAATAAATAAATAAATGAATAAATAAATATATATGTGTGTTTGTATGTGTGTGTGTTCGTTTGTGTGTATGTGTGTGTGTGTTTGTATGTCTTTTAGATTTCGCTTCTTATTTAGTCATGCTACGCATTTTCGTTTAACTGTTTATTCTTGTTCACGTGGTCAAATTGAATTCAATCGATTTTATTCCTAAAGTTTAAAATGGGTTTTTGGTTGCCGAGGAGAATGCTCTTAATCAAGCATTTGGCTTGGAGACAGTCAGCAAACATAAAACTCAACATCCTTCGAAAGATGACATGAAAACAACGGCGCTGATGATGAAGAATGTCACTGGTGACCTTCGGTGGATGGCAACAATGGAGTGCCATTAATTATCGAATCAGTTTTATGAAAATAGCTGCAGATGTTGCAGGAGAAACGAAATGAAAAAGAAATATAAAATTGTCATCGAAAAGTACCGGAGAACAAATAGATGGGTTATTTTTTTTTTAAAGCCCGATGCCAGAAGAGTGACGAGTTTGCCGAGATGTCAAAGTTAAGACAACTGTCATATATTCGTTCAACATCGGATATATAAGCGGGGAGAGAGTCCTATCGGTTATTTAATCGAGAGATAGATAGAGAGAGAGAGGAGGGAGGAGGAGAGAGAGAGAGAGAGAGAGAGAGAGGAGAGAGAGAGAGAGAGGGGGGGGTATTTGCCTCATACCCCACTTCTATGGGCTGGACACAAGACCTCGTTTTAACGTGGGCCCACCCACAAGCCGAAGCTCATGGGTGGGAAAGAACAAAAATTGTGTCGATCCCTTCGGCATTCCCCCTCAAGTGGGGCGCCTCAGGCGCTGGGCAATAAACCCAGCCCTGCCCCTTTAAGTCAAGGGGGCAGGTATTGCCTGGGGGGATAGTCCCCTGGGATCGACGCTATTAATTCAAACACACCGGTCCTGTGGCCGAAGCACACCGGACCCCGTGTGTGTGTGTGTGTGAGAGAGATAGATAGATAGATAGATAGAGAGAGAGAGAGAGAAGATAGAGAGAGAGAGAGAGAGAGAGAGAGAGAGAGAGAGAGAGAGAGAGAGGAGGGGAGAGATTAGTTGATAGTAGTTGATAATCTTACTTTACATTCTGCTTAATTCATCTACTCGTCTGGACGCAATGTTCTCTGGTTGGGCTTATTAAGTGTTTTATTTCTGTTGATTCTTCTACGGGTCATTGTTTTTAACATTTAATTAACACAGCAAGACTTGGTGGTTTTTTTTACAATAAAGCTTTCTTTTCAACCCTGCCCATTTGATTCCGCCGCGCATAGACCAACCCTTCAGAGCCGAAAATCGCGTCTGCACTCCTTCGAAATTGGGTCGCATCTAATTGAATTAAAACTTATTCTCACGCGTCTGTAATGGCGCGTTTTCAAGGGATTAAATCAAAAGATTATTACCCGTCCATAACTGTTGGGTAATTTTCCATGTAATCCGTGATTCTAAATTAACGGATCCGAAATCAAAATTCTAATTACAGGTACGTTTATAATTTATAACTTATAATAAATTATGTAACACAACTCTTCCAGTGGGCTAGGTGTAACAAAATATGCTTTTTCTAGCACCGTGGACTGAAAAGAGGATTTCACCAGAACAAGTCGATATCACCAGACTAGATCGACCATCTGATATTATGGCGGAGGATAGAAAAGATTATGTCGCATAACGCGAGGCGGAATTGAGATTTGGATCTTTTTGGACAGTTGCTGAATAATGTGTAAGGATTATAAACCTAAGGCATGTGGTTTACTGGGCAAAGTCGTAGAAAATGGACACGTTGAAGCGCGTTCAAATCCTAGACGAAGCTGTTTGCATTTCACATAGCGCTAATACCCTTGGGAAATGTATGCATCCATCTACTCTCCCTGGAGATATGGATAAATAGTAGGGCAGACTGAGCTCTTTAACCTTGGTTAAGCCACCAGTTTAGGAGAAGGAAAACCTTGTGTCACACCCTGCTCATGCATCATAAGCAAGTACAAACTTATATCACGTTATTATTTTCCCTTTCGGGCAAATATACGTTGGAAGGGTATGAATACCTCATCCACTCAGCTATGGGTTTTACCACTACTGTTCTTCTACATGGATGCTTGTGCATCAAACAACGCACCAAGGTTGATACGGCATTAAACAAAGAAAGCAAATCAAACCCCACCAGTATATGAATAGTGCCCCCACGACCAAAGTAGGTCTTAATTGCTTCTTGCTTATATATCTTTAGCTTCTAATAGTTTTTTTAATAATAATATAATTTGATTTTGAAATTACTTTTGAACACACGCATATAAAACACACGAACACAGACGCGTGCACACACACAAACAAAAATACCAGCGCACGTAAGGAGAAACACACACACACACACACGCACACACGCACACACACACACACACACGCACGCACACACACACACACACACAACCAGAAACCCAATCACAGAAATACTCGTATACATGTGCTAAGACACACAATCACACATTATATATATATTATATATATATATATATATATATAATATATATATATATATATATGAATTGTTCGTAATCAAAATAATATCGTTACTCAAATATTTGTATTACTAAAAGAAATGGCATTTATTCGGAATATATACATATCTACCCCCCCCCCAGTAGGATGTAACACAAGTTCAATTTCTAAAGCAGAGTTTAGCAGGTTTAAATTCAAATATTTCCTTCTCCTAGACTATTTGGTTAAAGAGTCCAGTCTTCCCTACTATTTACCCATAGCTGGAGGGATAATAGATTCATACATTTCCCAAGGGTATTAGGCGTTGGTAAATATGCAAACCTAAGGCATTACAGCGGAAATTGGGGGAAAGATATTGCAAAAGTACAATCAGTGTGACCCACTAGAATATTTGGAATTAAGCCGTTGCATAAAGTATTTTGTTAGTGTTAAGAGACAAATGGAAAATTCAATTTTACGATAGAATAAATTTCAAAATGTTTATCCTTATTTTTCTTTAAAATATTATAGCAAATTTTTTTTTCTATTCTATAAGATATATTTTGCTTAATTACTTAATTTAACGTTAGTATTAGAATTAAAATTCACTAAATTATTAATAAATAAAATAAAAATTAGTATTATCTGCGTTATTCGGACTATTGTCCCCATTTTCATTGTTATTCGTACAACGTTTCGGCCGATATACCCTCCGGTCTTCTTCAGGTATTTCTTGTTGGACTCGGGAACCTTCTCGGACTCGGGAACCTTCTCGGACTCGGGAACCTTCTTTTCGAACTCGGGAACTTTCTTGTCGTATTCGGGAGCCATTATGGAACTTTGAACCTAACCCTTTATTTATTCCATGGGGGTATCCTGTTAAAATAAAATAAAATAAAAATTAAATAAAAGATAAAAACAGTCTAAGTTGTTGATAATTAAAGTAAAAAGTAAAGTCAGTATCAACCAGACATCGAGGAAGTCTGTCCCTTTTTACTAGCGCTAGACCAAGGAGATTGTTTTGATATCTTAGGTGGAGCGCCACACCTACCATCATCTCCTTACTTTACCGCATGGATCCCTCTGTTAATCATATGCTGAATCGGCAAGGGCCTGTATCGAACCAGGAACCTTGTGATTCCTAGGCAGACGATCTACCGACTGAGCTAAGTTGGTCCTAGAAACAATGAATCTAAAGATTTTGTCCAATACATTTGGCAATGTCCGACCATCATTTTTTAAAAACATGGAAGAATATTTTCATGACTGAAAAAATTCTGATGATTTATGTAAGAACAAGAGAATATTTGAACCTTTTATGTTCCTTTTGTAACAGCAGTTCATAATGATATTGATGCTGCTATTCAGGAGGGAGTGAAGTATTCTTAATTATCCTTTCATAGTTAATAGTTGTCGATGATGATATTGATAATTCTGTTTAGGAAGGAGTGAAGGATTCTAATTTGCATTTCACGCACATATCCATATCCGTAACAAAAGTAATTTACTATTTTACAAACACTGCAAACATCATCATCATCATCATCATCCTCATCATGTCACGCAAGCAGCACGGATATTGCATGAAAATCTCTCGCTGCGCAGAGGACTTCCCGAGGACAATGAATGATAGGTACTATCATTCATTGTCCTCGGGAAGTCCTCTGCGCAGCATCTAGTAACCGCACATATCTGGTCTATGCAGGTCTTTGCTGAACGGTCCGCACTGGCGTGTCGGTGTGCTGATTTCCATTGGAAGACATCACTTATGAGTTCGTCCTTACTTCTCCAGCAGTGTCCAGCATGTCTTGTTTGTTTCACTCGGATGGTTTGTGTGATAATGGGTAGGTAGCCGTATAGTTGCTTTCTTGTGGGGTGTTGTTTCCACGATTTGTTCAAGATTGCACGCAACATTCCTGTGCAGCTTCTATCCAGTTTATTCTCTAGACACTTAGTCAAAGTCCAAATGGTGCAGCCGTACAGTAGCACTGATACTATCTGCAAAATTAAGCTATTTTAAACTACAATTACTCAATTGAATTATACTTAACTTCATGTTTCCAAAAAATCAGCTTATTCAAGCAGAATGATCTCGCAGATTTTGATCATTATAAAAATCTGTATAAGTAGAATAGAGTGATCTGCCTCTGTGTCAAGGTTGAACAGGGGTTATCTACCCTTTACCAGATATATTATAAATATACAGCGAGAGGTAGCCATTTGCAATTCTACTCTGGACGTTTGAACAACGCGGACCACTGCTTTTGTGCTTTATAAAACCAAACCCATATTTTGGTTGCGGTGAACTTTACTGAAAAAAAAGACTGTCCGTTCAAAGATTTAAAAATTGTTTTATTTTATGGAAGACTTGAGCATAAAAATTACTGCAAGTCTAAACCAGTAAGAAATATAAGACTGACACCACAGTAAAATTGGAAGGACTATAAAATAATAGGAAGTTCGTAACTGAGCAAGTTATCGAATTTAAATTTCAATAGGAAAAACACAGTGAAATTACCATAGTTAACGAGAAAACTTGGAAAAAATTGGTACAGCTGGATTTTTAAAAAATCAACAAAGTTGCTCGTGGAGATACCGGTAGGAAATAACATCTTCTTGGTGAATTGTCATGCAATGTACTGTGTTTACGAAAAGAAAAAGTCAAGGTTTTCGTGTTAAAGAATAATCAACTGAATTTATAGGATACAAATTGGAAAGAAAATTCAAATGATGGGACTTACCAATAAATTCTTTCGGTGAAAAAATAATTTGCCTCTTCTTGAAAACAAATATGGCGTCTAAATATTTTTGAAAAAAAAAATAGCCCTCCCTTGAAACGAATTTAGCATCTAAAAATACAAAGGGAGTTAAAAAAAAAGTACCTACTGTTTTTTTTTTTGAAAGTTTTGGAAATACACTAAAACAAATGTAGTATTTCAACTAAAAGAAAATATATTACCAGTATTTACGTCAAAACTTAAAGTTTAATTATTCTGAAAACTGTTAATAAAGAAGTCGATAGATGGGAGGTTCTAGGAGTTGTTTCGGAAAACAAATATTCGGAATAGGCTGCCTCTAATATTTACGTCAAAAAGAAGAAAACAATAATACACTGATATTTGCTGACTTTTCTACCAGTCTGGATAAAAGTATACCGTCACATTCAGGGAACCGCACGTGGTGTAATGATTAGCAAGCTAGATTTTTAGATCATTGTTAGTGAGTTCGATTCTCACTGGGTTCCCCATACTTCTGGCCTTGTGCTACATCTAAGTTAATCATAGTAAATAACTATACTGTCTCATACATATCCGCTGACAAAAGTTGAGTATTATTTTGCAAAATTAAACTGTGAACATTTTCCTTTTTCAAAAATAGACCTGTCTGACGCATATCTTCTGACTGAAGCCGACGTCAAATGTCAAACTACTGGGTATAAATACATCTAAATACTTAAAAAAAAAAGGTAATACCTAATGTCCGTATCATCCATGCAGCAAGGGAGTCTATCCCCTTTTAAATAGCGCTAGAACAAGGAGATTATTTTAGCATCTGAGGTGGGGCGCCACGCCTACCATCAGCTCCTCACATTACTGCAGATGTCCCTGTGCTACTCCCTGTGCTACTCATACGCTAAGTTAACGAGGGCCGCTATCGAACCAGGAAGCTTGTGATTTCTAGGCGGACTGAGTAAGAGTCACATATTAGCTAGGGCTTGAAATAGCCAGCCGTTTGATTGAATTAGGCCTCTCCAATTGCCCCTCTTGTTACCTGTTAGGGGATCACTTAGAACTCGGGTCACTGACTGCTCAGCTGCCACAACCTTTTCACCAGGCATTATGGGCCGCTTCATTGGGAGGGGGTCTAACATCTATGCAGAGGTACAGTCGGAATATTCTACAGCCCTAGGCGACAGGGCTAAAACAAGAACAAAAGAAAACTTAAGAATATTTATGAACGAACAAGGCAGATCAAATAATTCGTTTTTTGAAAAGGTTTCACCTATTTTTATACAAGTGATCACAGTTTTCTAGTTTAATTTATTGATCAATTTTATCGGCATGTCAACCCATCTGGGATTGTTTTATGCTAAGACCTTAGGGAATTGTGTACAATGTACATTTTTGTTCACATCTGTTGTGTCGTTTCTAAGGAATTTTTCTTTTTGCGTACAGTTATATGATATCAAGTATTTTTATCAAATACGAATACTTTATAGATAATTCTGCAGTTTCAAGTAAATATTTTTATTTGATAAAAATATTTTTGCAAACAGTTATTTTTGCAAACAGTTATTTGACCATTAGTAAACACTTATAGCTTCAAGTAACTATTCTTAATGTTAATAATTACGCACAGTTATGTATCAAATATTCCTATTTAATACAATTTGCGAGGAGTTCCCGTGACGTAGTGGCTAACTGCGACATCGTAGTTCGAACTTCAGCCGCGCTATTATGTTGACATTAGACGGAATAACCTTTGCAAATGGATGCACCTACATAATATGGGTTAAGTAGTAACACTACTGTTCTTCTACAAGGATGACTGGCATTAAATAACCCACGCAGGTTGATACTTCATTAAAACAAAGAAATCAAGAAATCAAATATAATGAAATTTGCAAACACTTATATGGTTTCAAGTTTACTATTTAATATTAATAATTTTAAAACATATCTATTCGATCCTTAGTTGGGTTGGTTGGTTGGTTGGTTGGATTTTACGTCATATCAACCCTTACTGGGTTATTTTATGTCAAAGACGTTTTGTTTTATACATTCCTGATGGTTACTCAATTTTTAAAACCATTTTTGAAACATTTTAAAACTAATTTGCTTCTATTTAACCCATAGATGAGACCCTAACAGGTACTACCACTCCGAGTCAGAGTGGGCATCGGGGTAATGGTGATGAAGGGGTAATCCACCTTCCTCAGAGTTTTAGAATTGAAACTTCGCCATCAAGTAGAGTTTAGCGTCATACACTGGATATCAAGACCCTCATCCACCGCCTTCTAGCACATACATGATAAAAAAGAGTTAGTGTTGGATATTGTACAAACGGAAATAGGAATTTTCAGTTACAGTAAACAAAGCGAAGAAAAGACGACAAAAATGACAAAGGACTTTTTTCCCGGTAAAGCGAACAAAAGAAGGATGGGTAACAATAAGTTCGGAAATAGTTATCAGATCACAAGAGAAAGATGCCTAGGCGGTCGTCAATACAAAAGCCAGAGGTTCGAGTCGTCAGACCCCTAGACAGGAGACGGCGAACAAAGCATAAAGAGTGACCGTCAACACGGGCCATCGCTGCCAGCGGGCAGTGAGGCTCGCCCACCCCTTCCACCTCCCGATCGCCAGCCTGCAACATTAGTAGTTCTCATTGTCAAGCTCACTACCCACACACACCCGAGGGAAATAAATAAAAGTTCAATCTCCTACTACATACAGCATGTCTTGTCTCTTCGTTAAGCGACCCCTACATATATCGTCTATGGTTTAGTGACGATACCCGCAGTATACCAGCAACGTATACGATTCGGAGTAGCGAAGAAGGCGCTATGCAACATTAGGGCTTGCCATGAGAATGGAACTGGGAGTAAGCCCGCCGAAACTTTTCCTCTTTAATGTTAGTCTTCATCTTTAAAGTTTCAGCACAATGGAAGAATTTTCCCACCACGCGTGTACAGGAGATGAAATACTGTTGTATGCAAACGCCAAGACGCATGTTGTTTTATCGATCAAGACAAAATGTTAATAGAATTAGAGGATTCACAGCCAGCATATTCAGCAGACATGGTGGCATGGGGTTATATTTTTTCGATCAATGCAACATTCCTGTTCTTGTAAGAAATTTAAAGATATACTCGATGTTTAAATTTTTATTGATGAATACATTGCACCGAAGCCATTGTTGTTTTTATCAGGATGGAATTGGGAAAAGTTCGCGAAAGTTGGCGTGAGTCCAGGAAATTCAAGGAAAAAATATTTCGGTGATTTATGAATATGTAAAAATGCGCCAGGTAATTGAGAACAAGATATAAGGTCCTCCGCAGAGTGTCCGAAATCCGCACAGAGCCTATTTAATGTATACTTTTTGTTGGTCAGCCTACACTAGTGTGTCCATGTGTAGGCGTCCACAGAAGACCGTTATTTATGTGTTTGTCTTTGCTTCTCTGGCAGTCACCAACAAGGCTTGTTCATCTTACTTGGATGGTTTGTGTGATAGGAGGCAAGTGGCCATGCAGCTGGTTTTTATGAGTTTCTACTTTCAGTATTTATACAAGACAGCACGTAGCATCCTTGTGTTGCTGCCATCTAGCCATTTCCCAAACCGCTTTGTTAGAATCCAAGTGAAAATAACCTACAGAAAACATTAAATTTGTTTAGACAAAGAAGAAAATGTATTTTTAAATCTATACGATTTATCGATTGATTTTAACAGTAGCTCAACCATTCTTTGACAATTCTATCACCGGAATTCTTAAGGACGGAATCCTGTTGGATGAGCAGCCGATAACATGGAATACTCCACTTTTGCCATGGAGCTCTCGGGAGTGTGGAGTATCACTCCATCGCTATTACACCCATGTCCACTCTGACCCGTAGTAGAAGTACCTGTTAGGATCCTATCTATGTGTTTAATAGATAAGAAATGAATTTAACAAATTGAATACTCAACAAAAATGAATCAAACAAAATGGAAATAAAAATAGAATAAGCCAAAAACCAGCCAACCATCCAACCAGCCAGCCAACCTAACAACAAATTAATCTGTTCACATTATTTTCTAAGTCCAGTTCAAGGGCTGTACACCAAACTGTTTGATTCTAACTTTATGTTTTCACAGTTTTACCGTTATTTCAAATTACATTACACTTGTTGCTATGCCTATGCATTATCTAACAATACATTAGGTTTGGTTTGGTTGGATTGAGTTTTACGGCATGTCAACCCCTTGGGTTATTTTATGCCGAATATATCTATTGGTAATTTGGAATTCAAAAATGTTTAATGTCGACAAAGTTTTGAAATAATTTCATTTTTAATGGATAATACAATATTGTTTATAAACTCCTGTTTTCTATTTAACACATAGATGGGACCCTAACAGGTACTACCACCCCGGGGCAGAGTGGACCTGGGATCAATGGTGATGAAGGGGTGCTCCACATTCCCCAAACCTCCAAAACTGGAACCTCACCATCAGATAGAGTTTAACGTCATTCCCAGGACATGTAGACCCGTCGCCACCGCCTTCTAGCACCCAAATGATA
>CM042141.1:105007569-105030069 GCA_023376005.1 Doryteuthis pealeii | reverse complement strand
GGAACAGATACAGGAAACAGCATCTCCGAAAAAGCAGCTGTACGGCCACACAGGCAATCCAATACATGCTGGAATCTGCTAAAGAAGCAAGGACGAACAAATAAGTGACATTCTCCTGTAGACACCTAACATATCACTCAATAAGTCTCGGGCCTAAGTAATAAAACACATTTTAGAAAAAAATTTGTCTTTATTCGTCAACTTAGTCTCCTTCTAGGGTGACACACAGATTCCAACGCTTCTCTAACAATTCTATGCTTTTTTTGTAGAACGATTTGTCTGTGGCCTCAAAATACGCCTCCGTTTCCAATATCACTTCTTCATCTGAGCCAAATCTCTTTTCTTGGAGCATTCTTTTGAGGTCTGCAAACAGCCAGTAGTCGCTTGGGGCCAGATCTGGAGATTAGGGTGGGTGCGGAAGCAATTCGAAGTGCAATTCATGTAGTTTTGTGATCGACTTGTAACACGGTGCATTGTCTTGGTAAAATAGTACTTTTTCTTGTTGATCTGTGGCCTTTTTTTGGCGATTTCTTCCTTTAAACACACCAATAATGCTATATAATATTCGCTATTATATGTTCTTCCTTTCGCAAGGTAATCGATGAACAAAATACCTTGTGCATCCCAAAATACGGAGGCCAAAACCTTGCCTGCTGCTGTTTGCGTCTTTGATCCTTTTGGACGGTTTTCATCTGCTGCTGTCCACTCAGCTGACTGCCGATTTGACTCAGGAGTGAAGTGGTGGATTCATGTTTCATCCATTCACATATTTACGCAAAAACTCATTTTTGTTGCGTTGAAACAGTCGCAAACAACGCTCTGTATCACCGACGCGTTGTTATTTTTGATCGACTGTGCGCAAAATGTTCATGCAGAATGGTGAATACACTGCCTTCTGATATCTACAACTCCTCTGCTATCTCACATAACTTTAAGTTACGATCGACCAAAACTAATTTGTGGAATGTTTGGTGTTTTCGGGGACAACTGCCGAAATTGGGCGGCCTGAGCGTTCAGCGTCATTTGTGTCTGTATGACCGCGTTTAAAGTCAGCATAACACCTCTTAACCATTGTTTCCGGCATAGCAGAGTGTGAATAACACTTATCAAGCCATTGCTTTGCTTGAACAATATTTTCCCCATCAGAAAGCAATGCTTTATCAACACACGAAATTCAGATTTTTCCATTGTTTTGAAAATTTGCAACAGTAGTTTCACTTAAATAACTTTAATTTGTAAACTAATAATCCGATTGGGCTCAAATGCTGACACGTGCAATTTGAAAGTTAGTACTTTATAGAAATCATTTTTCTTATTAGTTATTGAGTGATGTTTTAAACATGGACTTACAAGAATGGTCCGGCCAGATATGACTTATATTGTTTAGCTCTGTAGGTATACTGGATGTCGTGAAGAGCACTTTCCCGGTGCGATGATCGCGAAGGATGGTTGGAGAGAGAGAGAGAGAGAGAGAGAGAGAGAGAGAGAGAGAGAGAGAGAGAGAGAGAGAGAGAGAGATTCCAGACGCGATCAAAGAAGAAATTTCAGCAGAAGAATAAAGGAGAAAGAAAGAAAGAAAGAAAGAGATGCAGTAAAATGCATGGGAAGATGAAAACGAAAGAGAAAAAAAAAGAAAGAAAGAAAGAAAGAGGTTTAGGCGGAAACGAAAAGTATTCGAAGCAGAAAACGAAGGAAATATAAATAAATAAAGAAATAAATTGATAAAAAAGAAATAAATAAACGAAATAAACGAAAACAAACCAAAAGCGTTGGAAACAGGAAACGAAGGAGGAATAAATCCCGAATCCGCACAGAGATGATTGATGTGTGTATTTCTTTTTAAATTACAATTTCGAAAAGTTTGTGGATAAGTACAAAGTCTAAACTAGATTATAAGAAACATCTGCACTATCTTTCCCATTTTCCTGATAAATAATGTATTGGATAATCCTGAAAATAAATTCAACTATAATCCATCTTAGCTACGGAAAACAAATAGTAATATACACCTTTTAATATATCATTACGAGTAATATAGAGTAGTATAGAGCTGTGACGGAGAAAGATGACAGGGAGGAAGAGAGAAAGACGATATGAAGTGATGAGGGAAAGAAAAAAGTTGTTCCTATAAGGAAAGGACAAATCAGACTCGTGGTCACAGAAAAATGCCACTCCCACGACTGATCTCTATAAGAGGGAAATCGGAAGTGTTATTTTTACGATCAGGGTAATATCCTCCCTTTGACAAATTGTAGCTCACCACCAACGAAATTTCGCGTAGCTCCGAAATTTATGTCGTGACTCGTCATTCTCCCCATTTCCAAAAATCCTTCAATCAAGAGCGTCTCCTGTACCTACAGCGAGAGCTCTTGTGATTGACCTTTTATTTTCAGTCACATATTTAAACACCAGGATCACTTGTAATTGGAAGCGGCCACTACATTACAATATTATATATATATACAGAGTGTGTCAAAAAAGTATCGAAAGTTTTGTACTTGTTGACACACCTTGTATTCTGAAAAATAATAACATTGCATTCTTTAATTTTTTTCAGAGTACAAGGTGTGTCAAAAAAGTACCAAGTTTACAGCTGCATTTACCAAGATAGAAATGAAAAATTAATGGAACGTTATTTGTTTTTCAGAATACAAGGTGTATCAAAAAGTACAAAAAATTTCGATACTTTCTTGGCACGATTTATATATATATATATATATATATATATATATATATAATGTAGAAATATTTTTTATTAACGTCATGTATATCATTAAACTCGTAGAAATTATGTTTATGTTAGGTTTATCACTAACTTCGTGTGTACCAATTAACTAGTAGAAATAATTCACATTAACTTGAAAACAACTATTTAACCTATAGATGTGTCCCTAACATGTACTACCTATCCAGGTTAATGTGTACCTGGGAGTCGTGGTAAAGGTCCAAAATTCGAACCTCATCTCTAGATGCAGTTAAGCGTCATGCCAAGGACACCAAAGTCTAAAACCGTCCAAGGAAAGAAGTGGCTGAAAATGGCCAGTAGACTTTAATTTTTGTCCCAAAACTAACAATATTCAAAATTGCTTAACCCTCACACAATCTAACTCCTGATTTATCGATTAGTCTAAAACTTGCTGGTGCAGCATTAGGTTGAATGACCAACAGCAGTAGGACATAAATTCTGACCCACGGGGGCCTTTCAGATGAGCTGTCAGCCGAGTCCGGTCTTTAGTCTCCGGAAGTAGTGGTGGCTTTGTAATAATCTCTGATATAAGAGAAAACAGAAGAATACTAATTCTTATTTATATGCATATATACGCAGTGTTTCTTTGAAGTACATAAAGCTAATATTACTCTACACACCCTTTGTCTTTATTACCCAACAGGAGTTACTGAAAGAGAAAATAGTACCATTACTTTCAGTTATTTTACATAAGATGTTGCCAAAGTGGTAGGTGGTATTAACCGAAACCGTTCTGTTAGGATGTGACATAATGCCACTAGTATGGGGCATCCAACGAGGTTTGGAAAGTGTTTATGTTGGAATTTTTTAAAGATATAAGGCGTGTGCCAGATGGCTACTTCTACATATAGACTCGCCTATAAGCACGTGACCTGAGAAAGATTCCTATTATACAATCACTGGCAGTGCTGCTGCTGCTGTTGGTGTATTTATACAGGCCTGATTCTAATCTTAGCTCATTCACACTCGGATCATCTAGGACGTCGGACCTAAAGGACACTATCCCACAAGGACTTATTGATTTACTTACTTGTTTAATTTAAGTTCTTTTACAACTGGAACCAAGGATGGCGACCAGTTACTCAACAGGTTATGGACCAAGATACGCTCGCATCATTTTCAATGGCAATGAGGCCAGCTACGAAATTTGGGAGACTAAATTCAATGGGTATCTTAGAACTCAACCTGTTTGCTCTGTGTAGGATGTGGCATAATGTTGCGAAAGCGAGGGTCGAATTCATCATTCTGTAGTAATGCAAATTAGAGACTAGCTTGCTAGCCAGTACCCCACGTCAGAAGGGCCCCATGTTCATTATGTGGTGTATATGTACATATTGATCTGAATTATAGAGACATCTGTAATTCAGACAAAAATTACAATCTGTTAAGTGTCCTGGGTATGACGGTAAACTGCATCTGACGGTGAAGTTTCAATCTTGGAGCTCTGGGGAGTGTGGAGTACCCCTTCACTACTATTACTCCCAGGTCCACTCTGACCCGGTGTGGGAGTACTTGTCAGGGTCACATATACGGATTAAATAGAATAAAATGTGTTTAAAAAGAAATTAAATTGAGTTTTGAAAATTTGAATACACATCATAAATGAATAAACAAAACATCTTTGGCATAAAATAATCCAACAAGGGTTGGCATGCCGTAAAATCCAACCACCAACCAACCAACAATCTGTTAATTCTTTCTTTTTTTTCTCTTCCCTAAATGTCCACTTGATATGAGAGTCATAATTTGAAACTCTAATCTTATATTTTTGTGGCAGACACACGTTGGACCCTCTTGCCGTTCCTATTAATTTGAGCCGATTAATGTTCTTAGGCACACAGTGAGGATCTCTGTAATTATGATATATTAAATGACACTAGAGTCGGTATGAGACTCCTGTTTTGGAGCTTTGTGAAGAGTGGATTCATCCCTTGCTTTGCTATCTCTCCCAGGTTTATACTGGTGCGAAGTTGTAGTACACCTTTCCTCCCTATCTATGTCTCAAATATATATGTTTACTCTGGGGAATTACTTTCCTATTTAAAATATTTGTGAAAATAATGTTTCTTCCATATATAATTGATAAGCATAATTGTTAAAGTTAATTCGGTATAAAATTACCCAACAAGGTTTGACATGCCACAAAACCAACCACCAACAAACCATATACAAATACGGAAGATACTATTTTTGTTTAATCTATTAAAATCCAACCAACCAACAAAAAATATAATCAAGCAACCAACAAGTAATCCAATAAATCAATCAATGAGTCAATCAATGAACCAACCATTAATCAATCAATCAACCAAGTAACTACTCAATCAATAAACCAATCACACAAGCATGCAAATGAATCAACCAATCAACCAACCAATCAACGAACGAGCTAACCACCCAATCAACTAATCCCCAAACACATCTAGCAATCAACCAATCAATCATTCAATCAATGAACCATTTGATCAATTAATCAACCAATCAACCACATAACCAATCAATCAATAAACCAATCACACAAGCAAGTGAATAATCAACCAATCAACCAACCAATCAATTAATTAACTAACCAATTAACGATAAAAACAGCTGACTAATCAACTAATCACCGAACCGATAAACCAATCAATTAATTAATCAATGGAGCAACCATTCGATCAATTAATCTAACAATCAACCAGGTAAACACTCAATAAAAAAATCAATCAAAATCAGTTGATCAATCAACCAATCAAATCAGTTGATTAACCAAACAACCAATCAATCAACCAATCAAATCAGTTGATTAACCAAACAACCAATCAATCAACCAATCAAATCAGTTGTCAATCAACCAATCAAATCAGTTGATTAACCAAACAACCAATCAATCAACCAATCAAATCAATCAACCAATCAAATCAGTTGATTAACCAAACAACCAATCAATCAACCAATCAAATCAGTTGCAATCAAATCAAAATCAACCAATCAAATCAGTTGATTAACCAAACAACCAATCAATCAACCAATCAAATAATCTATCAAGGAAGTAATTAACCCAGCCAAAGAAGCAATCACCCAACCGAGGTTGCAAGCGGTCAATAAATTAACCTACCAACAAACCAACCAATCAATTAATTAATCAAACAATAATAAAGAAGCAATCACTCAACCAAGTAAGAAATCAACCAATCAATGAAGGAAACAACTATCCAATCAATCAATTGACCAATCAACCAACCAAATAAACAACCAACTATATGATAAATCAGCCGATCGAACAATCGACTAAATGACCAATATATCGATACAAAAAAACTAGATCTTTTGCTTGAACCATTGTTTGAGGAAATAGCATCAAACATCATCTGCTAAAATGGACAAAAAGTCCTGGTTTTGGCACAGGAACTCATTTGGAAATTTAGCAATTTCAATATTTAAATAAGAAAAGGTTGTCGTTTTATTTTGCTAATATGAAACAAATAAGATATAACTAGAATCAAAATTGAATAAATCTCCCATCACCACCAATAGGTCGGATATGCTGCTTTTTAACGCATTAATTAAACTGTAACAGGGATAACATTTTAAAAGATTGAAGAAGAATATATTTGGTGGTACTTTTGTATGTTAATTTACTTTTACCACATGGGAGTCGTTATATTTCCAAGATCGATCTACCCTAACCCAATCATCCAAGCAACCAACCTCTAAAAGGCCAACATAACTGTTCAAGCATCGAACATTTGAACCAACCAACCAACCAACCAACCAACCAACCAACCTTATTTTTTTAATATAAATACAGAACGAAAATAGTATTTTTGTTTTATTCATTAAAAATCCAACCAACCAACGAGCAAAGAACAAATAATCTAATCAATCAACCAAATACCCAACCAACGAATTAATCACTCAACCAACCAATGAAAGCAAACACCCAACCACCCAACCAATAACTCATCCAAAATAAGGAGGCAACCAGCCAAAACACCAAACCGATCCATCGGCCACCCAAAAGAAATAACCACCGAACCACCCAATCAATCAATCACCCAAATACCTAATCATCCAATCAACTAATTCAGTCACTGAACAAATCAAAAGCAACCATCCAGCCACCCAACCAATCAATCTGTCAACCAAGAATAACAACCAACCAACCAACCAACCAACCACCTATTCAAGCAACCAATTAACCGAGCAAAAATCCAAACATGTAATGAAGTTCGTGTTTTTTCTCTTTTATTCCTCATTTTTTCATAAATCAATTTGAATTTTCTTTTAAAGAAAATACACTCTCCCATAGATAATTATTGGCTAATTTTAAAAACCACTGCTTTACACCTTATACATTCGCCTATTTGATAGGCAAGATAACTAAAGAATGAACGGTTTGGGTAATTACACTCAACTTCAAAAATACCAATCGATAATTACACAAAATTAATTTAATGTTTGCAATATCAATAAATTAGAAGCAGGATTTTGATGTGTACTTAAATTAAGCCGTAGTTAAGTAGCTCTTTTTTAATATCTCTATTTAGATAAATTGTTTTGCGTTTAAATTAGCAAATCTTGCTAAGCGATTTTATTTCAGGCATGAGAAAAAAGATCGAATTTTATTAAGACTTACCTTAACGGCGTGAATTAATCAAAATGAGTTACTGAAAGGGGAAATGATATCATTAACGTCAGTTATTTTACATAAAAGGTTCCCCGAGTGATAGGTATTTATCCAACCCGTTGGGTTTAGATGTAATACAATGTGTGTGGCATCTAACGAGATTTGGAAAGTATTTACCCAAACTATTCGCTTGGGTGAGATGTGACATAATATTGTATAAAGAATCGAGCAGGACGAAATGGATATGCAGTAATAATGAATATGCTATACCAGCTTGCTAACGTTACACTACGATGGGAGGCCTAAGGTTCACTAAGTGGTATATATGTACATTTTTATCTGAATTGTAGAGACATGGTATTATATCATACTGGAGATTATATTTCTGTATGACTGTAACAAAAGTTACGTCACCGTCGATATCAAAATCACTAAGTTATTTACGTCATATTTCTCTTTCATTTATTTATTTAAATCTGAATTACTAAGAAAATCGTTTCTTGATGTTAATACTTTTGGTCTTATCTACGTACAGTTAACATAAAATTGTATCTCTCTATATAATCAAATATTGGTTTACGTGTGATCGGGGATGCTAATTTTCATATTGATCTTAAAGATTTGATTTTGATAAATATTTACTTTGTATTATTGATTTCTAATTTTTTTGTTTTATTTTCAATTCATGCATGAGACAAAATCCCTTCGAAAGATCATTAAAGAAATCCATTAAACAATAGATAAATGTAATTTCAATATTTACAGCTAATTCAGTTAATTTGTCGGAATGTTTTAGATGAAGCTTGATAATTTGAACTATTTAGATTATTCGGACTATTGTACTCATATTTATTGTTATATACACCATGTTTCGACCAATGTAACATCTAGTCTTCTTCAAGTAATTCTTGTTGAAATCCGGAAATTTGTCGAACTCGGGAGCCTTCGTGACGTATTTGGGATCCTTCCCGGAGCTTCGAACCGAACCCTTTATTTAATCCATTGGCGTAGATTGTTCTAATTCTCTTAACCATGACCGGGTACAAGTGTTAAGCTATCTGGGCATTCTATATTATTTTCGCCTGTGGTCAGGAATGAACTTGCAATGTCCAGATAATTGCCACTTAGAACTTTATTGACTCAACTCTTATAGCAGTTACGCCCTGACGCCATGTGACCAGTGGGATGTACGTTAGCTGGGTGGGGGTTCTTGACTTATTGTTTGATTGCAGATTGGCTCTAGCCGTAGGTGTTGCCACATCTGAATTTTTATCATTCTAGTCGCCCCGGGGTCTCATATAAAGATCATGACCTGACCTCCCATCTCTCAGCCCGGGGCTGCTCTGACTGAATACGTTATAATATCGAGGCTCACCACTAAATCAGAATTGAACAATACAGACTTCATTGTCTGAACACATGGACGAAGGACATACATAAAATACAATAGAGAGAGACACAAAATAGCTATGAATACAGATAGCACTAAACATTTTGAAGGAAGCAACCCCCCCCATACTTAAGGGACAGAGACACCACGCGTCTAGCCCATGTTTAGTGGTTGCTATACCAAGAGAAAGAAAGTGAGAATTCATGGGCTGCTGTTTAAACACGCAGCCTCCTATTGGCGAAACCCTTGCAGCAAGGGAAGATAACCATTTTGTTCAACCCAGCAGAGGCAGACAATTCTTCACCTGCAAGCTGTTGATGAGATTCAAATTGTCTCGGAACTGGAAACAACGATGCACACTTATGAATATTTTCCTATGCTGAATTAAATGCTATAATGTGCTCATATATAGAGAGAGGTGCGTGGTGTAATGGTTCGAGTCGTATGAAATTGACTCGTCGACCTGAGTTCAAATCCTGGACGAGGCTATTTGCATTTCATATAGCGCAAATACTCTTGGGAAAGGTATGCACACAACTACTCTCTCCCCACCTTTGGGTTCATAGTAGGGCAGATTGGACTCCTTAAACTTTTCTATGGGTACAAATCTAGTAGAAATAAAATCCTGAATTCAATCCAGATAAACTCCACTTAAAAGTGACTTAGAGTCACAACTTGCTCGTGCGGAGTGGTCATATATATATATATGAGTATATATTAAAAAAACACCACAAAATGCTGTTAAAGTGAAAACATTTTATAACTTCGCTGATATTGAACAATATTTCGATTTTATGAAAATCGTCATCAGAGCTTGTTTCATAAAACCGAAATATTGTTCAATATCAGCTAAGTTATAAAATGTTTTCACTTTAACAGCATTTTGTGGTGTTTTCATATCTTTTTTATATATACTAATACCGACGGATTCATTTCCTTTTTTTTTTACTTTTATATATATATATATATATATATATATATATATATATATATATGAGTAAAACTTATGAAAGAGTAAATAAGGTGCACAAACTTAAGATTTCACCTCCGATTCTGAGCAAATATCAAACTATCTATTTGGTACAAATAATGTTCAATATATGTGAAATAATAATAGCAATCATTGTTGTTGTAGACCCAGTGCCACATCAGGATATTGATCTTGCTAGGAAAAAATCAGAAATCATCAATAATTTAGAATTAGTTGACTTTAAGACTTTAAGCATCTTTGCATTATTTGGGCAAAATGCTTTTATAAACCAAATATTAGGAGTAGGGAAGCTCTTGAACTCATTTTACAGACAAAAATAAGTTACAACATGTCAACATTTTTCGCGACCCATTCAGGTTTGGAGAGCTAAAAATCGACATCACTCCGCCAATTTTTGGAATTGGGAGCCCAAAATGTACCATAATCCACACTTGGATTATTCAGAAAAATTGATGCGAGTGGGTGACATTGCCTGGATGATTTGACATGGAATTACCCATATATATCATTGGCTTTCTGGACGCAGACCGAAGAGCTATTTCGAAGCCAAACATATTATCTCTGAATAATTCATTGACCTTGGTTAGACCCAACATCCTTACTCGAACCATCGTGAATAATTATTTTCAACTGCCTAACTTTTATAGTTTTGTTTTATGTTCATTCCTTGAATTGTTGATTGAGATAAATTGTGTTAACAGTGTTCATTATAATGTTACACGAAGGAAACACGAACAAAGTGGTTTGTCTTTTAGCGCCTATGTAAATTAGACCTGAAAAACAAACAAAAATCTCAGACGAATAAATTTCTAACAGAAATAATAAAAATAATCTTTAAAAACCTCAAATGTGTTTTACCCCCGTTTTTTTTTTTCAAAGAATGTCTTTTAGCTTCAAGTTAACTGGTATTTTTTCTTTCTGTAATATCAAACGCGTGAAATTTAATGATACTACAGGAAGGCCAAAAAAATTCAGTCCCCATCTAATTTCTGTTTTTGCTTGTGTATGTGTGTATGTCTGTTTCTATGTGTGTGCATATGTGGTGGCGAGTCGGTTTCACTTATTCAGAAATTAGTGCATCTAATAATCTTCATACAATGATTGCTATTTACACAGTAGCATTGCAACCAACAAAGCCTTCATCATATGATGACTCTGGGTTCAGGCATGGTTTCGGGGCCGAAGCATCATTACCACTAACCCAAAGCGCCCCAGCAGTATCTCACGATACCACCAGACTTTGTCGGTTTGATGTCACAATATAGGACTGCCATATCCACGCTGATGCGGTTAGAGCTTTCTCCTGAATCTTTTTAAAGTATTTCCTCTTGTCTCGTGGAGAAAGTCCAAGTTTAGACAAAAATGCCGAGGTTGAGTTGATAATAAATCCCCGGCATCCGACTTCAATGGGAAATACATTTGTTATCCATCCGTTTCTGACGCATTGTTCACGTAGGTCTTCATATTTTTCCAACTTAAAGGCGATTTCATTTAAAAATATAACATTTCTCAACGAAAAAAAAATCCCCAAGTTTTTTAACTTACCAAATACAAGAGTTTTTTAATTTTTTTAATTGCGCAAAAACAGAGTGAAAACAGATCAATTTTCATGTTGGAAATTTAACCAAATTATCCAAAATTCAATGTTGCCACTTATTAGGTATTATTGGATCCGTTATAGATAGGCTTGCTAAAAATAACAGATTCAATGTTATTTCTCTGAATGTTTGAGATGAGGCTTCATGATTAGTATTATCTGCATTATTCGGACTATTGTCCCCATTTTCATTGTTATTTGTACAACGTTTCGGCCGATATGCCCTCCGGCTTTCTTCAGATATTTCTTGTCAGACTCGGGAATCTACTCGGGAACCTTCTTTTCGAACTCGGGAACTTTCTTGTCGTAATCAGGAGCCATAACGGAACTTCAAATTTAACCCTTTATTTAGTCCAGGGGGTATCCTATTCTCATTCCGCTAACTATAGCTGGGGTAGGAGTTGTGTTAATTATTTTTCTATGTCACTGCCTCTACTCAGGATTGAACCCGAAATCTAGAGATAACTGTCACTTAGAACTGTCTTAACCTAACTACCTTATCCACTAGGCCATGTGTACAAATTGGACTGTGGACTAAATAAAGGGTTAAGTTCGAAGTTTCGTGATGGCTACCGATTACGACAAGACAGTTCCTGAATTCGAAAAGAAGGTTCCCGAGTCCGACAAGAAATACCTGAAGAAGGCCGGAGGGCATATCGGCCGAAACGTTGTACAAATAACAATGAAGATGGGGACAATAGTTCGAATAATGCAGATAATACAAATTCACTGTTATTTTACTAGATTTGAATGTTGCTACATAAGTTGTTTTTTTTTTAATTAACGCAATTACATGGAAATAAAGTCTAAAGTTGGACGTGTAATTTATCAAGTTGCGTTTTCGAATATTTTCCCAAAGGTTTCGAACGTATTTTTTTTTTTTTACTTGCGCAAAAGCATAGTGAAAACAGACCGATTTTGATGTGTTGTCATTAGATTTTGATTTATACGATTTTTTCAAATTCAACCAAAATGTTCATTATTGCTACTTGTCAGGTATTATTAGACCCGTAAGAGACTTGTTAAAAATAACAAATTCAATAGTTTTAAATGTTGATACTCTAGTTTTTAGTTTTTATTTTAGAAATAAATGCGATTGCACTTGAAAATATGATATTTCTCAATTTTCTAAAATTTCGACGGATCCAATAAATTCGAACCCTTTTTAAGTTCTGTGTGTGCCTGTGTATGTGTGTATGACTGTTTCTATGTGTGTGCATATTGGGTGTGTGTGGGGGGGGGGTCGGTTACACTTATCCAGACATTGAAAACTGAACATCAGAAATTATAATGACACTTAACCATTGATCAAATACATGAAAACAGATGATGATAAAATATAACTTTGTTCTTTTGTTGAAGAATGGCCAGTTGTCAAGTATCAGTTGTGCCAATTTGAATACGCTCAAAAATTTGATGAATTTTATTTACAAAAAATCTTTAAAATATTTCTTATATTCTAACACCAATCGTAGACGAATTTGTTTACATTCCACTGCATATTAACGCCGTTGTAAAAGTCGTGAATACACAACAGTCCGAAAAAATCTGAATAATGTAAGTTATCAAGCCTCATCTAAGAAATTCACTCAAACTTGATATTTAATGAAATAAATCAACATGACAAAGATTAAGGAAAGTTTAACTGTAAATATTAGGTTGTTACAAAAATAATGGCCGATTTCAAATACATACATTTACTGTTGAAACGTTAACAGTAGAAATGTTAAAATTAGTCAAAATACGATCCTTGGGCAGCTATGCATCTCTGCCATCGATCTACGAGGTCATTTATTCCGCGTTGGTAAAAAGTTATTGGCTGTGATGCAACAAAATCTTTAAATGATGATTCCACCTCTTCTTTAGATCGAAAAGTTTTACCATTTAAAAATGTGCTTAAGTGCCTAAAAAATTATAATCAGTAGGTGAAAGATCGGGAGAATATGGAGGATATGGTAAGCTCTCGTATCACAAGGACTATTCGGTCAAGAAAGGGATCATTGGTGTTACGCAAACAGAGCCTCGAGCACACTTCGAACCGCCTAAGTTTTTGGTACTCATTGAGGAAACCATTTATCGAACTTTTTCCACCTTTCCAATACTCTGTAAATGGCGTGAAATGTCTGAGAGATCTCTCTGACACTTTTGCTCAACAACTGCCTGCAATTGTTCATTGTCAAGACTGCATGTCCGTCCTCTACCTTCTTCATCTTCAAGACTCTCATCTCCACTGCGGAATTTCTGGAACCACCTTCGTACAGTCCAATCACTTGTGGATTCATCTCCCCATGCTTTTTTGATATTGGCAGCAGTTTCGGAGGCATTGTGCACAAGCTTGAACTCATGCAACATAAGAAGGCAAAAGTCATGTTTAGGCCTGTTCATCTTTGAAGGCCCCTATTTTTCAAAAATAATTTCTATCTGAAAATAAATTAAATTCTATTTTTGAGCACACATTAATTATTATATATGCAAAAATTCACCTGAAATAAACAACACATTTTATGTTCAAATGACATTTCAAAACCGAGCACTACAATCGGCTATTATTTTTGTAACAACCTAATAATTTAAAGCTTCTATCATGTTTCCAACAACACTAAGCACACTGATTAGCACTTTAAATCGCTGCTAGCAGGACCTGTGGATATAACACAGTATGATAATTACAACGTTTGATATGTTTACTTAAGTGATATTGCAAATAGTTCAATATGTAAAAAGTATGATAATCTTGATTTAACTGTTTCTCACTCTTTTTTCTTTGTTTCCTTCTTTTCCTTATATCCGATTGCAACTGATAAGCGTTACCGCTTCCACGTGCTCAACCCCCTCTTTCTTTCTTTTTTCTTTCTTATTATAATTTCTGTATAGCATGTCTTTTTCTCTCCTTTTCCTTTTTTTACAATAAAAACGGAATGGTCCATTATTTAACTGAGGTGACGACACTCATAAGAAAAAAGAATTCAGCGGATAAACAACAGCAGATAATCATAATTTATATTTCTGCATTTCATTTTGGATGATTTTGACGGTATCATTTTTAACCAGATGATGTTGCAAGATGATAACGGTCAGTAGATTAAGGAACACAAATATTAATATAAATATGTGCTAATCAAATATTGATGAGTGTCAGGTACAATCTTTGATAACAGCCAATGAAATTGCTCTTTGCTAAGTTGCTTTCTCTTTAAGATGAATGTACCATTTAAAAATACACGTTAATAAAAATTATTGCTGACTCATCAGGAACAACATTCAAGAGCATCATCATCATCATCATCATCATCATCATCATGTTGCGCTGTCAGCGCGGATATCCATGACAATCTCTCTCCACCCGTCCCTATCGCTCATCATTCTCGGGAGGTCCTCTATGCAGTATCCTGCATCCGCACAGAGCTGATCAATGTACGTCTTTGCTGGTTGGCTCACACTGGCGTGTCCATGTGCTGGATTCCACCGGAGGACGTCGCTTCTGAGTTCGTCCTTGCTTTTCCTGTAGTGTCCCGCGTGTCTTGTCCGTCTTACTCGGATGGTTTGGGTGATCTGTGGCAGGTGACCGTACAGCTGTTTTCTCGTTGGGTGTTGTTTCCACGCCTTGTTCAGGATCACCCGCAGCATTCTTGTGCAGTTCCCATCTAGTTTATTCTCTAGACGCTTAGTTAGGGTCCAGGTGGTGCAGCCATACAGCAGCACTGATACGACAACAGCCTGGAAGAACTGTCTCTTTAACTTGTCTGTGAGATTGGATTTCCATATGACCGATAATTTATTTATAGCGGCCCATGCCTTTCCTATACGTGCATTAACGTCGTTTTCTACATAATTTGCATATATTAATCTTGATATTTAAAAGCTGTAATTAATTAACTGAGTAGAAAGTTTTTTTAAATACCAAATACTTTAATTTAAAAGTTAGCTTGATAAAAATCTGACCGCTAGAAGAAAAACTTTTTTTTAAATCTTTGAATTGAGTTCCCTGTATATCGGCTATCTGTTGATGCTTATTCTGGTCTTGGATCTGAGTCTGGGCTGACTTTCTTCTCTTTCCTCTTTCTTGTTTGGGATTTCTTGGAATTCCTTGGGTTTGTCATCCCCTGTCCGTTTCTTTGATTAACGAACGCAAGACGATATTGATTTTTTAGAGTTCTTATTTTATTTTATAGGCCCAAGTCAGACAAACACATGTTGAGAAATTGGCCTTCGAACGAGAGACAGCCATCTTGTCTCCGTCTTGTTCAGTGCCCAGTAAAAAATTGATTTTCCAAACTTGCATTGAGAAATGGCCCTTTGGACGAGACGCCATCTTGCGTCCGTCTGGTCTTGTCACCCGGCCAAAACTGATTTTTTAAAACTAAATTTCTCACTTTGGACCTGTGTAACTGATATATCAATAAAGTGTCGCAGCCGACGCTCGAGTTTGAACTCTGATCGCCAGAGAGCCGAGGCCAATTACAGGTCAAAATCTGTAAATCAACCAACTCCGTACTTTTTCATGAAACTCTTGTTTTAATATTTACTACACTGTTGTACATAATTGATAGGCAACCCATCAATTATGTATCGTTTATTTTATTGGATTTATTAAAGATTTGAGCATGAGTGTGTATTTACCTAACCCCTTCCGCCACAAATAGGATTTGACACAAGGTCAGTTTGTTAAGAAGAGTATAATTCGTTTAAATTCAGACTTTTCCTTTTCCTGGACTGGTTTCCATGCCAAAATTAAAGAACACTATCCATCCAACTATTTACCAATTCTTTGTAGAACCAGAGGGATTCATGACTTTCCAAGGTTCCATGAAGAGGAATGCTGATATGACATAAGCGAAATTGCACCCGTCTTCAGGAGGCATGCCACCTCTGGGGAATTCCAATATTAAACTAACCTTGTGTCAAATACCTGCAGAAGTGTATAAATATTGTGTATATATTTACCAACTCGTCCGCACCAGTAGAATATGACACTAGGTCGCAGTATTCATTTTCAACGACGATGAATAGTACGCGACAAGTGCCTCTTTATAAGACGTACAAGATGTGCTTAAAATGTATCGAGATTGAAGCTTTATGTTTTAAATCGAAATAGTCACCTTAACAATCATTTTCTGTTTTTCTTATTTAATCGTATATTAACTTTCACGGATTATTCAACGCCAAAGCCATCCTTGTAGAAGAACGATAGTGGTGCCATTTAACCCATAGCTGGGAGATGGGCTGGGTCAAAACTTTCCCTGTGGTGTTTGTCAGAAAATAAGCGTAATATCGCAAGTCAAGTTCAAACTCGCTTGCTACGATATCGCAGATCAGTACTTTACTCATTACGATACGGAAACTCATCATTGGTCTTCAGCATAGATATTTTAATATATGAAACTTCTTTCTCTGTTTATAGCAAAAATCATTTCCAAAGGATTTCTATAGCTAGCAAAAATCATTTCCAAAGCATTTTTATAGTAAAAATCATTGGTAATTTTTTTTAATAGTAAAAAACATTGGAAATGTTTTTTTTATTGTAAAAATCATGGGCTATGCATTTTTATAGTAAAAATAATTTCCAAAGCATTTTTATAGTAAAAATAATTTCCAATGCATTTTTATAGTAAAATCATTATCAATGCATTTTTATAGTAAAAATCATTTTCAATGTATTTTTATAGTAAAAATAATTTCCAATGCATTTTTATAGTAAAAAATATTAGCAATACATTTTTATAGTAAAAATTATTTCCAATAAATTCATATAGTACAAACCATTTAGCAAAAAATCATTTCCAATGCATTTTTATAGTAAAAACATTGGCAATGCTTTTTTTATAGTAAAAATAATTTCCAATGCATTTTTATAGTAAAAGATATTAGCAATGCATTTTTATAGTAAAAAATATTAGCAATGCATTTTTATAGTAACAATTATTTAGTAAAAACCATTTCCAATGAATTCTTAAAGTAAAAAATGTTGGCAATGCACTTTTATGAATAAAGAAAAATTACTTTTCATATTTTTTTCGCAAACTGCTGTTGTCATGAGGATATTAGCAATAAAGCAAAACGTCCACTTAAATAGAAAATTACAACAAATAAATTAGGATGATAAAATATCTTACATAGTGTTGTTATTATAGAGTGCATTGTAACCAATACACAGTTTCATTTATCATTTGACAAAGTGCCATAATTAACACAGTTTGGTAAATAACGGCTATCGATACACTGGTGAATAAAAACATTATGGTCAGCGATATATGGCAAGATTAATAGATACGTCTCGTCACAGCAGCGCATTTAGGAGTCATAAATACACAAGCAGGGACGTTATTATCGCGTCCCACATTTTAAATTATTTAACGCAACAATTATGGACTATCGGATACATTACTTCGCTTGATTTGGAACTCTTACTGTGGTGAACGCGATGACTTACCTCCCGCGAAACTCAACTGCTTGGCATGTCAAGTTTTAACTGAAAAAGAATATGGTCACCATTAACGGGCGGATTTATGGTGTGTGGTCTCGTTTTATCTCAATCATGGCGTGAGTATGGAATCCCTATAGAGAGACTGGATATAAGGAGTTCATTTTTATCATTTTAATAGTGGTGACTTCCGCGCGAACTTAGATTAACGCTGTGACTTGGACGTGTGTAACTGATATATCAATAAAGTGTCGCAGCTGACGCTCGAGTTTGAACTCTGGTCGCCAGAGAATGAAAATGGTTCACCTTTATTTTATATAAATAGAAGTACCATGCTGCTTGGATCAAAGGACTTACAATCCTGAATTCGCTCGGTGTACACTGGTGTTCCAAGCGACTGTGTATTTTTCTTAAAAGGACCTCTATCACGGATAAGTAATATTCTTTTGTTTATCTTTATTTCTCTTCATTAAATATCTCATTCAGTTTTATATTTAAATACATATTAGATAGTTCAGTTATTCCTCTATTATTCACATCATGTTTAGGTGACGGTACAAGAGTAGCAAAGTTTGGAAGTGAAAGACGTGCTCATAAGGAGTAGAACGACGTAGAGGAATGACTAGGGCCCGGTGTGCAATGCAACACTTACCTTCTTTATAACTCAGAACCATCATATATATATATATATATATATATATATATATATATATATGAAAAAGTGAATGGAAATGAATCCGACAGTATGAAATAAATATTTTTAGAAAAAAAACACATCACGTGTTTGATTTTTCTAAAAATATTTATTTCATATATTATATATATATATATATATATATATATTATATATATATATATATATATATATACCTTTGAAAGAAAGGAAAAACTCCATAAACCGTCATTCTGTAATAAATTTATTTCGACTAAAACTTAAAAGGCTTTTAGAAATTTAAATAAATCTCTAAAACTCCTTAGGAGTTCAGTCTCATCAGACAGTTACATATAGAAAGAATAACCCAAAGAAAATTCATCAGAAAATCATCATATTTAGGTCAGACAGCAAATATAAATTTACAATTTCAAGCTAAAGAAAGAGTTACAAGGTATCCTTAATTTCCTGTTTCAACAGACATATTCAAAAAATGTATATGTATGATTTTAATATGTAAAAATAGAGCATAATTATACAGAGAGATTTTGAAGATCACATATAGAATCATCCCTTACAACCAGTTTTTTATACCTTACATATATATATATATATATATATATATATATATATATATATATATATATATATATATATATGTTGCCTCATTTAGCTTGGCCTCCCTAAAGGCTTAGTTTTGTCTTGCTGTTTATAACAGTATGTCAGTGACAATTATTTAGTCAAGCAAGTATGTAGATGATATCGATAGTTATTTTAATTTTATTTTATCCCCACATGATGGAAATGTCAAAATATAGTTGGCGATTTTAATTATTGGTGACTTTATTCCACTAGGGGCTTCACACATATTCATGTTGAAAGTGTCATGTCGGTGAGAAGCGAGTTGAGTGAATAACAACATGCAAGAACAATTTACGACTGAAAATCTGGAATGATCTCATACACAACGAATAGATATATTTCTCATTTTCATGTTGTAATGGAGATTGTGTGTTTGTCTGTCTGTAACCGAAACTATATTACTATTCACGTCACAATTCCCTTAATTATTTACGTCATATTCTCCATATTTTTATTTTTTATTTAAACTTCAATTATAAATAAAATTGATTTACATTATTAATATTGTATGCCATGTCTACATACTAATAACATGCGATTGTATTTATATATACAACAAAATAGCGGTATACAGTGTGAAAGTGAAGGCTTATTTGCATATTGTTATTAGACATTTGATTTTAATAAATACATGCTTAGTATTATTGATTTCTAATTGTTTGGTTTTATCTTAATGAATATGAGCAAAAATCTCGGGGATAAATCTTAAAAGAAATCCTTTAACAACAGAAAATAACTGTAATTTTATTCTTTACTTCCTATTTTAACTAAATGATTAAATTAGGAAAATATAGCGATGGAAGAATAAGTTTCAGTTGTTCTATCTTTCGTTTATAACCTCCTCTGTTTCAAATCTTTTTATTTGCATTCTTATTTAGTTTCATTAGCCTTTCTAATTTAATGTAAGATTTTATTACATTAAAATTTAAATATTTGCACCCTACGGAGGTTGCATATATTTGCTAGTAAATAAATGAATAATGTAAATGCACGTGATGTAATGAGTCGTATGGAAATGGACTCGATGAGGCGAATTCAAATTCTGAAAAAGGCTGTTTGCATTTCACATAGCGCTAATACCTTTGGGAAAAGTATGAATCCAACTATTCTCCCTCCAGCTATGGGTAAATAGTAGAGCAGAGTGGGCTCGGTTATTTCCTAGTTGAGTAACATGATATTATAGGTTGACCCAGAAAAAACAGAACCCACAAATTTTGTAATAAACCTGTTAATCTTAACTAGGGGGTTAGGTTTAGGGTTGGGGTTAGGGTTAGGATTGGGGTTTAGGGTTAGTTTAATGGGAAAATAAATAAATAATATGGGTTCTGTTTTTTCTGGGTCACCCTGTAATATAATGTTACTGAACTAGGAAATAACCTTGATTAGGCATCTAGGCTAACATAAGAAAAATCCTGAATTCAGACATCTTGACCTCGTGTCACATGTTGCTCGTGTGGAGGGGTTGGTAAATGCATACCATCTTTATTCGCTCCCAAATATAAATCCCAAATAAATTAATTAAATATTGAGGACATTTTTTATCAGTCTCACTAGAGGATATGGTGAGAGGGTTATGTTTTGAAAAACGTTTTCGGTTTCAAGATTAAGATTTTTGAAAAATACAGAAAGGTTATTATGAAAGGAATATTGAATCATATGATAACACCCACGCTAAAAATATCTGCTATATTGAAACTAACTTAACAAGTGAAAATTCGGATATCATCCATCAGAGCGCAATTTATTATTGCTAATGATTTAATTTTAATTTCATTCATTAAAGATCTGTTACCAAGGATACGAATTAAAACATCTGACATGGTATTTAAATTGTGTGCAACGCTCCAAAGATACAATGAAGTTCATGAGATCAAATACTACCATGAGATATTGAACATCTCATTCAAAAACCACATCACACATGGGGATGTCAGAAAAAAATAACTGTAGCTTTTATGTCACGTGATGGCCTGCTTAGCATTGTGAAGGAAAAACGAAGAAAAACGAATCGGATTTGAAATTTAATTATCAGGAATCAATTAGAGACAATTGGAATTTGTTTACCATTCTTTGAAACAGTGTCATCAAGGGTTACACCCTCTCTTTCTCTCTCACTCTCTCTCTTTCTCTCTGTTAAATATATTTCCTATTGCTGTAAATTATATTCAAACTGCATATCTCGGCGTACTATATATATATATATATATATATATATATATATATATATATATATATATATATATATATAACTATAGCAAACACGGGATGTTACGAGAGGATAATTTCATGTGTCAATACTTAAGTATTTCGGTATTAAACCATCATCAGGACACTGCGTATATATGGATATATATGTGTTTATGTATTGTTGTGTTCTATATATATAAACCTTTGGCGAGATTATCAACTTAGCAAAAATCATACTGTAAGATAGAGAGGGGGAATGATGATGATGATGATGATGATGATGATGATGATGATGATTTTAATTTTATATTTTCATTATTTTTCTCTCTTTTTTTAAAAATCTATATTTTCATTCTTATTATTAAATGATCTTTTTTTTTCTGGAGACATCTCATAACCTATTATTAATAAAAAGAAAAATAACATAAAATTCTATTTTAGAATTCTGTATATTCTAAAATATAATTGATTTTGTTCTCCTTCAGTTAAAAGTGAATGTAGGGCAGACTTGTTTATTTCACCTTGGTTAGACAAAAAGTATAGGAGAAAAAAATATGAATTCAAACAAGTTTTCATCATCATCATCATCATCATCATCATCATCTTGACACTTTGACAGCACGCATTCTCATGACTCGTTCTTGCCCACCTCCGTCTCAATCAGTGATTGCTCCTGGAATGTTCTCCTTACGACATAAAATTTCCTCACAGAACTGATATATATTTACCAACCCCCATGCACGAGCAGGATGTGACACAAGGACAATTTATTAAGCGAAGTTTAATAGGTAATAATTCAGAGTCTTCCTTCTAGACTGGTTGCATAACCAAGGCTAAAGAGCCCAATCTGCCCTACTATTTATCCATAGATGGAGGAAGAATAGGATTCATACCTTTCCCAAGGGTATTAGCGTTAAGGGAAAATGTAATTTACACGTCCAGTTTTTGAACTCGGAGCAACGAGTTCATTTCACATGACTTTAACCATTACACCACACGCTTCCAGAACTGATCATTATAAGTCTTTACTGGCTGGGTCACTCTGGGCACCCATGTGTAAGTGTTTCCCATAAGAAAGGAAGAACCCATGCAAATGGTTTTCCCTTTCCTTTAGAGAAATGGAGAAGCCAAGAAACACTAACCAGCATTCAGAATGTGTTAAATCAAAAGGAAAGAAAAAAATCTCAGATGCATACAAGAAAAAAATCAAACAAAAAAAATCCAAAGATCACCCCCCCCCAAAAAAAATGAAGATTTTACGTACA
>CM042141.1:104990069-105005069 GCA_023376005.1 Doryteuthis pealeii | reverse complement strand
AAACATGAAACCCAGGGTATATATTAGTTAAAATATCTGTATTAAGAACTGGCCTCATTCAAGCATCCATTCCTTTGTCGTGTTTCAGCTAAATGACTTTCCTATAACAAACCTTGTTTTGAGCTGGACTAACACTACACCGACTACATCTTATGCAGAGGGATAACACTCTTCCCCCCCAAAATGCGTCCTCTAACGTCTGACAAATTTTCTCCAAGACAGTACAAGAATTCCTTCACTAAATATATCTTATTTCATATGGATTGTAATTGTCATGGTATTAATTGACGTTTTTAACCGTTCTACCTTTTAATTGAATTGGAAATGTAGACGGTAAAATAACCAGCTCGAATCTAAGCCTCTAATTCCCGTGTCGACATAGACGGATTTTAAGGCTATGTAATTAATTTAATGAACATACTATCAAGACTTAATTGATTTGGAAGTAAACTCCCTGCAATGGCTACAACTGATATGATCAGAGAGCTTTATAGAAAGAAGGGGAGAGGAGAGAGAATACACAGTTAAAATGAGTTAACAAAATATTTTATTAACCTAGGCACACTGAATATTTATAGATACAAAGAGACAGATATGGACACACACACACACTAATATATATATATATATATATATATATATATATATATCTTATTATAATGGAGACTGTGGGTTTGTCTGTCTGTAACCGAAACTATATTACTATACAAGTCACAATTCCTTTAGTTATTTACATCATATTCTCCATGATTTTATTTTTTATTTAAACCTCAATTATTAATAAAACATTTTTACATTACTTACACTGTTGATCATATCTACATACTAATAACATGCAATTGTATTTATATATACAACAAAATAGAGGTTTACAGTATGAATGGGGAGGCTAATTTGCATATTGATCTTAAAAAAATGATTTTAATAAATATATACTTAGTATTATTGATTTCTAATTGTTTGGTTTTATTTTATTGAATATGAGCAAAAATCTCTTCAATAAATCTTAAAAGAAATCCATTAACAAGAATAAATAACTGTAATATTATTCTTTACTTCCTATTTTGACTAAACAGTTTAATTAGGAAAATTTACCAATGAAAGACGGGAGTAAGGGAAAATGATGGAAGAGTTAGTTTCAAAGTTGTTCTATTTTTCAATCATACCCCCTCTGTTCAAAATCTTTTTATCTACATTCTTATTCAGTTTCATTAGCCTTTCTAATCTAATATCATATTTTATTATAAAATTTAACTAAAATACTTGCACCCGGAGGGTGCATATATTTGCTAGTATATATAAATACTATAGTGTGGGGTTGTCACTGTTTCATCTTTTACTGGAACGGTGTGCCAAACGCAGTATTATTGGTACAGTGCTCAATATAAAATAGAGCTGTTATATGATATAATAAAATAAATATATAAAGGTTTTACATATCTATTTATTTGGTGACAAAGTAACATTCACGACCATTTGGGTTTCATGCGTTAACAATCGTCAGGTGAACATGTTACAAATGCAAGGAAAATCGAAAAATTCTTCGAAAATTTTTTCGATTTTCCTTGCATTTGTAACATGTTCACCTGACGATTGTTAACGCATGAAACCAAAATGGTCGTGAATGTTTCTTTGTCACCAAATAAATAGATATGTAAAACCTTTATATATTTATTTGTTTATATATATATATATATATATATATATTTGTTATATATATATATATATATATATATATATATATATATATAGAGAGAGAGAGAGAGAGAGAGAGAGAGGGGGGATATAGATATAAAGTTTTGATATTTGGCACATTTAGGTCTTATAAATGCTGTTGATTTAAATCAATCTAATTTTGTAGTGTTATATAAACACACACACACACACACACACACACACACACACACACAAATATATATATATATAGTTTTTTTTCCGTAGTTAGGGTCTTTCCATGTGTGGTTTTATTTTTATTTCTTTACTTTTATTTCTATATCATTTTGTTTTCTTTATTTTTCTCTTTATTTTTCTTCTTTTTCTTATTTTTAGCCTTTAAATTCTGCTCATTTTGTATATACACTCTTACAACTATTTCTCCAAGGAATCGGTCCCATCTAAGCCACACCTCATCCAAAACATAGACCTCCCCGCCTCATCCTAAGAAACTAACCCTACCCATTCCAAAATAAGACACCAACCCTCCCTCCCCTAAATTGATAGATTTAAAAGAGATGTTACTTTGGGAAATTCTCAGTAAGAGTCATGTTCTTGTGATTACCTGAAGATGCCGTATTAATACGGTTGAAATAAATTATTGTAATGAAGCAAGTTTAGAGTTTTTCTTCATTTACTATATATATATATATATATATAGGGTCATCCACAGACACGTGTTTCGACTTATCAAGTCTCCTCAGTGTGGCTAGACATTTTGTAAGCTACCTACAGCCGGAATTGAAATCCGATCGGTTGGGTGTCAGTTCGGCACCGTAACCATTAGGCTGTCTTCACTTACAGAATGGGAAGGGGATTTTAACTGTTTTAATACACACATCGCTTTGCGATATATATATATATAGACAGTTCATGTCTGAAGTCCCCCTAGCGCAACACCATGAAGCTAAGAGGCCCAGAGAAAAGCGTGGACATCAAAGCACCACCACATAAACAACTTCAGGGACAGTCTTCACATGCCACATCTGTGGTCGATAATTTTTTCGAACATTGGTCTTTACAGTTACAGGGAGCGCTGAAAATTAAGGGGCATAAGAAATATATAATCTAACGAGACTGCAATGCCGATCATTTATATATATAAATATAAGTTAAGAGAAAGGAAATGAATCCGACGGTATGAGTATAGATAAAAGGATATGAAAACAACACAATATGCTGTTAAAGTGAAAAGATTTTATATCATATTCATAGCTAATATTGAACAATATTTCGATTTATAAAATATCATCTTCAGAGCTTGTTTATACTTCAGACTTATCAATAGCGGAGACGAAAATAATATGAATTCAAAACGAAAACAATGATGTTGCAAAAAAGATACGCAGAAGTTTCAAATATAAGCAACGGCCAACACTTTTCCCGTCAGCGACAGTTATGTATCTCTTATTGTAACAGTTTTTGAAAAACGAAGACATATTCCAAACTCGACGATAGACAAATTCTCTTTTTCGAACAAGATGAGCATTAACCCGTTGACGTTAGGCCCGCAACGGATTTTTAGAAAATAATTTTAATTTTTGTTTTTAAATTTGTATTTTTCTATTTTTGTTTTTTCTTATATATAAAGCAAAAAGTATGAAAGGTTGTAAGATTTTTGGGATAATGTGAAATTTAAATTTGTTGGGAAGTATATGACGTAAATGATTTTTATAAATCGAAATATTGTTCAATATTAGCTATGAATATGATATAAAATCTTTTCACTTTAGCAGCATATTGTGTTGTTTTCATATCCTTTTATCTATACATATATAAATATATATTTATATCAAACACTCTCATACTCACACTGTAAAAGAGAATATTTGACTTCATATTTCAAACCGTCCACTTTCTCCAGACTTCAAATTTTGAACAGACTGATAAACAAGACTATCACTTGCTTTTCTCGTTATTCTTTATCATTTTTTTATCACCTTCCATAAACCAACAAATGCCCTGAAGATGATCTAATTAATAGATCGAAACACTGCAGCGTCGACCAATAAACTTACCACTCAACTTATTTAAACCTGTGCTTTTTCAATTTTCTTAATGTACTACATACCGTCGGATTCACTTCCTTTTCTTCACATATATATATATATATATATATATATATATATATATATATATATACGTGTGTTTGTGTGTGTGTGTGTACGTGTGCACGCGCATGTGTGTGTAACTGACAAAATTTAAAGAGAATCCGACAGTAATACAAAGAAAATGATTGAAAGTGAAAAATATCTGATGGTGAGGATGAAATACACTGGCGTTCACAAGTCAACACCGTGTTTAGATCTGGTTCTGTTTACTTGTGCGGAATATTCATTGAAACTATTTTAGATAAAATATAGAAAAACAAAAAAATTCGACATGCCTCTCAAATCATCACCAGTACAAACAGATAAAATATTTTATGTAAATTTCTGCTTTAACGAGTGATACAAGAAAATGTGTAAAGTGTTGTGGTAATTGAAAACTTGAAATGTTGTTGTATGTAGAAAGAAATACAGAAACATAGAAAAATAAAAAAAGAAGAGATTAGGGATTCAGTTTCTCTCTTAAGGTTTCCTCTTCTTAGACATGCCCAGGTCTTTTTATGTGCAACCTCTCCGATTTATCATTTGAATTGTTTTTCTTCCCATCTTGGTTTTCTAGTTTTTGTTGTTTTTCTGTTGGTCCAGACATTACATCTGCTGTTGTTGGCTGCTATAAGTAATCTTTCTTTATGCTCATTTAGATATTTCCATTGCCATGATTCAAACAATAAGTCAGAATGCGCTGAACATTACACATTGTATAGGACGTTTGTTTGTTTGTTCTTATGGTATATCTGTTACAATTTATGGGAGGTCATGAACTGTGAACAGAATCCGCACCTAAGAATTTTAATTAAAGGCCGTTAAATTTGGGATCAGAGAGTGGAAAATTACCGATGACAGTTATAATCTTTTGATACCTTAAAAACGCGCCATGACAGACACGTAATAGTTTTTAGTCAGAGTTAACTAGATGCTACCTACCTTTAGATGGTGATAGGCATGATTGTCTTCTCTCCGGGGTCCAATCTCAAAAAATAAGAGATAGCAAGTGTATGTAATTACCCAACCCTTCCACACAAGTAAGATCCGACAGAAGATCAATATTTTAGGCGGAGTTACCATACCAAGGCTAAAGAGACTAGTCTGTCCTACTATTTACCCATAGCTGTAGGTCAGATAATTGAATACACAGCTTTTCTCAAAGTTATTAGCACCAAGTGAAATGCAAAGAGCCTCGCCCACGATTTGAACTCAATTCGTCGTGTCTATTTTCTAAAACGATAACCATTACACACGAGTGCCTCCGCTTTTCGAAAGTAGCCAGTGTAAGGCGCATTATTAACAACTTATGAAAACTGTTAAAATTTGTGGAAGAAAAAAAAATGTAATTTTCTTAAGCATCAAACATTGTTCACATCTCCTCACAGCTTTTGCTCATTGAGCTAACACGCCCTTTTCGTTTTTGTTTTTTTAAATTTATTTTATCTTATTTTTTATCACTTCGTCACTGCTGTAATGATGTGGTTTTTAAAAGGCCATTCTTCAAATTCTCAACTCTAGGGAAATCGGCCTCTTTTTTATTTTATCACTGACGTTAATTCATTCCATTTCACACACTCACACACAGTCGTTTCATTTAACGTCAGCTTGTAGTGTTATATACGCTAAAGATATTAGAGAAGCCCGGCCTAAATATTCCTTTCTTTCGTATAATATAGACACCTTTTCCAGTAGTTTTTTTTCTTCTTCACTTAGACTCATTATACGCTATTGAATCAATATTTAGTTTCTAGCTGTCTTTACGAATGCAGATAAATAGAAATTAAATATAGAGCATCTCATAAGTATTTTCCCTTTTATTTACAAACTTTTATTCCGTACCCTATATCATGAACGCATTTAAACTATGCATGACCCTAGGTTATTTAAATGATGAATTTTAACATTATTTTTGAACGATTTGAATATTCTGTTGATTATTTTAAGCAATTTTGTTCAATATTCTGTTTTATAAAAGTTTTAAGTTAGAAGACATTATGAGATTTGATAATTTGCTTTAGAAGCATTGTTGAGTAAAGTATATTATTATTTATATTTTTTGCTTGAAAGCGGTTGCAGTGCGTGCATCGTGTACAATTCGATAATTGTTGAGGGTAGTCATGACGGGGAGCTCGGCAAGTGTCGCACCCGCGTGGAACACCGTTCAGCTGTTTCAACTTTATTAGACTTAATAAAGTTGAAACAGCTGTACGATGTTCTTCGTGGGCCATGTTTGCCGAGTTGGCTTTTCATGATTGTTTTCAGTAGTTATCGAATTTTATACGATGTACGCATTTGGTTGTCTTCAAGCAAAAAAATATATATAGAAGACAGTAATTCAAATCCATGCAATTACTCTACAGGTGGTAAAATAAACTTCTTGCTTCTCCATTAAAAATAGATTACCATTTTATTTCTATTTCCAATTATAGACAGCACAGGTAAATGCTGTGTGCAGTTATTTCTATTTATTTAATCTTCTTGTTAAAATTTCTTCTATTGTCATCAATTATCTTGTAACGTATTGGGTTCTAATTAGCGATATGTTACGTGGGCACTAATTAGCGATACGTATCGTAGTGGGATCAGTTCGTATTTAACCTTAGTGCCTTTCCTTCTTCGGCACTACTACTCGTATATTCGTACGCACAGCAGTTTGTTTACAACTGACACGGGTCTAGCAGTCAGCCTCTTCTTAGCCCCAAAATCTTCTCCCACTTCTTTTGGTCAAGGGAAAGGTATCACGTTTCACAGCCGCCGCGTGCTCCTCGTTACGGCCAATTTGACGTGTTGACAAGTTTACACTTTAATGACTTTCATTCATGAGTACGATTTCTTTGCGATAGTGACTTTTACTATCTTGTTTGTATCGTGAGTCCATTCATAAAATATTTCTTTCGTTGTAAATAGAGCAGACTAATAACATTTACTTCTCAAAAGTTTATTATGTTCCTAAACTTTTGAGAGAGAGAGAGAGCCCCTAATAATCTTTGTCTTAACAAGAGGTGTATTTTAACTGGATTCAACTTCGAGTTTTTAGTCCTTAGTAAACTTCTCGGTGAACAAGCTTTTCTTAGCCTTTCCTTATCGTCTTTAGCGACCACAGCTTAACTCCGTACTGCCACGCACGCCTCCTGGCTCTAACTCCTCTGACTCTCGGATCCTCAGACCCTAACTGACTGCTCTGCTCGCGGACTCCAACTGACTTTTTTGATTCTATTCGCGGGTCTTAAATAGTATTTCCAAACAATCCTCCAGAAGGTTCCACCCTAGAACGTTCGAGACCTTTCGATTCTTTCGATTTGTTCCAATCTCACTGGTCAACCAGAGTTCACTAACCTAAAGATCAAAGGCTTATTGGAGCCACTCCTCCTTTTTCGTTAAATCTAGACTTATCGTCTCTTTCTCTCGTTAAAGAGATGTTATCTATCCTAACTACTTTTTCGGTGATTCCACAAAGACCACCCAGTAATCTAAGATAATCGGTAGTACATTTTTCTAAGGTTCTTTTCCAAGTCTGGCACAAGGCCACAAATATAGGTGCGGCGATTATATAACATACCTCCCTATCATCACCGATAAAATTATATGTAATATAATTTTCAAAACTAGCCCTAATTATCATTCATTTTTCTTTCTTCTTGATTTTGATTTTTTTCTAAAATACACTATCTAACCTCTCTCTCTCTCTCTCTACATGTTTACAAAATATAAAACAATCATAAAACAAATACAACAACATTAGCAAAATCAATTATACAGCGAATTTGAACATGAAATTAAAATGATCAAACAAATTTTAAAAAAAAATTTTCTTTTTCCTGTACAACTTCCCAAACCATTTCCCTTTCGCTCTCTCTATATTTTTGTACACATTCGTATTCTCTTCATTTTATTTTATTTTATTTATTCATTTATTTACTATAGGACATAAAAACAAAACATGTTTACGACCGCTCTTATTCTCAAACTTAGAATTGCGTCGGAAGAATTTTCACATAATTCTTCAATTACCTTTTATGGGTACAGATTATCATTAATAATAATAATAATTTCAACAGCACCTAGCGGAATATCACCGCTAGCGACAAAACAATATCTACAATTTTTTAAAAATTGAATGCTGTCTCTTTTTTTTTTTTTTTTTTTTTTTTTTAAATTAAATATACGGAAGAAAAAAAACAATCGTCGTCAATAGTATCCATGTCCACTGGGTCGTGAAACTAATTCGGTCCTGCGTAAACTTTCTATCTCTCTAGCTGAAAATATCAGAAATGGCGTCCTTTAATTCCTTTCTTTTCTTTTCTCGCCATCTATCCTTCTCTTTACTGTCGATTCGAGACTTTCCTTCAGGTTTAATTTTAATATCAGTTGCTACTTTTCCTATGTCTTTGAACTTTTTTCGGCCTGACTACTAACCTTATCACGCGAATTCGTTTTACAACTACAGAATCTAACATTGCCTCCTCCTGACGCATATTCCTATTCTTTTCTAATATTTCTTTGTACATAGCTATCTTTCGCGTTCTGAGGGGCACGAAAAAATCATCCCTATCAGAGTCACCAGGACTCTCCTCGGTATCAGAATTTTCCGAGGGTGCATCTTTAATTACAGGCGTTTTTGTATCTGGACTAACTTTCTCTACTGGATTTGGTTCTGTGTTCGGTGTGGCCGTTTTCTCCGGCTTTTTCTCAATTTCAGTACAATTCTTAAACTGTTGCACTGGCTTATCTATCTTCCTATACGTAAAATTATTCATAAACCCTCTATTATATGGTTTATCCCTCGTATTTATCCCTTCTCCTCTAAGATTTTTTGATAACCTATCCTATTCGTCGAGTCTATCGCACTGATAATGTACGTCTGTCTTTTATTTCGTTCGGGAGGCTGTCTATAAACTGGCACTCGCCTTTTTTCAGCATTTCTCTGGGGGCAATTCCACCTCAGATGCTTGTTCGACCTGCATATCCAGCATAATCGATTCCTTATCCACTTGTTTCTTACTGGATGTGTCGCTCTATGATCGGTCCTGCCATCACACCTAGCGTGGGCTTTTCTATCATGCCCTATTGCATTGATATGCACCGTGCGCCTTTTAGCGTGGCAAATCTCCATCGGTGCAGGATCAATATTGGGAGGAGTCCTAACTCTCGCTCTTAGTTTATCCTCTGAGAATGCTAGTTGATAGGCGCTCTCAACTGTTGGGGGGTCATTCCTTAATACCGCTAACTTAACCTCAGGATCTACTAATCCTTCTATAAAGCAGTTTTTTATTTGATGTTGCACTATTGTTGCATTTTTATCCTCTCTAGAGTAGGCCTGGTCTATCAGTTTTGTAATTCTTAACATGTAATTCTGCACATTCTCCTGTCTGTACTGTTTAATATTCACTAATTTACGAAAATAATAATGTGCGTAGTGGGTGACCCCAATATATTCCCTAATTACCTGTGTCAATCCTATCCACGAAATACTCTTGTTGTCTTCTATAATTTTGTATATGAAATTTCCTATTTCTCCTCCCGTGCTAATGAGTGCTACCCTACATTTATCCATTTCTTTAACATCTATCAAAGTAAAATATTTCTCCATACTTTGGAGCCATACCTCAAATTTACTTTCGTCCTTACTAACTAACGGTGCAATCTGCTGCAAGAAAAAATCACTTTTCAATGTATTTGACAGTGATTTTGCCGTATTTATTAATTCTTTTCAGTGCCTGAAGTAAGTCCCTAAATTGTGATTCCATCATATAATATTTAACAAGTATCAAACAAACAAGAGAGCGAAAAGAAAAGAAAATGGCCAAAAAAAAATAAGTGGGAAGTTGTACTTACGTATAGTTGTAAAAAGTTCAATTTTTCTTCTCTTTCCTTTTAACAAAATGTCCTTTGTTACAATTTTGACTTCTTTTTTTTTTTTGTTCTTTTTTGTTTTTATGTCCGTAATAAACGTCTTTTTTTTTTTTTTTTCTTTTTTTGTATTTTCAAAGTTTATAGAAAGTTCTTTCTTTTTCAAGTCTAGTGAGTCCTTTTGTTTCTTGTTCCTTCTTTGTTTTTGTTATTTTCGGGGAATCCAAGTTTACGTTGTTTTTCGTTGTTTTTTTTGTTTTTTTTTTTTTTTTCTGTTTGTGTTTATTTTTTTCTGTCTGTCCCTACGTTGTGTTTTGTGGCAACCGGTTTTACAAGTCCTGCGTGAACTTTCGTGGTTCACAGGCAACCAATTAACGATATGTAACGTATTGGGTTCTAATTAGCGATACGTTACGTAGGGATCTATTACGGGGGTACCAGTTCGTATTTAACCTTAGTGCCTTTTCTTCTTCGGCACTACTACTCGTATATTCGTACGCACAGCAGTTTGTTTACAACTGACACGGGTCTAGCAGTCAGCCTCTTCTTAGCCCCAAATCTTCTCCCACTTCTTTTGGTCAAGGGAAAGGTATCACGTTTCGCCGCCGCGTGCTCCTCGTTACGGCCAATTTGACGTGTTGACAAGTTTACACTTTAATGACTTTCATTCATGAGTACGATTTCTTTGCGATAGTGACTTACTATCTTGTTGTATCGTGAGTCCATTCATAAAATATTTCTTTCGTTGTAAATAGAGCAGACTAATAACACAGGTTTTACTTCTCAAAAGTTTATTATGTTCCTACAACTTTTGAGAGAGAGAGAGCCCCTAATAATCTTTGTCTTAACAAGAGGTGTATTTTAACTGGATTCAACTTCGAGTTTTTAGTCCTTAGTAAACTTCTCGGTGAACAAGCTTTTCTTAGCCTTTCCTTATCGTCTTTAGCGACCACAGCTTAACTCCGTACTGCCACGCACGCCTCCTGGCTCTAACTCCTCTGACTCTCGGATCCTCAGACCCTAACTGACTGCTCTGCTCGCGGACTCCAACTAACTTTGTGATTCTATTCGCGGGTCTTAAATAGTATTTCCAAACAATCCTCCAGAAGGTTCCACCCTAGAACGTTCGAGACCTTTCGATTCTTTCTATTTGTTCCAATCTCACTGGTCAACCAGAGTTCACTAACCTAAAGATCAAAGGCTTATTGGAGCCACTCCTCCTAGCTTTTCGTTAAATCTAGACTTATCGTCTCATTTCTCTCGTTAAAGAGATGTTATCTATCCTAACTACCTTTTCGGTGATTCCACAAAGACCACCCAGTAATCTAAGATAATCGGTAGTACATATTTCTAAGGTTCTTTTCCAAGTCTGGCACAAGGCCACAAATATAGGTGCGGCGATTATATAACAATCTATCTGAATAATATTCTTTGTGAAAAGAACAATCAGCCTGTGACCCCTAATACTCTACGTGTGACTCCTTGAAAAATTGATTTTACAAAGTATTGGCATATAAAAAGTAAACTCATCAAAAAATACTCACAGGTTGTGCCAATTGTAATTGGTGCCCTTGGCACAGTCCCCAGGTGTCTGTAAAAGAGTATGGATGAACTGGAGATCTGAGGTAGAATCGAGACCATCGACTGGGTTAGGAAGTTGATCCACTGGGAATTATGCAAAAGATTAAATTTTGACCATACAACAAAATGGTATATTCATAAACCAGAATCTGTTCTTGAGAATGAAACGCATGAAATTCCATGGGACTTTGAGATAAAGACGGATCATTCTATCCTAGCCAGGAGACCAGACCTAGTGTTGATTAACAAAAAGAAAGAGAATGTGTCAGCAAACGCTGATGTGAAAAACACAAAAGGAATAATAATAATAATAATAATAATAATAATAATAATAATAATAATAATAATAATAATAGGGCCCAAATCTTCATTTAAATCTGGTTGTCATCACAGTTAAATCAACTCGCCGAATTCGAGAGGTTGATGAGTATGAAATAATATCTGAACGTATTGCCCAAAACTAGTTTAAGCGGGTTATTTTTTTTTAGAGTGATGACTTTAAAAAACATGTATAACACTATAATATTGTTATAAATTGACTGGCAATATTAAATTAGATACTTAAGAATAATTACGATGATTTACTAAAAGTTTAAGTTATAATCCTTTGTAAGGAAGTGTAAAAAAAAAAATTTAAAAAAACAATAATAATAATAATAATAAAAATCGCACCTGGTGACACATAGTCCTTATACTGATTCCTTCAAAGTTCAAATCAAAAGTTAGCGTCAACGAGGGATAAAAAAGTTAATCTTAAATTTTGATTTTGATAAATAAACAATAACTTATTTTGGATTGTCAGGTCACGCCAGTGCTAACTCTAATGGATGAATACTGTGGAAAATCACAAGTAAGTCTGGCACAAGACCATTTACACAATAATAAAATATTATCGAGTGGCTCACCAATCACTGAAAAGTGGGGTGAAGTTTTTCCCTCCACAAGATGTACAATCCAGGGCCATGATTTTGATTGGCCTTCGAATCAAACGCGACATCGGGGAGGGGGGGCTTTTGTACTTGAGTCTTACCGTATGAAATGAAATGAAGAGAGAATAACAATACAAAAGGTTAGCTGTATAGATGGAGACTTTATTCTTAAGACCGTTACTCTGGACGCCAGAGTCCAGACGCCAATAACTTTTTATTTATTTATTTAATTTAATTTAATTTTATTTACTTTTAATAATCCCCACATAATCCTCCCCGATTTTTATGCTGTAAGGCCATTGTTCCGGTGTTTCCATTGGCTGGCCAATCGGAGCCATATTCAGTGGTCTGGACCCCATAAAAGAAGACCCAAAAGGGAAACAGACCAGATCGAAAGCTTGTTCCATAGCTACATCTCAGAGCCCTTGTCACCGTCTTTGCCGCTGCGCCCCGCTACCTTGCTACACAAAGTCCTGAACTTGACCATATCAGAACCCAGAAGTAATTAGCTGTATATCGCCAGTCAGCTCACAAAACTTCGACTTCGACTTGGACACCCCTTTTTTGTTGTACATGATTTGATCACCCTATAATTAATACGGGTATTGTTGTATTGTTAATAAGCGTTTCGTAGTCATTGCGATTGTTGATCCATTGACAGCATTGGTGAATTTGGACCATTTTCAGACACTTCCCGAACCGAGAAAGTCCGAACCAGCTCTTCTTCAACTTTCCTGTGGGTCAAACAAAACAGCGTGGGCACAGGAAGTCTGAACAAGCAGGTTCGTCAGCCCATAAGTGAACCGCAGCGCAACACGCACATAGGTCCACATTTGGTCCCGTGACCAGTATAGGACCCCACATGACAGCAGTAGACAATCATCACTTGTAGAATATACTGCCTCCAAATGCAAGGAGTAGACTGACCATAAGTGCTTGAACATTTTCAAGAAAGAAATATTCATCAAATGAATATGTAGAGCCTCATATACACTTTTTAAGAATACACTAATTTTCGAGGAGGTGCAATTCATGTAACGGTAGTCAACGACCTTAATCAACTGTAAGCGTAGCCTTCAATATGACAGCTGCATTAGTCCTCAACACGCCTGTGAAATTGCCATTTGGAAACTATCACAGATGTCCTTTGGGGACAACTGGCCTTGAGGCAATCCGGAGATCCGAAAACCAAGATTAAAAACAAGAGGAAGCCCGGTGTATTTATAACGGCTGAGTCGTTTTTCCTTGAAGCTTTTGAGTAATTACGTCTTCTTTCTTTTTAAATCAATTTTCTTTTAATCTAAAAAAAAAACTCTCCCTCTCCCTCTCTCCCCCTCTCTCTCTCTCTCTTTCTCTCACTCTTTCTCTCTCTCTCTGCTGACTTCTTACTTGCCTCCTCTCTATCTCTGCTAGCTTCTCCTTCTCTCTCCCCCTCTCTCTCTCTCTTTGCCGTCTTCTTGCGTTTATCTATCTCTCTATCCTTCTTTCTTTCTCTCTTTCTTTCTCTCTCTCTCTCTCTCTCTCTCTCTCTCTCTCTCTCTCTCTCTCTCTCTCTCCTTCATTATCTGCCGTCTTCTAGCTTTTTGATTTCCTTTTCGCTCCTCACTTGCGTCTCTTTCTTCTCACTTGTCTCTCTCCCTCTTTTCACTTGTCCCCCTCTCTTTCTCCTCACTTCTGTCTCTCTCTCTCCCCCTCTCTTTCACTGCTGTCTTTTTACTTGTTACTCTCTCAGCTGTCGTCTCACTTGTCATCTCTCCTCTCTCTCTCTCTTTCTCTCTCTCTCTCTCTCTCTCTCTCTGCTGTCTATTCGCTTTTCTCTGTCTGTCTCTGCTCTCTTATCTCTCTCTCCTTTCCTATCTCTTTCTTCTCAGTTCACCTTTTATTTGTTATCTTTATGATATTATTATTGTGATATTTTCAACACAATTCTATTATTTTCTTTTTTCTCTCTTTGTCTAGTGCGTTTATTCTCTCTCTTTGTCAGTTTTTTTCTTTCTATCATTTTTATATTTCTTTCTTTCTTTACTTTAACACATCTATTGCTTTTACATTCTCTCTTTGTTTATTTGTTTTACATCTTTCTTTCTATTTCTTTCTATCTCTTTCTTTAACTTTCTTTGTCCGTCTTTCTTTATTTTTCTGGAATATTTCCAATGCATTTTATAGTAAAACTATTCTCAAAGAATTTTGATATCCAAGTCATTTCTAATGAATTCTCACGGGAAAAACATTTACAACACATTTTTATTGTGAAAAACTTTTCCAATATATTTTTATAGTAAAACTATCATAAAACAATACAGTTTTATTTTAGATATAATTTTCCAAAGAATTTTTATAGTATGAATCCTGTTCAATGTATTTTCTTATAGTATAATCATTTCCAATGCATTTTTATATTTTATTTTAACCCTTGTTTATTGAATAACTTAAGACGGAGTCCCTGTGGCGTAGTGGCTAACGTAAATTCAACATCGTAGTGAGTTCATATTCTAGTCTCCCAATTACGTTTACTTTTTAACTAATACTCTAGAGAAAGGTATGAATTCCCACACCACACCCATCCCTGATATGGGTTAAACAGTACCACAACTGTTTTTACACAACGATGGCTTTCATATAACGGTAGTCAACGACCTTAATCAACTGTAAGCGTAGCCTTCAATATGACAGTTGCATTAGTCCTCATCACGCCTGTGAAATTGCCATTTGGAAACTATCAATGATGTCCTTTGGGGACAACTGGCCTTGAGGCAATCCGGAGATCCGACAACCAAGATTAAAAACAAGAGGAAGCCCGGTGTATCTATAACGGCTGTGTCATTTTTCCTGGA
>CM042141.1:104972569-104980069 GCA_023376005.1 Doryteuthis pealeii | reverse complement strand
TGTGTGCTCTTAATGTTAGAGTCACAGAGCAAATTAATAAGTAAAGAAATAACAAAAGACTTAGAGACATAAATTGTGTCCTGGGTATAATGTTAAACTGCCTCTAATTGTAACGGTCCCATTTTGGAGCTATGGGGAGTGTTGATTACCCCTTCATTGCCATTATTCCCAGGCCCATTGTGACCCGGCGTGGTAGTACCTGTTAGGATCCCATTTATGGGTTAAATAGAAAAAATTGAATACCCATCAAGGATGAATAAAATAAGACATCTCTGGCATAAAATAACCCAGCAAGGGTTTACATACCGTAAACCCATCTAACAAACCACACATCCTACTTTATAATCCCACTGACGTTTTCACATCATTCGTATTTTGCTTGCTTGTTTGTTTGTTTGTTTACTTCTTCCTATTTTTCCCATACTGACTTTTGTCTTCCCTGTGGTATTAACAGTATAGATTATTAATTTCTTCCTCGCAAAGTCAACACCCCCCATTTAGCCACCAACCAAAATCTTTATCGCTCTCATATATACTCTATACTCTTATTTCCTCTCTATCTAGATCATCTATTTTTCTACTCACACCTTCCTCTTCTTTTTGACTGCATTGTTATTCTTTCTTACTCTATATCATGTCCTGGATATGATATTAAACTTCATCTAATGGTAAAGTTCCAATTTTGCACTCTGGGGAGTGTGAGGTACCCCTTCATTGCTATTACTCTCAGATCCACTCTGGTCTGGAATGGTACTACCTGTTAGGTTCACATCTATGAGTTAGATAAAAAAAAGTTGAATACCCATCAAGAATGAATAAAACAAGACGTGTTTGGCTTAAAATAACACAACCAGAGTTGAAATGCCGTAAAATCCAACCAATTGCACACTTTATTTATTTTTTCTGCTATGTCTACCCATGTTGCATACTCATACACATATAACCATGTTGGGTACATACACAAGTGTTCTTTTACTGGAGAGAGGGGGAGAGATAGACACAGGTAGATAGAGAGATGCATAACTTACTTCTTTTGGCCATTCGTGATCTCTAGTCGTTTCTATTCTTTCTCTATGACTTCTATTTCTCTGTTCTTGCTGGTTGGTCGTCCTTGATTCATTTCTTCTTCTAGGTCAGTCTTGTTGCCAAGACATTCATCAACCACAAAACCATATTATTTATTTAAAACTTTATTTACTTTACTAACATCTTCCTCTAACTAATCACAGCAGGCATGCGCCAGTGAGCTCCAGCTAAGGGAGATAGGCCTTATCTGCCTGACGTCCAAGCTGAAACTGCGATCCAACCAGGCCCCACGTGATTTCACGTATTTCGCGGGCTTTCTGTAATATTCCATGGAAAGTACCGCCCGTGACATGAAAAGGGGCCACCCCTTCAGAAATACAGGGGGTTGACAATAATTTATGCATAGATTATGTAACACCCATACTGATTTTGTCTTTTCTGTGGTATTAACAGTATAGATTTTTACTTTCTCTCTCTCACTCCATCAACACCCCTCTCTCCGCACCAACCAAAATTCTTATCACTCTCTCATATACTCAATACTCTTCTTCCTTCTTTGTCTAGATTATCTAACTTTTAATCTTATACACTTCTTTTCATTTTGAACACATTTTTAATTTTTCCTTCTCTATACTCCCACTTTCTTTTTCTCGAGAATTTTATTTTGCTTGTTTGTTTGTTTACTGCTTCTAGTTATTTCTACTCATTCTGACTGTTGTCTTTTCTGTGGTATTAACAGTATAGATTTTTTATTTTCTCCTTTTTCTACATCAACATCCCCGTTCTTCCCTCCCTCGTAAAACAAGAATTTTTATCGCTCTTATATGCATCAATTCTACCACAAAATCTTTATTTGTCACAATGTAACCTTTTACCCTTTCTTCTCCGTAATTATCTCTTCCTGACATTTAAAACGAATAAACAAACAATCTTTTTTTTTCTTTTTCTTTAATTTCTTAACAAACTTTTCACATTTTTTTGTTAGTTAGAATTTGCTTTTTTATTCTTGAGTTGCCGCCAGATTTCAAATTGTTACTCTTTCCTTCTCAATACTCTTACATCATTTCTCTTCGCATTCTTAATAATCTATGTAGTCTTTCTTCATGTTTCTTTACATTATCACTCTTACCTCTATACTCGTGTTTCTATTTCTCTACATCTCACTCTTTTCGTTATTCCTAGAGAACAAATGCAGTTTTGGAAAGATTCAAAATAGCATTTTGTTCCGAATTCTTCTGGGATGAAAAAGAAACAGAAAGAAAAGATAAAAGAGAGCCGAGTCTGAAACAGCACGAAAGTCGACAATATGCTGATTTTAGTCTGCTAGATTTTCGAGAAATAATCTTTTGTCTCAAAATCGATAGATTTTTCTTAATTAGCGACAGATAATGAAGAAACATGAAATGACCTTTATCTCCCGTTGGTCGATATCTTCAAATGCAATATGACAAATATTTACATTTGTACCGAGATATATTTGCTGGGGAAAGTCAACTCCAGTTTGTTTGGGTCATATGATAATTCGTATTCGAAAGAACGATAATGGCGAACAATTGTTGCTTGTTCGGTTTTACGGCATGGAAACCCATGTTGTGTTATTCAATGCCGAATTTAGTCTTTGTTTTTATTCGTAAATATTTCTATTCAATTATAGCTTCTAATAATTGTAACTACAATCTGCGACACCATTGAGGCCGTTTTTGTAAACACAATCATCATCCTGATCAAGTCGCGCTAGCAGCACGGATATCTATGACAATCTCCCGGGAGCTCCTCTGTACAGCATCCAGAATCTGCGCAGAGCTTATCGATGTAGGTCCTTGGTGGGTGGCCCACACTGGAATGTCCATTTGTAGGTTTCCACAGGTGGTCGCACAGCAGCTATCCTCTCTGTTATTGGGAGAAAATGTAGCTTTGAGGAGTGGAGGAAGAACAATGTATTTTATGTGCAAATGGAATATTTCAATGAGATCTATTAAACGACATAATGGGTTTAAGGCACTAGAGGTAAACAAAATATAGAGTAAAACATCAAATTACCCTCAATGGTATCGCGCACACAAATAATTTGCCTTTTCAACGGGGCAACTAGTTTTTTCGTCTTTAAAATGTAACTTTGCAGTTTAGTCAGTTGTTTTTGTCCTGAAAAAAGGCAGTTGGCTTGAAGTCAGATATATGTCGTCGTCTCAGGTGTTAATCGGCGTGAGCTATTACTAGTAGCTGGTCTACGTCGGCCGAGGGGATCGACGCAATTTTTGTTCTTTCCCTCCCATGAGCTTCGGCTTGTGGGTGGGCCCACATTATAACGTGGCCTTGTGTCCAGTCCATACAAGTCGGGTATGAGACAAATATTCCCTTCATACGCGGTGGGGTTTCCTCAGTTAGTTGGTTGTTTGGTTGTATTTTATGCCATGTCAAACCTTGTAAGCTATCGGGTCGGAACAATGATATTGGTGCTAAGGACGATGTGATTAGTAGGATGGGGTCCTCTCCGACCGTCCATCTAGCCTAAGTTAGGGCGAAAGTGGAGTGCTGCCGGTCATGGACTACACCAGGATTCCGTCTTTAAGCATCACGGGTCGCCACCCACGTCTAAATTAAGACATTAAATGGAGCACCCACATTAGGTAGGGGGAAGTTTTACTCCTCTGCAAAGGAGTAGGACTCCCCCTAATGGAGCTATCTGTTAGTCGTGGGTGGTCGAAGTCGGTGTATTCTACAGCCACAGCCGTCAACGGGTTACTCACGTTGCCGTCAGAATTTAGACGCTGGATTATAAGCTATATTTTACTGGCATCAGCCAACTGCTTTTTGTGTACTTCCCGCTACGACACTTATCCGTAGCACATGACCAAAGATGGACCACTCTAGTTGCACCACCCTAGTCGATATTGGAATGCTGTTGCAGATCTTGTTGGAGATAACGCTGTGGATATGTCGTTATTTTAATCAAAATAAACCAAACCAAACATTTACAACTTAATCGAATTCCGGCATTAAATTACCCAACCCCATAAATGGCTGATAGACCGTCAAATAAACCAAATCAAAAAGAAATAAATTCTCATATGATGCTTATTTGCCTCGTTTCATATACAGATAACAAAATCCTATACATCTAAATCTTTGGAAAAACTCCTCCACGTAAACAGAATCAAACAGCGCGTATGATTATATTTTTTATTTAAATTGAAGATTGCTCTATTAAGCATCGGGATTGATCTTTTAAAAAAATATATTATTAACTTATCTAAATCGATTTAATCCCCAAATAGAGAGTTCACTCAGAAATCTACAACCCAACGTATGAGGCTCCCAGGTGTATCGTCGTAGGAAATGTTTTATTCCTTCTTGATAAGTACTCACTCTTTCAATCTTATGTTTTTTCTGTTGGGAACCTAAAGAGTACTACCACTCTGGGTCAGTGTGGACCTGAGAGTAATGGTGATGAATGGATACACCACATACCCTAGCGCTCCAGAATAGGAACCTTACCATCAGATAGAATTTAATGTCATTTCCAGGACATGGAGATCCTTAGCCATCCCCTTCTAGCTCATATATGATAAAAAGGGTTGTGGTTTGCCATAAGAGCAATTGGGGCAATCCTATAGGTGCTAGGGCTTGACATGACCAGTCGATTGATCGACGGATGCCCCTTCGACCGCCCGACTAGCATAAGTATGGGCCAAAGTAGAGTGTTGCATGTCGTTGACTCCTCATATACTAGGTTCCATCCTTAATTATCACGGGCCGCCATCTATGGCCAACAGGTGGCTCCATTAGGGGTGGTACCCCTCTGTAAAGTTGCAGTTGGTGTTGTTGTATATTGTACAATCGGAATTAGGAATTTCTGGTTAAATTAAACAAGGAAAAGACGACAAAAATGACAAAAGACTTTTTCCCGCTAAAAGCGAACAAAGAAGCAAAAAACGGAAATAGATTTGTCTTCTGATAAGTGTAACAAAGAAAACGCGTAGGCGTTTGAGATATATAAAAGGAAGTCAGCCAGAGTCAGTCAGACAGCGAACGGCGAACAGTGACTGACCGACGTTCACGGTCCGTCGCGGCCAAGGGTGGTGAGACAACCCACCCCTTTACCTCACCACCCCAGCAGTAGTAGTAGTCATCGTCAACCCTTCGGCACTCATTGTAAGCTCTGCACCTTCACCACCCAAACACCGAAAAAAATAAAGAAGGGTCCTCTCTTTGTACATACGTATCTGTTATTTATTGAAGTCCAGTAGTCGGTAGTAGCTGACTACTACATATATCGTCTAGGGTTAGTGACGATACCCGCTACGCATGCAGATAAACGAAGTAGGGTCGTGAATTTGAAGCCAGTATACAACAGTGTATTCTAAATCCCCATCCGAAAGCTGATTTTCAACCAGGTTTACTGATCTGAAAAATCAAAGAGAATAATCCTAATACTTTCGAACATCAAAATTATAGCAAATCATTACTATCCGTTAATTTTCTCTGGTTAATCTTCTACCAGTTACATTAGTCAATAAATCTTAGGTTATCTAATACATATGTCGATGGATGAGTTAATTTCTTTTCATATTTTCCATTATCGGATGAATACAGCATTCATTGCTAATTAATACTAATTAGATTCCCATGTGACATATAGATTTTTATTAATTTATGTAGTCACCTTATCATTGGACAGACGGGATTTTAATAACTGAATCAGTAAAAAAAGGAGATAAGACATTTTCCATGGCAATATTTACATTCATTAAGTGATATCTAATAGTATCTTTTAAATAAATCTTTTTCTTTTCTTTTCTTAAAAGTTCACCTTTTGCAAATTCAGTATTCCTCAACAAAAGTGCTTCAACATTATGTGAGCACAAAAGCTTTTATATAGCAGTATATTTAAGCAATTTTGGAAATGCATAAATTTTGCTCAGTTTAAGGAAAATCTGATTCTAAAAACAAAATAAGAATACTAAATTTTATGACAATGAATTATTTCATGTCATTTAATCGATCTGACCAACTCTTATCTTTAAAACAAAAGGAATTGTCTTCTGTTTTTAGAAATTTATTTCTAAAACTAAATCTATGTTGTCATCACTGCCAAGTTGACTTTTGTCTCTTGTGCTATTCAAATATATTATTAAAATATAATTAATCTGATCCTATATTTGAGGTGTCTCTGCCTATCTGTCTGTCGGCCTGTCCAAAGAGGCAATTAAAAGCAATCTATTCTTAAATAGAATTCTCCAAGTAATCCAGTGGTAATGTTTATATTTACCTCTTAATTAATTTGTGGTGACTACAAACCAAATTCCTGACTGTGGCATGAGAAAATAGACGAAAAATAGGCTCAGCAAAATATGTATCTACCCAACCTCTCCGCATGATCAAAAAGCGACAGTAGATCAATGTTTAAGCGGAGTTTAAGAGGTTTAAATTTAAAGTTTTCCTTCTCCTAGACCGGTTCCTGTACCAAGGTCAGGGATCCCATTCTTTACTACTATTTATCTATAGCTGGAAGAAGAATAGTTAGATTCATACCTTTTCCAAGGGTATTAGAACCAAGTGAATTGCAAAGTCCCGTCCAGGTTTGTATCAATTTCTCTACGATATGACAAAGGGGAATAACTTCGATAAATTCGCAAATTTAATGAATTTCAATATCGAGCATTACACAGTTAAAATTGCGTCTTACTGTCTTTCAAAAAGTCATATTATTGCGTATTTGTAAATGGGGGTAAACATACACAAATTTTCACATTAAACACACCGAGTGATAGGTACTGATATACAATGGCGAGTAATAGGAGATTTAAAAGATTTATACATAAGTTTAGTCGGATAATATATAATCCAGGAACGTTCAGGAAGATACAGTTGTACGACCGCTTAACTCCCATCTAAAAAATCATCTGAGTAAGATGAGAAACGAAGGCAGTACATTGCTTGAGAAGTAACGATGATATCATAAGGGATCTTCTCACATGGACTCCTACACATAGCCTTACATTCATCAGCTCTGTATGGACACTGGGCGCCGTCTAGAGGACTTACCAAGACGAAATTTTCCTTATCGTCTGTTTCGAAGTTATCTAACTTTCTTTCGTTTGATTTACTATATTCTTCTTTCTTTCTTTCTTTCTTTCTTTCTTTCTTTCATTTGACTCACTTTCTTTACATTTTCCTTCTCATTGTCCTAATTCTTCTTCTTCCTCTTCTCATCTTGATTCTTGTCTTTGTTCTGCTACTTATTCATCTGCTACTATTCCAAACTCGTTAACCATCGCATCGTGGTCAGCTTTCATTTTATTTCCAATTGTGTATGTATTAGCCACACCACTTTTCTTTTTCTCTCCCCCACCCCCAATAAATTCTACTAGGATCGGTCTATCTTTCGATCCATCTACACTTTAACTATTCATTTTTCTTTCTTTTTGTCTTTCTTTCTTTGGATTTGTCTTTCTTTCTTGGTACCTTCCTTTA
>CM042141.1:104945069-104967569 GCA_023376005.1 Doryteuthis pealeii | reverse complement strand
AAGAAGAAGACAATGGATTATTTTCACACATTACACAATATAAACAATGTCACATAAAACAAAACAAAACAGAAAAAAACGTAATACTGGTTGTTGTATTAATGTGTGGAGGATGATCACTAACTAGGACATAGCCTATTCTAGTAGTGACCACCTCAGTTGTTTTTTTATTCTTTGTTTTTTTATATAGTTTGAAAGTTGATTATAAGTCTATTTATACATATTAAAAATGTATATTTTGATAAACAATTTGATTTGGTGATCAAACATTTTGGGTAAATCAATGTTTGGAGGCATTTCTATCGGACTGTCCCAGGCCTTGATTGTACAGGATGACTATTCTATGTTGCAAACATTCATAACTAATGCTGAGGTCGATGTAGAAAAGTATCGATGCAAATAAAAAGGAGTTGAAAAAAATTGAATACCCAACAGATATGGATAAAACAAAATGTCTTCGGCATCAAATAAACCAAGCGTTAACATGACGTAAAATCCAACCAATCAACCAAGTGTTCAATTTGTTCTTATCAATTGGGAACACGGAGACATATTTCGTGTTCACGCGTCTTTATTCATTTCCCGATACATATCAGCACAGATGGATAATCGTGTGGTTTGCTCGATTCTGAGTAATTCTAGCCACGTGATTCGATGAACCAATCAGCTCCCCGCTCAGATGACCCCGTACTGAAATCCTGTCAAATCTCTTAAAAATTTATGAGTTAACTTACGCTTAAATCTAAATCCTACACTACACTTCATTACACAAATGAGAGGCTATGCATATTCATTATGTAACACTTGCTCTATCTAACAATGTTTTTGTGATTAGCCTGGAGGAAATAATGCTCACACCACCACCCGGTCATTAGTATATGGAACCCAACATATAAGTCGAAACCAGATTGAAGATTGTTGACTCATTCGTGTAACTTACCAGCACTCTCCCCAGAAATGGATCCCTTGATTCCGAAATATATTTAAGGGTCGAACGCCTTGGAGAGATTCTATCAATCATGACTTAGGAAGATCTTAAACCTTCAGTGGCAGCCGCTCATGCCATACGCCATTGTGCTACGACAGGCAATATGTCCTGCATAGAATTGCGCGTCATACGTAACCAGACGCACTGAGATAGGCATCTTGCTAGGATGGAAGACGGTAGACTCCTGAAGTAAGTTTTATGGGAAGGTACAGCATAGGAAACGTCCTGGACACCAACGTTTTATGGGTGTCGTCAAAAACATCATAAATAATCTTGATATAAATGTTGAGAACTGTTTTGGTTTTGGAAGAAACGTCTCTATAGTGGCTGTAGGAAATTTGAAGCAAATCAAGCATTCAATCTTAAATCAGGCACTACGGAGGCGGGAAATGTCGGACGTCCTCCACACATTTCCCACATTTAAACCTGACCCTTGTATGAGATGTCTGAGCTTGCCTGTTGACGGCTGGTTTTTTCAGCCATATGAGGTCTCTTGGTGCCGGCTAATCACGAGAAAAACAAGTGTATGCAGACGTATCACGTGTCATTTATGAGTCAGTGTTAAGGGTTTAAATGCCATCCTTGGCCAGTTGAAAAGGGCTTAAGTAAGTAAGTCCTGGGTTATGGAATCCTTTGGTAAGTGTATAAGTCCTATCCTGCGAATAAGTCCTATCCAGCGTATTGGTAAAGATCCAGTGATACAGTCCTATGTCCGTCGTCCACGAAGGTTCAAAGTAAGTAGGCCAGTATGCTCAGTATGCTTAGTTTAAGTATTATTTCAGCAGCAGAGTACTGCCAGTGATTGGTCAAGAGGTTGACCACATGGTTCTCGGCCAATCTATATATATGAGTGGGCTTTTAACACGCACTTTATATACAAAAATCTCAACAGTTAGGGCATTTAAAAGTAAAGCTGGACTTCCGAGCTATTTGCATGCTCACAATCGAGCTCCTTTGTAGAATATGATAGACAGTATTCCTATCTAAAACAAATGATTTGCGGGAACAAAATAGATAACATAAATCGCTGAAATAAAAATATAATAAAATTTGTTATTTGTATCCGATTCTTTTACAATCACCTGAGCATTTTTGCTCGATATAATCATGAATTACGATCTTATTGTTATATTGTACAATACTCTATATTATGTTTAATAGAAATGGGCCAATGATAGCGAAAGAAAGTGAAAACGGTAATATACAGGTTATTTTCTGGCGTCAGAGTTTGTACAAATAGACATATGAGAATTTGATTTTAAGCCAAATCAAGAATCTGCATTTCTTTTGTAGTTAGATATGTAATATTGAATTTTGTGGAGCTGACATGCTACGAATAATTTTCGAAATGTGGGAAGCATATTAGAAGCAATACCGTAATTTTAGACTGCTGTTCATCGATTTTTCCCAGAATGTTTCATTTTGTTTAAGGAAAATACATTAATTCAATTTTTTTAAAAAATGAGACTAAAATATAATTTTAAAAGATAAACAACATATCCATTTGTGTGCACGTCGTTTGGGTGCAATTGTATGTTCGCTTTGTATATCAAATACTACTAGGCGGATTCACGTGGCACTATGTGGATTCACGTGGCGTAAGAAACTAATATACTGAACTGTGAAATTAGGATAAGTGGGTTTTTCACTTTGTTAAAATATCAAATTATCCATCTATGCGAAAGTTGAGTGTTAGTATACTGAATACTGATACCAAAAATTACATCTTTTCCTTGTACCATTGTTTGAGGAAATAGCATCAAAAGTCGTCGGTTAAAATTCACAAAAAAATCCTTGTTTTTACAAAATTTGGCATAGAAAGTGGTTAGAAAATTTACCGTTTTCAATATTAAAATCAGAAATGGTATTTTATTTTATCAAAATGAAACGAATAAATTATTATAAATAGAATTTGAATAAAAAATGTGTCTCCCCATCATCACCGACACCTCTGATATGCTGCCTTTTACCTCATTAGTTAAACTGTAAGAGACGATCTTTGATGCTATTTCCTCAAACAATGATACAAGTAAAAGATCTAATTTTTGGTATCAATATTCAGTATACTAACACACAACTTTCGCAGAGATGGACAATTAGACCAATACTCTTAGGAAAATTATAGTACCACAGCTGCAGGTTCACAAGGTTAGATTTGATGTTAAATACACGACAAAGGTTGATTTGCAATTATGTAAATTAAACAAACCCAACCAAATGCTACTAGTTATCCGTTGTGATCTTCACTATGTACCACCTACTTGGGGTCTCATTGTGGTGCAATGGTAAGCAAGATATGAAACAGTAAACAGAGATGTGTTAAAATGCATGTTTACTTTCCCCTCTCCTAGTCGGAATGGAGGTGATGACGAGTCAACTCTTCGTTACATCTGTCACTCATTTCCGACTGAATAGATTACGTATCCACGTTGCTTATCACAGGATGCGTGGTGTAATGGTAAGAGTTGTAGGAAATTAACTTGTTGATCCGAGTTTAAATCCTGGACGAGGCATTTTACATAGCGCTAATAGCCTTGGGAAATGTATACATTCAACTATGGGTAAATAGTAGGACAGTTAACCAATATAGGAGAAGGAAAACTTTGAATTCAAATCTGTTAAATTCCGCTTAAGAAATTGTCACTGTGTCGCATCCTGTTCATGCGGTTGGTAAATATATATAAAGGCAAATCTGAAGAGTAATTGATGAAGAGGCGAGTAACACTGGAAGAGTATCAGGTGAAGTCGGCACCTCACAGTCTAGTGTGATTTGTCCCTCTCCGATGTCGACAAAAGTATCTGGGGGTACTATACGTCACCAAAATATTACAAAACATTTGAATCCCTCTCGTAAGAAGAAAGCTAGAAAAATATGTGTTTTTATTGTAAAAAAAAAGAAAAGGAAATAAAAATATCACTCGTGTAGTACTCGAAGTATAAGGTGATCTCAGTATCTCAAAATCCATTGTCGCTTATAACCTTCACAATCTCGACAAAAGTATCCGGACCTGCCACACATTACCAAAATATTGCAAAACCGTTTGACCCACTCCCGTAAGAACAAAGCTGGTTAATTTAGTGAAATAGATCACTAATTAAGACTGAGCCTATTCTAGTAGTGACTACCTAAGCAGATTTAACAGGTTTGAAGTCAGAGTTTTCCTTCTCATAGACTAAGATTAAAGAGCCTAGTATGCACTACTATTTACCCATAGCTGGAGGGAGAGTAGCTGCATCCATACCTTTCCCAAGGGTATTAGCGTTATGTGAACTGTAGATTCGTCCAGGATTTGAACTCGGGTCGAAGAGACCATTTTCTACGACTCTAACCACGTTCTAACCACGCACCTCCAACTTAATATGTGTTTTCTTTGAAATGTTAAAATAAAGAAAAAAATAAGACATCATTCAAGTAGCACTGGAAGAGTATCAGGTTATCTCGGCATGACACTGTCCAGTGGGTTTCGTCACATTCACGGGGTTGCCAAATCGTGCCACACTTTACCAATTCATTGCAAAACCTTTGACCAACTCTCATATGAAGAAAGCTTCTGTTTACTCTTGTCTGGAAAGAATAAAATACATTAAACGCTATAGAATTACATAGATAAAAGTGTTGACTCTCTGATAGTTCAGCTAAAACAAGGTGAGCCAGAATCACATTCGAAAAGCGTCGAAGAAAACATCAGATATGAGATGAGCATAGATATTGAAAGTAGATCATATGAGCGTGATAAACACTTCGGAACTCGTTCCCCGGGTAGAATGTTTGTGTTCATTGATAAAGAAAAAAAGTTTGTAAAAGAAAATAAAATAAAATTCATCTCGTTGAACGGAGTGTTATCTTGCTTTTCTTTTTCAAAATCTCTGCTATTTTGGCTTCTTTTCTTAGGGTTGTTAAAAAGAAAAACATGGATTTTTAATTAAAAATGTATTACGCACGCATTTTGTTTTGCTACAGAATAACTCTACATCTATAAGAAACAAACATGCACTTTATTTCAATACATATATCGAATAAGATTGCAACAGCCACAATATGTGTTTCCATCTTCAGAAGAGTAGACGAACGAGTAGTTGATTACACACACACACACACACACACACACACGCACACAATATATATATATATTATATATATATATATATGGGAGAAATATGAGAGGTTAATCCGACAATATGTGGAGAAAAGTAGACAAAAACGGGATATTACATCCAGTTTCCATAACATCCCGTGTTTGTCTACTTTTCTCCCACACACACACACACACACACACACACACACATATATATATATATATGTGTGTGTGTGTGTGTGTGTGTGTGTGTGTGTGAAGAGGAGGTTGGAGTAAAATCCAACAGTATGAGGTATGGTAAAAGGATAGTGAACAAAAAATAATAATAACTCAAACAAGTCTGAGAGTAGAAATATTTCGTCCTTTCATAAGGACTTCCTCAGTCAAATGACTTTTATTCAAAGCAAAAATTACATGTGTGTGTTTTGATGAAGGACTCCCTCATCAAAACACACACATGTACGTAATTTTTGCTTTGAATAAAAGTCATTTGACTGAGGAAGTCCTTATGAAAAGACGAAATATTTCTACTCTCAGACTTGTTTGAGTTATTATTTTTGTTCCTTCTACCTTACTCATATATATATATATATATATATATATATGTGTGTGTGTGTGTGTGTGTGTGTGTGTGCATGTAACACATCACACAATACGTCCCGGGCCTAACAAATAAAACAACAACTTTGAGGCAAAATTCGACTTTATTCATCAACAATGTCCTTCTAGAGTGATACACTAATTCCAACGCTTTTCTAACAATTCGATGCCTTTTTTGTAGAACGATTTATCTTTGCCCTCAAAATAAGTCTCAGTTTCCGATATCAGTTCTTCATTGATAATCTCTTTCCCTGGAGCATTCTTTTGGGGTCTGCAAACAGGCAGTAGCCGCTGGGGGCCAGATCTGGAGAATAGGTTGGGTTTGGAAACAATTCGAAGTGTAATTCATGTAGTTTTGCCATCGTTGCGATCGATTTGTGACACTCGGTGAAAGGGTAATTTTTTTCTTCATTTGTGGACGTTTTGGCGATTTCTTCCTTTCAACGCACCAATAATGCTATATAACATTCGCTATTGACGGTTCTTCCTTTCTCAAGGTAATCGACGAAGAAAATAATTTGGGCATCCCAAAATACGTAAGCTTGCTGCTTTCCACTTAGCTGATTGCAGATTTGACTCTGGAGTGAAGTGATGGATCCATGTTTTCATCCATTGTTTACATATTGAACTATTTTTTCCATAGCTCTTAAATAAACATATCAAACGTTGTAATAAATTATCATACTGTGGTATATTCACAGCTCCTGCTAGATATATTTACGACCGTAACGGTAGATGAGTACAATGGTGGAGGTACAAAGTGGAGAAATTGTGAAAATCCGGGTTTGCTGTATGAAACTTACATTCTATAGCATTGTCTTAGTAGTTAGGTAGTACTTGGTTATTTCTGCCCAATGAATTCAAGAAATCTCTTCAAAATCAATTATCTTTACTGCATTTCTTAGTTCCTGTAATCTTCTTCTAATAAACTCACGTAAAACAAATTCTCCTCAAATACCGACATTTTACCCGGATTTTCGCACCTTTACAAGCATAAACGTATATCTTATTGCATTGTAGATTGCGACCATCACACTGACGACTCAATAACTGTCAGGGGTTTATAGGAGCCGTATGCAAAACTATTGTCGACAAAATATAGGAACGTGTTATGTGTTTGACATTTAAGAAGAAGAATAAATGTAGATGAAGGATTCCGAGGTGAACGTGTTTGACTACAACCTCAAAGGCATTCGTCCTGATTTGGCATCTACGAACTGGTCATAAAACATTCAGAGCTAAGTCGTTTTAGTTGGATATCATCATTACTTTTCACAGATACTCTCTCCCTCTTTCAATCTCTCTCTCTCTCTCTCTCTCTCTCTCTCTCTCTCTCTCTCTCTCTCTCTCTCTCTCTCTCTCTTCCAGTCCCTTTCTTTTATCCCACTGTGTCTCTGATTTACCCACACAATGTATCTATGAATCTATCTATCAAATAGAAACAATAAGACGGGGAATAAAAATGTATAAATATGTTTTGCTCTTTTATCAACAGGTCTTTTATAGGAGACATCCTATATACACAAAATTACAAACACTTAAGTTATATATATATATATATATATATATATATATATATATATGTGTGTGTGTGTGTGTGTGTGTGTGTGTGTGTGTGTGTTTTTAGTTTCTAGCCTATGCGATCTTCATTTTCGTCTGAAGATCGCATAGGTGAGGAATTCTAAGTAACCAGGTGTTGACTCCATATCCGCGTTACCTTAACTTAAATATAAACGCTCTATCAATCATATTGAGCATTATCTGCTTAGAAATATATCACATATATTATCCACAATATATATATATATATATATATATATATATATATATATATATATATATAGTAATGAATATGCTTAGAAATAGGTCATTTTGCGATTATATATCTATTTCTACCCACAGATATCTATGTTCTTAATTCTCGGGAAGTTATTATTCAATACGTCTGGTTTCTCTTAGATTCAACGAAACAAATATACACAATTGTTGAGTCATGTGAATATTATGTGTTTTTTTTTTTCTGTTTTATCCTGAATAAATTCATCATTTTTATTTTGCCTTTTATTTGAATAATCATTTAAAAAGATTTTTAAAAGATTAACTATTTATTATTTTGGGGAGTCGTCGTGCCATAGTGGCTAATGTTCTGGACTGTGAAATTGTAGTGAGCAAGTTCAAACTCTAATCAATCTAATGCGTTCAATTTCGGACTAATACCATCGTGAAAGATCAGGAACTCTTCAACATTTTTATTTCATTTTTCTTTTCAACTTTAATAGAATTTTATTTTTCCTGTACAGGTAGGTCCGAAAGTCTTGTTATAACTTCTAATTAGTGAGTAAAGTTGGCGGAATGGCTAATTTTCGGCAACAGCGAGGGAGTACGTCTTCTATTCACTAGCGTTAAACCAGTGAAATTCTTTGCGTGTGCTGTTGAGCTTCACTGATCCTAGCTGTGCTACTCATGCGCTGAACCTTGAACCCGGTACATTGTGGTTCCGAGGCAGAATCTCTAAATCAACAATAATTACAGGAAATAAGCCGCTGGAAATGAAATAGAAAATTATATTATTATTACTTTTGAGTTTTCACATCAGCATTAGCTGAGGGTCTTTCACTGGAGTCTGAGTGACAGCAAGTCTCCTCAGGTCTCCAGGACTCTTCTGAGTATTCTGGAAGATTGCAGCAGTGCAGTGTTCTGAATGGTTTCAATCCTTCCTCTGATTTCCAAACTTTCCAAACCCTTTTCCAATCCTTTTGGGACCGTTCCAAGTGCACCAACTACAATTGGTATCACTTTGACTTTCATATTCCATAAATTCTTCAGTTCTCTGGCAAGGTCCAGGTATTTTCAATTTTTTCATTTTTCTTTAGCTTCACCCTGTGATCTGCTGGAACTGCAACATTTACCAGTTGACAAGTTCTTTCTTTTTTGTTTATCAACACTAGGTCTGGTATTCTTGCTGGGATAAGGTGATCCGTTTTTATTTCAAAGTCTCAGAGAATTTTATGTTTCGTTATCAAGAACAGATTCTGGTTTATGCATATACCATTTTGTTATATGGTCAAAATTTAATTTTTTGCATAATTCCCAGTGGATCACCTGCCCAACCCAGTCGTGTCTAATTTTGTATTCCCGTTGTGCTAGTTTGCTACATACGCAGAGTACATGGTTTACAGTCTCATCTCTATTACCGCAAAGTCTACATTTACTATTTTGTTGGGTCTTATCAATTTTCGCTTTGATATAGTTTGTCCTTATGGCATTATTTTGTGCAGCAATTATTAGTGATTCAGTTTGTCTTTTGAGGTTTCCTTTATTATTATTATTATTATTATTATTATTACTAGCAAATATATGCACCCTCCGGGTGCAAGTATTTAAGTTTTAATGCAATAAAATATTGTATTAAATTAGAAAGGCTAGTGAAACTAAATAAGAATGCAGATAAAAAGTTTTGAAACAGAGAGAGTATAATCGAAAAATAGAACAACTGAAACTTACTCTTCCATCACTCTCATCTTTCATTGTTATTTTTTCTAATTTAAGTATTTAGTTAAAAGAGGAAGTAAAAAAATAAAATGACAGTTATTTGTTCGTGTTAATGGATTTCATTTAAGATTCATTGAAGAGATTTTTGCTTATATTCATTAAAAAAACCAAACAATTAGAAATCAATAATACTAAGCATATATTTATTAAAATCAAATTTTAAATATCAATATGCAAATTAGCCTTCCTGTTCCCACTGTAAACCGCTATTTTGTTGTATATATAAATACAATTGCATGTTATTAATGTGTAGATATGGTCAACAGTATTAATAATGTTTAACAATTTTATTAATAATTGAGGTTTAAATAAAAATAAAATCATGAAGAATGTAGCGTAAATAACTATGGGAATTGTTACTTGAGTAGTAATAGAGTTTCGGCTACAGACAATCTCCATTATAATAAGATTATTATTATTATTATTATTATTATATACTAATTTAGTAAAACAAAATAATGAAAGTTCAAACAATCTGTAGAGGTGACAAGACTTTCGGACCACCATCTGTTTTGACAACAATTATATGATTGTGCATTTTTGAAATGTTTTAATATGGCGTATTTTCGGTTTTGTTTATTGGAGACAACACCGTAAACTTAAAGATGAATGTTTCTCGCTGTGCGGTGCCTTATAGCTATGCTCGAGTAGACCAGTTAAGATTGATAGTGGTCAATGGAAAACATTACATAAAAAGAACAATGTTTTACCACACAGGAGACAAGAGTAATAACTTAGGGTTATACTTTACAACGGCTGTGTTTAATATCCGCTGACAGAGCGACTTGTAAACTAAAAGTGTATTCTTAGATTGTGTATCAATTCAGTGTTTGCCAAGATTCGTATTTATTTATTTGTTATGCCTCCTAGGGAAACACTCTATCATGTATATCAAAAGAATCTTTGCACAGAATATGTACACTATTTATATGGTGGTGCGTGATATAATGGTAAGAGTCGTAGGAAATTGACTCGTCGATCCGAGTTCAAATCCTGAACGAGCCTGTCTGCATTTCACATTGTGCTAATACTCTTGGGAAAGGTATGCATGCAGCTATTGGTAAATAATAGGGCAGACAGGGTTCTCAAACCTTGGCTAGGTAACTAGCCTGTGAAGAGGGAAAACTCTGCTCAAGAAATTGACCTTGTGTTACATCCTACTCATGCAAAAGGGTTGGTAAATATATATATATATATAAAGTAAAAAAAGTTAACGGAGTGGCCTATTGTGGGTATCAGCCAACAAAGAGGGAGTCTATACCCTTTTCGCTAGCGCTAGACCAGGGAGATTGTTTCTGCTGAGGTGGAGCGCCAAACCTATCTTCAGCTCTCTACTTTACCACACATAGCAGATTATCCAATCCGTGCTACCCATACGCTGAGTTTTCGTGGACTGGTATCGAACTCGCAATCTTGCAATTCATAGTCAGGTGCTCTACCAACTGAGATAAATGAGGCTTGATAATTTGTATTATTTAAATTATTCGATATATCATCCTCATCTGTATTGTTATCTACACAACGTTTCGGCCGATGTGCCCTCAAGCCGGAAATCTTCTCGAACTCGAAAACTCCCTCCTCGAACCTGGGAAACTTCTCTTCGTACTCGGGAACCTTCTTGTCCAACTCAGAAGCCTTCATGTCGTAATCGGGAGACTTCACAGAACATCGAAACTAACACCTTACTCAATCCACGGGGGTAAACTGTTCACATTCCGTTAATCATGACTGGATACAAAGTTAAGCTATGTTAATTATTCTAAGTTACTGTCGCCCTTGACTAGGATGTGTCCTACTGGAATAGTCTACACCCGTGGATTAAATATATAATAAAAAGGTTTGAACAAATGCAGTTAAGCAACGATGGTGTAACAGAAGTATCTGGATAGCGTTGAAGTTCAGCACCACCTTAGGACTCTAGCTCCGGATTTGATTTCTGGGTTTACACCCCTAGCCTTTCCTTGGAATGAGGTATAACTCCTAGGCAGTGGAAGTTTTTATAACAGACGTTTCCTTGTCTAGATGGTTTGCCGTTCAAGGCTAAGGAGGCCCATCTAAGGAGCTCCATTTGGTATTTATGTGAATAGAAAGTACCCCAATCCTACTACCATCCATAGGACGAGGGATAGTCAAAAAGTAATGCCATTTACTTTATTTCTTGTGAATTTTCTTTTGTATAAAACTAAGGCCCTAACGAGGCTCAGAGCAAGAATACAACGAGTAAGACCCAAATTGCAAATCGAATTTGTCCTCCTTCTGCATGATAATGCTCGACCCCACACAAGCATTAGGACAAGGGAGAAAATCGTCTCAATCGGATGGACAATCTTACCGCATCCTCCATTCTCACCAGATTTAGCGTCTTCGGACTATCATCTCTTCGGTTCCTTGAAAGAGGGTTTGAGAGGCAAACATTATTCCAGTGAGGAGGAAGTAAAATCTGTAGTGAAGAACTGGCTCAAAGAACATTCAACAGTATTTTACTTGGCAGGAATACATGCTCACATTCGAAGGTGGGACATTGCTATTGAGAGAAACGGTGACTATGTGGAGAATTAGGGATGTGATCAAAGAGGACCAGCTTCATTTTGTTGTATGATACATGTTCCTGGCCTGGTAATTATACCTGTCCTAAACAAAATGCATTACTTTTTGAATCACCCTCGTAGTACGTAAATATGTATACTTGATAATGTACACAAATAAACCCTCTAAAAATGAAAATATAAAATACAACAGAGAAGAATCGAAACTTGAAAAGCGTGTACTGGTTAAATTTTGAGAAGGATCAGTTTTATTTCACTGAGTATAAATCAAAACATTATTCATCTCACCGCGGCTTTGAAATGTTCGAAATGTTGATTTATGGAGAAGCTGAGATGAACAATATAAATATTATGTTAAAGTAAATCTGAACAGTGACATGAGTTAGTTGAATGAGATGTCCTGGCGAAAAGAGAAAGATTTGAATCGGCAAAGCTATGAAGTGTAAGCAAGCAAATAATAACCGAAGTGGGGCCTATGATATATATATATATATATATATATATATATATATATATATATATCGGTGCTCAAGAAAAACATTATTTGCACAAAGAAACTGAGTCATAAATCAAAATTCTAAAAGTCAGCATTAGCGTACCTTGGCCTGTTTAAGATTATGTTGGATATTGTACAAACGGAAATATGAAATTCCGGTTAAATTAAACAAAGCGAACAAAAGAAGGATGGGAAACAATAAGTTCGTAGATAGTTATCAGATCAAGAGTAGAGATGCGTAGGCGTATCGTCAAACAAAAGCTAGAGGTCAGTAGTGAAGAGACCCCATTCAGGAGAGAGACGGCGGACCGACGCGGTCACGCACCGCCACAGCTAAGGCTGGAGAGACGCCAACAGCCACCCCTTTACCTCAACATGGCCAGACCATCCAGCAGCAGTAGAAGTCATTGTCAACCCTCGGTCATTTCATTGTCAACCTCGCCACCCACCACGAGAGAATGTAAAGAAATAAACTAAAGTTTGTAACAATGTCCATGTGTTGAGTCTCTACGCTGACTACTAACCTACCCGCAGTATACCAGCTACGTATACGATTCAGCGTGAGTTTGAAGAAGCCGCTATATAACATAATATAGAATTTGATGCCAGTATATAACATATACGATTTAGTGCCGGTAAAGAAGGCGCTATGCAACAATTAAATCCCTAACTAAGAAATGACTAATGTTATATAAAAGAAAGGTACAGGGCAAAATAAGAATTGGATATTAAAAACAAATCTTGCAAGCACCGGAAAAGAACAAATTTGAAGTTGACGTAGCCTTTTAAGTATCGTTGCTAGATTTGCAAATATATTTCTTATCTAAATAGAATTTAGTTTACTATAAGAATTTCCACTTACTGAAGTAATTGAGCAGCCCATGAAATTGGTGCTCAATCACAATTCATTGGCATTTATGTAAATATACGAACATTACATTGGCGCCATTTAATTTAGAGACGTGAATATATTTACTTTAAAATGAGGATCATTATCTTTTATATGAGTTATTATTGTATTATGTGTCAAATTAAATCAAGTTTACATTCTTTAACGTCTTACCTACCAAATGAAGTATATTCTGATTCATACATCTTTAATTTTAACAGTGGCCTCGTGTTGATTTGCATTGAAAACCAGATGCATTTTATTTGATTACGGATAATGTAATATTATCTAATCAGTATTACAATCTACGGCGCAGTTTCACTTTCACTTTTAAGTACACGTTTATTTTCATTTTTGCTTTCGAAAAAATATGAATGCCAAAATCCATTCTTGTAAATGAGCAGTTCTGCTACTAAATAAATGGATGACGGCTATCATGCCTTTCCCATCAATACTAGTCCGAAAGTGAACCTAATAGTGCGAATGGAGTTCGAACTCACTTATTACGATGTCACAACCCAAAACGTTAGCCATTGTGCAACCAGTCTAGGACAAGAAAAACACTACTTTAAAACCAGAAGTATACCACTTTAAATTGACCTTGTGTCACACATTGGCCTTGGTGGAGGTGTTGGATAAATTCATACTTCATATCGCTAGATATCCCATACTTTTAAGCTCGAGCCATATCCTGCTTGTGGCGAACGGGGTTGGTAAATAACTACTTAAATCGTGAAACATAGATTAATGGCTGAAATTTATGGAAAATGTCGGTTCGTTACATTGAATTAAGGGAATTGTGAACAGTAAGTTTAATATAGAACTATTGAATGAGGAAACTCAACCCTATATCTTAAATCAGCCGGCTCGTACATTGTCGATGAGGACAATATCATTAATGTGCTGCAGTTACCTGCTCAATAACAGCATCTTAGCCCGATCTTAGATTTGTGGTAATAGGCTGAAAGATAACGCAGAAGATTCGAAAGGCCAGTAATCTCCATAATAATATAGGCAAATGTTGATTGGCTTCGCTTTGGTTTCTTTATTCAATGGCATATCAAAACGAACCAATTGCCAAACTGGTATAATATATTGGACTACAGCTTCTAGGACTAAAGTTGAATTACATAACACACTGAAGCACTAACATTCGTAATTATCGATTTAGATAATTTAATATTTAAACAATCGTTGCTTTGTTTAATTACGAATGGAATGGTATTGTTTTGTCTCTTTGTTTAATGGCATATCAACATTTCTGGATTATTAAATGCCAAAGCCATCCTTGCAGTTCTGCTACCTTTTAATCCATAGCTGAGGGATGAGGGGAATTACGCCTATCCCTAGGATATTAGTTCGAAAGTGAACGGGATTGGAATTTGAACTCACTTACAACTATGTCGCAGCATGTTAGCCACTACGTCACTATACCCGTCGAATGTTTGGAAATTTAGTGCGCATCTAAAAACACACATTTTATTAGAAATATCTGCTACCTGACTGTGCTTTTCTTTTCTTTTATCTCTTTACTGCATTGATTATGTAATAAAAACAAGTTGGCCTACTGGAAATTCGACTGGTTTATTAAAAAAGCCACCAAAAATAAAAGCTTCGTGTGACATTTGATGCCTTATTTACAAATTGTATGTATCGTCAAATATATCCGGATGCGTGTGTCGCAAAACGGTTATCATCATAAGCAAATTGACTCAATTAGCTGTGTTCAAATCCGAGAAAGGACTGTTTGGGTTACTGTTGAACTAATTCTGTTGGAAATATTTGGATCTATCTGTTCTACCACACAGGTATCATTAAAAAAGTTGGATAGACTGGGCTCTTTATCCTTGTTAAAACAGCAGATCTAGGAGAAGGATAATAATGAATGCAAACCTGCAGTAATTCACTAAAAAGATTGACGTTGTGAAAAATCCTGTCCAGTAAAAGGGGATTTAATACTAAATATTAAAGAGTAAAAGTATAAAATGTATATAAACTTATCGATTTCTCTGAATGTTTGAGATGAGGCTTGATGATTAGTATTATCTGCGTTATTCGGACTATTATCCCCATCTTCATTGTTATCTGTACAACGTTTCGGCCGATATGCACTCCGGCCTTCTTCAGAAGAGAAGGTTCCCGAGTCCGACAAGAAATACCTTCAGGTACCTTCAGGTATTTCTTGTCGGACTCAACTGTTTCTTCTGAAGAAAGCCGGAGGGCATATCGGCCGAAACGTTGTACAAGTGACAATGAAGATGGGGATAATAGTCCGAATGATGCAGATAATACTAAATTTATCAATATTTTCCCAAAAGTGCATCGCCATGTCATCGGTAGTAGTAGAATATTCCAACTACAACTCTGCAGAATCTTAAGACACCCCTCCCCACTATAGCCAACTTTTGACCGTGGGTGGTGACCCGTAATGCCTGAGAACAGGGATACGGTGGTTGAGCAGTCTGTGACCCGGGCACTAAGTGGTCCCGTGACATGTAACACTCAAATTCAGCCCTCACTTAGGGGAGACGGTCGGTCACAAAGACTCCATTCGAACAGTAAGCCCTAGCAACTATACGATAGTCCCGACCATATTCTTCAAATTTCTTTCATGGCCAACACCCACCCCTTTTTATCAAATATATATTTACCAACCACGAGCAGAATGTGACACAACATGAATTTCTTACGTGGATTTTAACAGGTATGAATTCAGAGTTTTCTTTCTCCTAGACTGGTTGCCTAACTAAAGCTAATAAGCCCAGTCCGCCATACTATTTTACGATAGCTGAAGAGAGAGTAGTTCGATATATACTTTTTGCCAAGGGTATTTGCGCTATATAAAACGCAAACATCCTCGTCCAGGATTTGAACTCGTGTTGCCGTGCCCATTTTCGTCGACGATAACCATTACACAATGTGTTTCCATTTAATCATAAGCTAGAATGAGATATCTGAGGTCAACCACCAGTATTTATTATTACACATGAAGTTAATAAAATTATTTCTTATACAAATCATATAAAAAAATTCACATTAAATAACCCACAAGGGTTGGTATGCCATTAAAACAACCATATAAAAAACACAAGCGCGGGTCAGAGGTGACAGGAGCTGTCACATGGCAAGATTGGAACGGAAACTTATGGGAACCTGTTATAGAAAGTAAAATTCTCTTTACTTGAAAGTTCAGTAATTGGAGATTTTGCAAATATTTTTTTCTTTATCTGTTTAATACTGTTTATTTTGAAAAAAAAATTGGTGACAGCATGTCGGCCTAAAATTAGATAACTTGATAAGCGGACTTTGTAAGAATTCTTAAGTCGAAAGCTGGTACTCAAACAAGACAGAGTATTGATTCGTTTGCATATATATATATATATATATATATATATATATATATATATATATATATATATGAGAAGTAAATACACAAGCGATGTGTTTATGATATGGCTATATATATATATATATATATATATATATATATATATATATATATATATATATATATATATATTGCAGCTATTAGTTAAACAGTCTAGGTTGAAAACCATGGAATATTTCATCTTGATGATCTTCAATTTCTTACGTTCAATCGTTGTTATATCGGCATTGATGTTGATAGATTTTTAATTTAGAACGTCCTGGGACGCATATATTTGCCTTGAATGAGTCTCCAGCAAAATTTATGGTCCCCCACTAAAGTTTCTTAAGAAATTGTAGTGTTTTTTATTATGATCTGGGGAAAAATCTAGAGCCATCTAACTCCTACCTTGTTTTTGTAACCTATCCTGTGTAATTCATTTCTAAGAAATTATTGAAATGTATTTACTTTTAGCTTGAAATGGTGAGGGAAGAAAAAAGAAAAACACTGGGACGCACGGACACGATTTTACTGTATCCTTTTAGTTTTTGTGCGTCAGGGACATAGGACGTGTACCTATCAGCATCTCTGTATCTGGTTCTAAATGGTAGAGAAGGTGCCCCATAGTTTGTTCCATAGCACTTTCAACCACGCCCAAGGGCGTTCTTGTAGTTGCATTAGTTTTTTTATAGTGTTATGTTTATTCAGCCGGTAGCTTTTATTGCAGGTTTTTTTTTCTTGGTTACAAGTTTATTCTGTTAGGTGTGTTCATTGTAGTATGGTTAGTGCGTTATTTATCAAAGATGCTTAATTTTATGATATCGGTGTTAACATCAATCAAAAATAACAAAATTTTTACAAAAAAAATAATCCCCGTATATATGACCATAAACGTGATTGAAAGCGCTTGGGAACAAAACATAGGGCACCTTCTTTACCATGAGGACTTCGATAAGATCCCCAAGAAAAAAAAATTCCATGGGATCCAATCAAACCTGTGTAAATAATATATATATATATATATATATATATATATATATATATATATAGTAAAACATACTGGTGAGACCTCCCTCAATAAGAGGCTGTCCTGAATATGAAAGTAAACTGCATCTAACGGTCAGGCTCCAGTTCTTGAGCACTTGCCAATACTTTAAGGTCTACTTTGATTCGGAGTTCGGAGGATTTAATTTTTTTATTATTACAATTGTGTATTAGTAATTATTTATACAAACAATTTATGTGTGTATTTATATTCATTTATATAAATAATTACTTGTTAATAAAATTGTGTATTTATAATTACGATTTTTATTAATTATTTTATTATAATTGTGCATTTATTAATTATCTAATTTGCATATACACACAACTATACAATAATATCCAAATACATGGGTATCCACATACATATGCATATATAATACATAAGGGGTGAGATTTATTATGAGAGCATCTCGTGGAAAAGTATGAATGTGTGTGTGGGTGATGAAAAAAGGAGAATGTAAAAGAAAAGTGGTGCCAATGGGGAGTGTATGTGGGGGGATTTTGAGGGGAAAATTTATATATTATTATCATTAAAAAAGTACGATATTTTCCTTTGATCTTTCAACACACAATAAATTATTGTACTTTACCAATGAATCCAATCATTTTAACAATAACAATATTTTTTAAAATAATAATAATATATATAAATTCTCCCCTCAAAATCCACCCCACATACATTTTTATGAGAAAAACAACTTAGCGTTTCACACGTGTATTCATTCCTTAGTTCATACTTATGTATTGTTATCAATTTAATTCTAATTTTAAATAATAGCTAGTAAAAACAATTAAAATTTAATTCTAATTATATTTTAGGGATTGAATATTAATGATTTATAGTTTTTCATTGTTCTTTTTGTATTTATCGTATTTAAAGTTAATAACTATTTAAGAAAAACAATTATAATCTATTTATTTGAATTTAATATTGTAGTTCAAATAATATTTTAGTTACCAAGCTATTTCTACAATTGTAGATTGATTCAAATCTTTTATTTAAATGGTTTTTCCTATCCGGGAATTTAATTATACTTAACTTTTCTTGTAGACAAGGTAGCATGGATCATTTAGAGATCTGCACACATTTGATTTTCGTAGGATATTCCATTCAATAATTGGTAATATATTTTGATCTTTTAAATCCCAAATATATCTAGTTGCGTTTCTAAGCTTAATATTAGTAAATGACTGCATATGGTTTATATATATATATATATATATATATATATATATATATATATATATATATATATATATATATTCAAAACTGAAAGTAATTTTGATAGTTTCATTATTTTAATAGATATTTTCCTTACATCTTTTTAAAGCTTTTATTTTTTAAAATCTTTTCAACAAACGCAATCCGATATTGTAGAGGGGCATGGACCGGAAAACCAATGCATCATTCAAGTCCCATGTGATCTGCTTCGACCTTGAAAATTCTGATGTCAGTTAAACATGAGCCAATAAAAACGAGGCAACAAAGGAGGGGGGCTGTTCTGTTTTCTTGAAGAAGTCAGAAGTCACATATTGACATATTTCATCATGGATGCATAGGAAGTTTCCTAATGCTACCGTTTTCTATGGATGTCAAAACCTGGACATCGGTGTCACGATGAGTTGCGTAATTCAACTAAGGCTTTTTGTTAGAATATGAAGATGGCATTACACGGTGTGGGGCCGGTGAGCCTAGTTGATGAAAAGACGAATGTTGCCTCTCCTATGCACAATGGATGAAGTCACTTAGAAAGGCAGAAAGTATTTGGTATTCAAAAGGAAAGAAACTCAGAACTATGACAAGCAAAAGGATATTCATAAATGCATATTATTTATTATTATAATTATTAAAATACTCGTGTTCTACAAAATGTGAACATTATTATATTGCAAAAAACTCTCTAGTTAAAAAAAGATACTGTCAAAATCGTACAAGATAAAATAAAAAATTGTAAATTCTGATTATCTGGTGCCGCTTATCCGACGAATTCTTATTTCACTCGTTTTAAAATGAATCGTTCCAAATAAAGAATAAAATGCAAATAATAGTAATAATAATAATAAAATAAACAACTTAAAAACAAAAATATATAAAGAACAAAATATAATAAAACCATGTAATACCCCGTGGAATAAATAAAGGGTTAGGTTAAAATTTCCGTGATGGCTCCCGATTACGACAAGAAAGTAACCGAGTTCGAAAAGAAGGTTCTCGAGTTCGAAATGGTTCCCGAGTCCGACAAGAAATACCTGAAGAAGGCCGGAGGGCATATCCGCCGAAACGTTGTACAAATAACAATGAAGATGGGGACAATAGTCCGAATAACGCAGTTATTACTAATTACTAATCTTCAAGCCTCATCATAAGAAATAATAATAAAACCAATATATAGAAAAATAACTTTTATTAATCTATATATAAACATAGATAAGAGATTTTATTTTTTACATTTTTATATCATTGTTTGCATCAAGTCTTTTTATTTATTTAATAAATGCTAAAAAGAAAATTACGCGTAATTCATCGGAGGCTTTTTTGTTGGAATATGAAAATGGCATTCACACGGTGTGGGGTCTATCAGCCTAGTTGATGAAAAGACAAATAATGTCAATTAGATATTCAAAATGAAATGAACACAGAACAAGCAGAATAATATACATAAGAAACGCATATTACATACAATGATATAAAATATACTAAAGACTATCCTAAAAGCCGCCCTATCAAGAGGCTGCAGCTGAAGGCACTTGATTGGGCTATCAGCCCCCAAAAATATTTCAGGCATTGAGTACATATTATTTTCTATTAAACTAGAACAATATTTTTCTAAAAAAATAAAGAGTTTTAATATTTAAGCTTACATTTCAGCTTCAACGATAATACCTCTAATGCCATCTAGTTTTCAAAATAATTTGATGTACGTCGGTCCTTACTTTCATTACAAACAATTATTTTTATTTCATGACTTTCGTTGCAGTTTGCAATTGATTTTGATTATTCTCATAATCATTTCAAAGTTATAAAAAGTTTTATCGTACAAAAGATTCGTTGTAAAAAAAAAAACACGTAAAAAATCGACGAAAAAATCGCAGTAATAAAAATTTGGAAATCCAAAATTTTAGGATTGCGTTTCCGAATTCGGTCGGAATATTTTTAATCTGCTCCCAGAGTCAAACTAATTCCAAATTGGTATTATATGTTGGACTACGGCATCTAGGAGTAATACCGAGATGATGTGACACACTGATATTCGCAAGAATTGTTTTAGATAATTCAATATTTAAACAGTCATTTCTTTGTTAAATTCTCAATAAAATGACAGGTTTCTTTTCTTTGTTCATTGACATATCAACATTCTTGTGTTCTTTAATGCGAAATCGATACTTGTAGAAGAACTGTGGTGGTATCATTTAACTCAAAAGGGAGTTCATACCTTTCCCAAGACTATCAACCCGAAAGTGAACGTAATAAGCAAAGATAGATTAATTGATGAATCTTGTTTGTTATATTAATAAAGAGTGTTCAATATCGTAGTATTAGCATGTGTAGATCTAGTTTAGAATCAATTTGATAGAGAATTTGATGGAAGCTAGTTCAAAGAGTTCTAACTTTCTCCAAGAAAGAAGAAAATCAGAAAAAAAGAAAAAAATCCGATTTCTGTCTTAATTTCAGTGCCAGTGATTCCCAGAGAAATATAAGATGTCTGTGATAAATCTAAAAATGGACAAAACTGATACCCGAACAGTCATAAAGTATCGAGGCGAAGCTAATAATATTTTGACCTTAGTTAGAAGTTATAATAACATTGAGACCAAGCATAGTGGATAGAGAGTATACGTTACTCTCCGCACCGCTCCCACATATATATACATATAAACATATTTTCAAAATATTAGTTTTTGTATATAATATATATATATATATATATATATATATATATATATATATATATATATATATATGTGTGTGTGTGTGTGTGTTGTGTGTGTGTTCTTGTATATATATATATATATATTGGATCATGATAGGAAAAAGACATCATTCGGGCGGTATAGAAATACATCTTTTAAAGATATTGCCTGGGGGTGGGGAATTATAAAATAAGATTTTAACGACATCCAAAACGGTTTTTTTTTCGTAACAAAATATAACCAAACCGTAGTTTAGGGTATGTGCAGATAGTTACCTAACCGAATACAGTTAGATAAACAAATATTTTCAAATTCAATATCAATGGAGAATATATGAAAATTTAATGTTTGTAAATATATTTTTCGTAAAACTCTAAATGTAGGTAACTTTAAATATATATCAAAGTGAGAAAAAAAACTATATATAAATCAATAATATGGGTCATGTATTTATTGAAACTTGTTTTAAATCACACTTGGTAGAAATAAAAAGAAACTAAGTAGATACATCTACTATACAACAAATTCAACAATGGGTAACCTGCTGCCCTCCGAAATCGTAATATTCTTGAGTTGGCGGTGGGGTGGCTATTAAAATTTAGATATGAATTTGAAGCTGTGAGTCATTTTGAAAGATCCAATTATCTTTTCCCGATTTGGTGCGTAATATGCCGTTACAGCTATTCATATTTTAATAGCCAATTACATCTTGTCGACCTGTTCCAACTTGCACCAAAACATGTCTGTGTCGAAATAAGCGACTTCCATATAGATGTGTGGGATTATCTTCCCTTTGCATGGAAGAGTTATCTTCCCGCCTGGGTTTCCGAACCGACCACCAGGGGACCTCTGGTATTTAAGCGCCGGTTTTGAAACTCCCTGCCTCTTTTCTACCTCTTCTCGTACGTACCCACATGGGTTAAACACATTGTTACACCCTTCTCGGTGGGGGCTCTGCCCCCCCCCAGACACGAGTAAGTGATTTTGAATGTTTGGATTCTCCAGTCCTTTAATTTTACTATTGTGT
>CM042141.1:104930069-104942569 GCA_023376005.1 Doryteuthis pealeii | reverse complement strand
ATATATATATATATATATATAACTTTTATATATATATTATATATATATATATATATATAAGTTATTTATTTACACACAGTTAAGTAGCTTTGACATTAAAATGATCCATTGCATTTTGAAAAAAAAAACTTGTATTTACCCAGTATCAGTTATTATTTATTTGTTTTTTATGCCTCCTTGGGCATCTCCACTTTTTTTTCCAATCTTCTCACATCACCCTTAAACAAAAATATCTTTGCACATAACATGTACACTTTCAATACAATATCTATCAACTGATCTCAATTTATGAAGTAATTCACACGATAGTTCCGAAAATATCCTCTGAAATTATTTTTCTTACCGCTTCTTCTGAAATCATCTAAATTAATCTTATTTTTTTTACGCTATTGATGTTTTTGATCTGATTAGAAAATTTTCTTCTTTAAGATCTGAATACAATACAATTTGTCACAAAAATATATTGCATTATTAGAAAAAGATCAAATAGCGTAAGTTTTATGTTCGATGAGAAACATTTGAAAAATATCTACTATAATTAGGAATTCTCTTTATCATTTTGAAAGTTTTAGTTAGATCAATTCTCTTTCTTCTTTTCAGTAATTAATCCTAATTTATCTAATACCTCCTTGTAACTGTAATATATTGCTCTTTTTAAAACAATTTTTTTCAAACAATTATATGATAATAACTATTCATATCTAATAAATATAATTTTCAGATAGGTGAATGGTTTCAAGTATTCCTATCGAATACTATCACAAAGTATTATCACAATAAAAAATATTAAAAAAAAACCATTCAAATTTCAGTATTAGATAGCCCTTAAAGAGTTGATATACCGTCAAACAAGGTTAATATTTTAATCTGAGTTTAACAGGTTTGAATTCAGCGATTTCCTTTTCGCAGACCGGTTCCTATACCAAAGTTCAATAAACCGGTGTGCTCTACTATTTATACGTAGCTGAAGGGAGAATAATTGGAATCATGCCTTTGCCAAATGTATTAGAGCTAGGTGAAATTCAAACAGCTTCATCAAGGAATTGAACTCGTGTCACCGTGTCCATTTCGTACAAAGATAACTATTACACTATAAAAAACCTTATAACACGGGATGTTTTATGGAAACTGGATGTTTATTGTCGACGGTGCAACGTTTCGGCCATTTAGACCATCATCAGGACCAAAAGCCCATTTCTAGCTTCAATGAAAGACATTTTCTGAAAATGTCTTTCATTGAAGCTAGAACTGGGCTTTTGGTCCTGATGATGGTCTAAATGGCCGAAACGTTGCATCGTCGACAATGAACATCCAGTTTCCATAAAACATCCAGTGTTTTACTACTTTTCTCAACATATTGTCGGATTAACCTCCTCACATTTCTCCCACATATATATATATATATATATATATATATATTATATATATATAATATATATATATATATATATATATATATATATATAACAATAATATGGTGCAAGAGTTAAATCATCGATGGAGAATCTCAAAAGAGACGATGTGCACTTAATAAATAATATGGGATATTTAAGTTATGATTAAAATCACACATTTACAAATGAATCAAATACAGTATAGAATAACCCACAAGGAGTTGATAAACCGTTAGATAAGTATATCTTTTTCCAATCCCTCCACACTAGTAAGATTTGACAAAATGTCAATTTTTAAGCGGAGTTTGAATTCATCATTTTCCTTTTCCTAGACTGGTTGCAATATTAAGTTTAAAAGACCAGTTCGTTCTGCTATTTTCATATAGTAGGAGGGGATTAGTTGGATTCATAACTTTCCCGCGGGGATTAGTGCTATGGGAAATACAAACAGCCGCGTTCAGAATTTAAACTCAGGTCACCATGTCCATTTTCTATGATGATAAATAGAGCGCTTCTTCTTACCGTTATCTTACCGTAATTATATATATATATATATATAATATATATATATATATATATATATATATATATATATATATATATATAAATAATAATAATAATAGGAAAAAAAAATGAATAAATAAAACAATTCATAAAATAAATAGATAAATGGATATATACTAAAACGAATAAATAAATAAAATAAAATTAAAAAATATATATAATATATATATATAAAAAATAACTAATAAAATAAATAAATAAATAAATATAAAATAAAAAGTAAATAAAACAAAATAATTTGAAATGAAATAAGATAAATATAATGCTAAAAAATAAAAAACAAAGCAGAATAGAATCTAGCAGACTCCATAATCGCAATTTTTTAATAAAATTAAGTTCATTCTAAGCTCCTAAAACCAACACACACACACACACACACACACACACACACACACATATATATATTAATGTACATGTACAAAGCACACACACTATAAATAACACACACATACATTAATGTACAGGAAATAGGCCACGCCCAAATAAACACACACACACACACACACACACACACACACACCCACTCATGGTGTTAGGACTGACCAAATACACCGCACACACACACAACAGGTTACAAGCCACCTGATAGACTGTAAATTCACAACACCCGCACCCATAAACAATCAAGTAATATCTGGAATTGTTAGTCTCAGACACATAGCAATAAAAAAAGAGATCAGATGATCCTGTTAATAAGCAAACAAAAAAAATAAAATAAAATAAAATAAAAAAATAAAACCTTGCTTAGAGGTGAATCCAGTCTGGAATAATAATTAAAATAAATAAAAAGAAATGATCAGACACACAGACATAAGCACCACGCACACAACAATACGCTTACATTTACACACACAAGCACGCGCACACACACACTTACACACACAAACACACACATAAGCAAGCACCCCAACCATACACATACACACACAGAATTTGGAAGAACCAAGACAGAACGAATCTAGCAGCCGCTAGGACAACTTCAGTTCCAGTATTCTTCTGAGGATGGGAATTTATTCCCGAAATATTGAGAAATAATGACAGGTTAACAAAAAACATCATAGTTACCTTCTTTTTTTCTTTACACTCGCATTGTGACAGCCTTCTAAACCACCAACAAACCAATATATATATATATACATAAAATATAATAATATATATATTATATATATATATATATAATAATATATATATCATATATTTATATATACATATATTTATATATATATATTTATCTTACCGTAAACAAATCAACTCCCTCATGCCGGTTGGGGTTGGAGAATATGCCGACCTTACCTCGACAGAGGATTGATCTCCCCCAATAGGGCAACGTTGGCTCTTAGTGACGACCCGTAATGTCCGAGACTAGATCGCAGTGGTGGGACAGTCTGTTACCCTGGTACAAAGTTGTCAAGGGACATGCAATGTACCACTTCAGCTCTGACTAGAGAGGTGAACGAAGGGTTCCGATCCGTTTAATCGACAGCACTTATCAAGCATCTATATGATCGTCCCGACCGTATTCCCACTGCTCTTATGGTAAACACCCAACCCTTTTTATCATATGGGTACTAGTAGGCGGTGGTTGTTTATCAATTCTATCAATTTATTAATGTTATTAATGGATATTTAAGGAAAATTATTTCTACAAGTTTTTAACTATCCACCTACAAACTACACACACACACACACACACACACACATACATATATATATATATATATAAGAGGAAGCGCATAGTGTAATGGTTAAAGTCATGGGAAATGGACTCGTCGCCTCGAGTTCAAATCCTGGATGTGGTAATTGCATTTCACTTAGTGCTGATACCCTTGGGAAAGCTGTGAATCCTACTCTCCATCCAGCTATGGGTAAATAGCAGGGCAGACTGAGTTCTTTAACCATGGCTAGGTAACCAGTCTAGGAGAAGGAAAACTCAAAATTCAAATCCATTGAACTCCGCTTAAGAATTTGACCTTGTGTCACATCCTGCTCGTGTGAAGGGATTGGTAAATAGATATATATATATATATAAGGTGGGTCAAAAATTATCGATATCATTTATTCTTTTTGACACACCTTGTATTCTGAAAATATAACGGTCCATACATTCATGTTTTTTTTTCAAAATAAAAGGTGTATAAAAAAGTACCAATTTTAAAGCTGTATTTACCAAGATATAAATATATCTTTATGGTATGTATATATACCAAGAATGAATGGAACGTTATTGAATATTTTCAGAATACAAGGTGTGTCAAAAAGTACAAAAAATCTCGATACTTTTTGACAAACCTTGTATATTTATATGATACTTCAGTTTGTATCTTTGTTGTGCCTTTTTGTTTTTGTTTTGTCTTTTTCTCTTGCAGTGTTTGGAAAGCATTAACAGTTGTGCTAATTGAAAATATTTTGTCTTTTCTTTTCTTTTTTTCTTTTTCTAGACGATGCTTAGAACGCAATGCTACAATTCCCTTCTATTCAAAATTCCCCCCGGCTTTCGTTTTTTTACGCCGACGAAATGTCTACAATATGGGGGTTGATATTTAAAGAGGAATTAATAGCTTTCAATATCAGGGAACCTGTGCGTTTGGCATTTCATCAAGACCTACAAACCAGTGAGGGTCATTTATCTCTTCGTTTACATTAGCCTCTCCCCAGGAATGCACTTTTAGAAATTGATTGAAAAAATTGAAAACTAGAATCGATACCTTCATCATCATGATCAAATCAAGCGACGAACTTCCATGATTCTCTCTCTCTCTCTCTCTCTCTCTCTCTCTCTCTCTCTCACACACACACACACACACACACACACATACACACACTCTCACTTTGTCGTAATTCGTTCCTTTCGGTCATCGTTCATGAGAGGTCATCCTCATAGTATCCAGTATCCTCACAGAGCTGATCAATATAGGTTTTTGCTGGTTAGCCTAATATGGCGTGTCCATGTGTATGTGTCCACAAGAGAACGCCACATATGTGTTCGTTCTTACTTTCCCAGCTGTATCCAGCATGTGTTGTTCGAATTACTTAGGTGGTTTGATGATAGGATGTAAGTGACCGTACAGCTTCTTTTTATTGGTTGTTGCTTCTGTTAAGTGCTTAAATGCCATCCTTGGCCAGTTGAAAAGGACTTAAAATAAGTAAGTCCTGAGTTATGGAATCCTTTGGTAAGCGAATAAGTCTTATCCTGCGTATTGTTAAAGGTCCAGTGATTAAATCCTATGTCCGTCGTCCACGAAAGTTCAAAGTAGCACAAGGTCAGTGTGCTCCGTTTAAGTATTGTATTAACAGCAGAGTACTGCCAGTGATTGGCCAAGAGCTTGGTCACATGATTCTCGGCGAGTCTATAAGTAGGAGCGGGCATCAGGCAAACACCTTATAAGAGAAAATGAAATTTGTTCAAAATTGTAATTTATTACGCATATAACAGTTTAGATTTGAATTTTCAGATTTTGTGTCTGAGTGGATATATGGATATAGAGTAACCTCTCATCTCCGCATAACCCATCACGGGACTTGGGATACAACGGTCAAAATCTATAGGCAAAAAAAGGAAAAAAAAACAAAAAAAAAACACACTTCCAAATCGTCAGCGATGTATTTAATCAGTTCACAAAGTGACTATGCGATCACAGCAGAAAATTTGTATTGTATTTTTTAAATCGTATATATCAATATTATTTCCCAATGGAGATAGATAGATAGATAGATAGATAGATAGATAAGGAGTGCAATTGATACTCTTCTAGGTGAGTGTGTCATGCTATATTTTTAAGTATTATATATATATAATATATATATATATATATATATATATATATATATATATATATATATATGGGGAGGAAATGTAGAACAAACATGGGATGTTACCATGTTACATTAACATTCAATTATGAACGCTAATCAACGAACAGTAACGAACCTTTTTCTGCTCATTTTCCAAACTCAACGCATTCAAAGCACCCATTATCTTTTAACTATATAAATCCTTTTTTCTCCTTGAATAATTTCATTGTCCTGAAGAAGGTTTCCTTTATAAACCGAATTGTTCGAACATCGACACCATGACTAATAAATGTCCATCCATAGAAATATTCCGTGTTTGCTCTACATTTTCTCCTCATACTCTCGGATTAATTTCCTCATTTTACTCCCATATATATATATATATATATATATATATATATATATATATATAGATAGATAGATATATATAGATATATATATAGATATAGATATAGATATAGATATTGGTTTGGAGGTTGATTTTGAAGGCTATCACAATGCAGGTGTAAAGAATAAAGTAACAATGGTGTTGTGTGTTAACCTGTATTTTATTCTTGGATTTTCGAGATAAAATCTCTTTTTCAGAAGATCACTGGAACTGAAGTCATCTTGTTTTAGCATTTCTAGTTAAATGAAATTTTATTTTGTGAAAATGATGGTATCTTTATAACTGTATTCTCGTGTTGCATGTTTACGTGAATGCGTTTTTTTTGTTTGTACGTGTGCGTATGTTATGCGCGTGTGCATGAAAATGCGTGTAGGCTGTGACGTTATGAGTGTATCCACGCGCGGGTGTGCATATGAATAACCGTATCCACGTGCGTATGTGCGTATAAAAGAGAGTATTTGTGTTTGGTGGCCATGGTGATGTATAATATTTCGTGTTGGATGTACTATAAATCAATTTAATCCTTTCTTATAATTATTACACCATTGTTACCTTATTATTTGTCTATGTATATATAGTAGATATTTATTTAAGCCATATATACATATTTTTAAATCATTTATATTATGATCATAACTACTATTTACTATAGTTGTTTTATGATTCTATAATAATCCCTCCCCATCTACGGACTGTAATGTGCCACAATATTAATCCGCCAATGAATTTTGTCTGTGTATATATTTTGTATGAACAGTAAGGTTTTACATTGGACAGTTTACTTTTCAGTATTTTATACAAGTGTTAATTATATAAAACCTGTCATTGTTCCAGCCCAGAGGTAAGAAATATCAAATGAAAAGTCTCAAATCAACCAATTCGACTTGGGGATTGTTCACCGTGCTGGTGAACTTGCTGGAATACGACATTGCAGTAAGCGAATTCGAACTCACTCGTGCTATGAATGAACGGTACGAACAACATCATCTCAGCTATGTGTTAAATAGTACCACACCTATTCTTCTATAAGTATTGTTTTGACATTATATAATCGACAAAGGTTGATATGTCATTAACCCCCCCCCCCAAACAAACAATTCAAATTAGTTGCTAATGACATTATATCATTAACCGATCTTTACTTAATTATAATATAGGAGTGTTAATTTCCCCCTCTCTTTATATATCTCTCTATCTTTCTATATATCTCTCTCTATATAAATCTCTCTCTATCTCTCTATCTCTCTCTCTCTCTCTCTATATATATATATATATATATATATATATATATATATATATATATATATATTGGTTAGGAGGTTAATTTAGAAGGCCATCACAATGCAGTTTGGAATAAATAAAAATAATAATACGGTAACAATGGTGGTGTGTGTTGACCTGTTTTTTTTTTATTATTTCTTGAATTTTCGAGGTAATACCTCTTTATCAAAAGAATTGAACTGAAGCAGTACAGCTATGGCATTTCTTCCGCTATTTCTTTCAGCTATGGCATTTCTTCCGAAATGCCATAGCTGTACTGCTTCAGTTCAATTCTTTTGATAAAGAGGTATTACCTCGAAAATTCAAGAAATAATAAAAAAAATACAGGTCAACACACACCACCATTGTTACTGTATTATTATTTTTTATTTATTCCAAACTGCATTGTGATGGCCTTCTAAATTAACCTCCTAACCAATACATACACAATGCTTCAAGCAAATTATGAAACTCTCTTATATATATATATATATATATATATCTTTCTATATATATCTATATCTCTCTATATCTATCTCTGTCTCTTTCTCTCTCTCTGTCTCTGTCTCTGTCTCTGTCTCTCTCTCTCTCTCTCTCTCTCTATATATATATATATATATATATATATATATATATATATATATATATATATATATATATCTTTCTCTTGCTCAAGATTTTCATTATCATTCTACTTCAAAATTGTATCAACAAATATTTAGAGTAGTATTGAATTAGAGAAAATTTAATCAGTTAAACTAACCAAATTAGAATAAAATAGTATAATGTATAATACAAACTGTTAGTTTTGACGGAGTTATTCATTGTAGATAAATTATCTAAACTGATCTCTAAAACTGACTTCGATAAGAACCCGTATATCGTAATCAAAGTAGACAAAAAGCAAAAAGACAAAGCGGTGAAAGTAATAAAAAGCCAAACGATTAATAAATAATTAGATATTTTCAGAGAACCTGGGAAGCTGAAGAACATAAAGGTGACAATTGTAAAGAAGACTAGACAAACTGAAGACTATTGAAGAGAATCGAGACAATATAGTTAAAATACTGTAAAAATCAGCTAGAATAATTGGAAGAATCTTGCAGATCTGGGGAAACGCACTGCCACTTCTGTAAAAAGCCACCATTTAAAACTGGTGTGAAAAATTTACTACTACTACTACTACTACTACTACTACTAATAATAATAATAATAATAATAATAATAATAGAGAACTGGTAGATTTTTCAGTCCCAGCAGTTCACTGGGTGAAGAAAAAAAAAACGAAAAGATAGACAAATACCTGGTCGTTTGGCAGTGAAAAATATATGTGTGTGAAAGTGATACCAGTTGTAATTGGTACTCTAGAAATGGTCTTGAAAAGTTTAGAAAACAAAATAGAGGAATTGAAAATCAGAGAAAGAATTCAGACCACCCAGACAACAGCATTATTAATATCAGCTATTATAATCCGAAATGTCCTGAAGTCCAAGGAGTGAAATAATGATAAACCTTTCTGGGATTTTGAAATACAAACAAATAATTATTCCTGGCTAGAAGACCATACCAAGTGTTGATTAACAAGAAAAAATATTATCTCGTAGATTTTCTGGTTCCAGTTGACTACAGAGCGAAAATGAAAGAAAGCTAAAAGATTAAAAAAATACTTGGATCTTGCCAGAGAGCTAAAACGGAATGAGTATGAAGTGATATCAATAATATTTGGTGGACCGGGAACAGTTCTCAAATGCATGGAAAAGAGGTTGGGGGGATTGGAAATCAGAGAAAGAATCGAAACCATAGACAACAGCATCATTATTATCAGCATAAATGCTCTGAAGAGTCCTGGAAACCTGAGGAGACTTGCTGTAACTCAGACTCCAGGGAAAGACCACCAGTTAAACTGATGGGAAACACTCACGATGAACCAATTTTGTATACGCACAAATGGGAATCCGTTCGAGAGAATGAGTCGCATAAAATTCTACAGGATTTTGAAATACAGAAAGATCACCTTATTCTAACCAGATGAACAGATCTAGTATTAATTAGCAAGAAAAAAACTGTCACCTAGTGGATTTCGCCGTTAATGGATGAATGAATATTTCTAACTTCCTAGTGAACTAAAACAAACTGTAGGACATGAGGGTGAAGTTGATACTAATTCTAGTAGGTGGCTATGGAACGGTACCCAAGAGTTTGGAAACGAGACTAGAGATATTAGAAATTAAGGTAATAATCGAGACTATACAAACAACAGTACAAATATCGGCTAGATTACTCATAAGAATCCTTGAGACCTGAGGAGACTTGCAGCTGTTGTAAAAAAAAAAACACAGGGTATGATATACTACTACTACTACTACTACTACTACTATTGATAATAATAATAATAATAATAATATAATAATAATAATAATAATTTTGACCATACAACAAAATGGTATATGCATAAACCAGAATCTGTTCTTGAGAACGAAACGCATAAATTTCTCTGGGACTTTGAAATAAAAACGGATCACCTTATCTCAGCAAGAAGAACAGACCTAGTGTTAATAAACAAAAAAGAAATAACTTGTCAACTGGTCGATTTTGCAGTTCCAGCAGATCACAGGGTGAAGCTAAAAGAAAATGAAAAAATGGACAAATACTTGGACCTTGCCAGAGAACTGAAAAAGTTATGGAATATGAAAGTCAAAGTTATACCAATTGTAGTTGGGGCACTTGGAACGGTCCCAAAAGATTGGAAAAGGGTTTGGAAAGTCTGGAAATCAGAGGAAGAATTGATACCATCCAGAACACTGCACTGTGCAAACTGCCAGAATACTCAGAAGAGTCCAGGAGACCTGAGGAGACTTGCTGTGAAAGACCATCAGCTATCACTGATGTGAAAACTCAAAAGGAGTAAATAATAATAATAATAATAATAATAATAATAATAATAATAATAATAATAATAATATCTATGTGAGTTTGAGACGCTAAACATTCTCAGAAACTTTGAGATACAGACAGATCACTTCATCCGGGCAAGAAAACACCACATAGTGTTAATTAACAAGAAGAAAAACATGTCATTTCCTGCATTTTGCCGTCCAGGCAGATCACCGAGTGAAAGTGAAAAGATAGATAAATACTTGGACCTCGTAAGAGAAGCGAGAAAACTGAGGTACATGATAATAACGGTCGTATCAATTGTAACGGCCTCTAAGCGTCTGCAAAAGAGTCTGGATGAACTGGAAGGAAGAATTAAGACTATCCAAACTATGGCATTGTTAAGATGAGATAGAATACACAGAAGAGTCCTGGTGACCTGATGAGACTTGCTGACACTCATTTTCGAGTGAAACACCGGCTAAGACGGGTATGCAAAAACTCGAATGGAGCGAAATAATAACAAATATAATTGATATCAGAAATGCAAGAAGTCTTTAAGAGAATTTACATTGTACCTGCCAAAGTTTTTTGTTAAGACGAATATGTCAACACTGTACCAAAATAAACAATTGAGACATGATGAATCTTATAGTATATTCTTAAGGAATAAATATAATCATTGTCACCATTTAGACGAAGCAAATAGAAAAGTGATGAAACTAGGAAGTGTTTATTGCTGTTTTGGGGACAAAAGTCTGTCAACAACAAAGAAGAATTGTGTGAAAATGTCTACAATAAGACATTCTGATAGAATGCAAACAAACAAAGCTTTATATATATATATATATATATATATATATATATATATATATATATATATATATGTTTGTGTATGTGTGTGTGTGTGTGTGTGTGTGTGTGTGTGTGAGAGAGAGAGAGTGAGGGAAAATGGAAGTAATACAGATGGTATGTAAATATTTAAGACATGAAAAAACAAGGTATTCAGAGGAAGATGTTACAAATGCCATTTGTAACATCTTCACCTGACGATTGTTGACGCATGAAACCAAAATGGTCGTGAATGTTCCTTTGTCACCAAATAAATGGATATGTACCTTTATATATTTATTACATTATATTATATTATATTATATATATATATATATATATATATATATATGTTTGTGTATGTGTGCGTGTGTGTGTCTGTGTGTGTGTGAGAGAGAGTGAAGGAAAATGGAAGTAATACAGATGGTATGTAAATATTTAAGATATGAAAAAACAAGGTATTCAGAGGATGATGTTATTATTGTTAGAGGTATTAGCTAACGTTAAATACGTCGGTTTGTATTTTTAAATATCATCAGAGTATTGATAATATGTGATATTGAAAGTTCGGAATAATATTCAATATGAATATGAAAAGAAAAAAAAAAGAGACAAACTTTGTATTCAATACACGTTAGTAATGTTTTATCTAAAGAATTGTGGGACTTAATCTGTGATCGAAATTCTTTTAAAAAGTAAAGAGTCAACTTTAGATACTGTTATTATTATTCTCACTCCTTTTGAGGTTTTCACATCAGCGTCAGCTGATGGTACTCCACTGGATTCTGAGTGACAAAAAATCTCCACAGATCTCCAGGACTCCTCTGAGTATTCAGGCCGATTGCAGCAATGGGTGGTCTCAATTCTTCCTCTGATTTCCAGATCCTCCAGTCGTTTTTTATTTTCATATTTTGGGACCGTTCCAAGTGCATCAACCACACTTTCTATCACTTTCACCCTCATATTCCATAGCTTTTTCAATTCTCAGGCAAGGTCCAGGTATTTGTCCATCTTTCGTGTTCTATCAACTTCACCCTGTGATCTACTGGAACCACAAAGTCCACCAGTTGGCATGTACTCTTTTTTTCTTTTGTTAATAAACACTAGATCTGGTCTCCTGGCTTACAGCTTCGATGGACTGGCAACAGTGTCCGCGTGTGTGAGTTCAGGGGCATTTAATAGCAATTCTACAGATACTTAGTAAACAGCAGTTTTTGGCTGGAGACACACGAGGCATAAGGGTCGTGTTAAAGGTCAATTCGAAATGTGCAGATATAAATCCCCGGAATTTTGAAATTCCTGCTTCTGTCATAAGCATCTGATACGACCAAAAATGACAACAACTTCAACCCTGACCTTTGCCACTTGCAACCGGCGCCACGGATTTATGTTTGCTC
>CM042141.1:104885069-104925069 GCA_023376005.1 Doryteuthis pealeii | reverse complement strand
TTAACTGCGTAAAGATTAAAGGTTGAATAAAAAGAATGGAAAGTGGCTCGAGAAAAAGTGGCGCTGATTAGTGAGCCTTTTTTTTTTATTATAGAGAACAGACCGGAAATTAGAAGCATTGCGAGAGTAGGGAAGGTAAATATTTTTGGTTTCAGTGAGCTTGAGAGTGAATAGCGAGACAGTGTGAAAGAGTAACGTTAGACCAAGAGAGTGTAGTGAGGACGTCGTCGAGACAGATACTACAGGTCGATCCTGTAATAATCGTTAAATCACAAAAAAACACTGGCATTTCAATGCATTCCGACAAGTTAATCATTCTCATTTTATGTTCAACTGGCATGGCGGCTCGAAGTTGTCCGGGATTTAAAGAGTTAAAAATAAATCTCTGATCTATATTTTTATGTAGATTATTATAAATCTTTTTACTATATATGTGTTTTTGTATCTTATATGATCTTCCATGTAGGGAATAATAATAAGACCACTACCTGATATATATATATATATATATATATATATATATATATATATATATATATATATATATACACTTTGTTGGGTACCAAGTTTCTCGAGTGGAAATGGTCCATAATCACGATACCCCTGGTATTTAAGGCCTTTATTATTATATATATATATATATATATATATATATATATATATATATATATATATATTAGGTTTTTATTTTTTCTGTTGACTTTTATTATCTCTAATATGAATATAGCCTAAATTATATCTAAAATGGAAATGCAACCGACAGAATTAACAACACTATTTATTCTAATCATTTCTAGACATAATTTCAAAAAGGTAAGTAAGATATACGTTAATCTTATTTTGTTTTGATTTTTCAATTCTCAATTCCTTAATATTTTCACATATATTTATTTCATGCTTCGAAAGAGTCCAGTAAAAATAATTTTGTTCCCAAAAAGATTTCTCTTAAAAAGTCTTTACTTCAAATAAATATTTTTGGGAATAAATATTTTTTCATAAAATCTTAACTATATATATATATATATATATATATATATATATATATATATATATATATATATATATATATATATATATATATATATATATATTTGTGTGTGTGTGTGTGTGTGTTATATTTCGTAGCAAATTATGTATTAAATTCAAGTCACGTTATCATTCCTGTTTACTAACCTGTTGGCTACCATCTTTTTTAAGCATCCCTCATCTTTATGAATACGAGTAACAGGCTTGGTTAAATAAATAATGAACATATATACGATAAAGTTAAAATATATGGAAGCGCGTGGTGTAATGGTTAAAGTCATGGGAAATGGACTCGTCGTCCCGAGTTCAAATCCTGGACGTGGTAATTGCATTTCACTTAGCGCTAATACCCTTGGGAAACGTATGAATCCTACTCTCCCTCCAGCTATGGGTAAATAGCAAGGCAGACTGGGTTCTTTAACCATGGCTAGGTAACCAGTCTAGGAGAAGGAAAACTCTGAATTCAAACCTGTTGAACTTCGCTTAAGAAATTGATCTTGTGTCGTATCCTGCTCGTGCGGAGGAGTTGGTAAATATATATGTATATACGATAAAGTTAAGTCGATTAGTGTTATAACTCTGAGTGGGAGACCGAGAGGGGTGTGAGAAACGGTATATATATATTATATATATATATATATATATATATATATATATTTATATACGGTTACGTCACTGTCCCGTTCATTGTATGTAGATGTCGTGATGAAGGTTAAATGAAATGTGCTCAAAGTCGTCAAATATCCGTAGAAGGATAGACGGTCAGGAATTTCGGATAATTTGATTATTTGTCAAAGTCTCAAAGAATCCGATGCTGTCTATTGAACGGTGAAGAATGAATAGCTACAGACCCTAATACCATTAAGCGCTTGACACTTTCGTTGGCTGCAAATTAGACTAGAGGTTCCTGACGCCTAAATGCGCTCGCTATGATTCAGCTGGGATTTTTATATAAACAGTTATCTTTCTGATCAATGTGGGACGTGCGAGCCAGACAGAGAGACAAAGAATGGTGTATTGATATAAAATTAGAAGGATGAGACTACAGCGAAGAAAAAAAAGTGTGTTGATATTATTAAAGTATTACCAAATGGGAAGATTGAATATATAAGTTATTTCCCTGACGATCGATGGTATGTAGAGGTGCGAGATAGACATAGTGACGGACAGAAGCGGGAAATAAGTATTGATAGGAAATCAATTTCATTGAACAATGTTTTCTTGCCTAACTTTGTTGAAGTATTAACATAGAGACAAGTAGAAATGCATTTATTGAAGATATATTGATTAACATACTAGCAGGAGCTGTATTGGCTGGTTGGTTGGTTGGTTGGTTGGTTTGGTTTTACGACATGTCAACCCCTTTGGGTCATTTTAAGCTGATTACGTTTATTTGTACATTCTTGATATGTACTCAAATTTTTACAAAACATTTTTGCAAATTCATTTTTTCTATTTAACCCATGGAACCCTAACAGTTATAACCACTCCGGGTCACAGTGGACCTTTGAGTAACAGGATCAAGGGGTGCTCCACACTTCCCAGACCTCCATAACTGGAACCTCACCATCGGATAGAGTTTAAAGTCATACCCAGAACAAAAAGATCCTCAGCCATCGCCTTCTAGCATATATATGTTTTTAAAAAAATGTTTTAAAAAGCTGCTAAGGTTTGACGTGAGCAGCCGGTTGATCGGAGGTGGCTCGACAACCGCCCGTCTAGCCTAAGTAAAGGCCAAAGTGGAATGTTGCATGTCATGGCGCAAGACCTGTGGATATACCACATTATGAGAATCCAATTAGTACAACGTTTAGTATGTTTACTTAAGAGCTATTTCTGAATATTTCAATGTCTAAAAAGTATAATAATCTCTATATAACAGTCTCTCACACTTTTTATTTTTTCTTCTTTTCATCTTTTCATTATAGTCAATTGAAACAGATTAGCATTATTACTTCCGTGCTTCTCCCTCTCTCTCTATCCTTCCCCAACTCTCTTTTTTCTTTTTAATTGGGTTGGATAAATTCATATCCCTTAAACTGGTTTGGTCGTACGGGTACAACTTGTGTAGGATAGCACAAAGATAAATTAATGGATCCCATTTTCTCTAGTTCTACAAGTGGCTTGAATTGATAGTGTTCCTTCTCCTAGACCCGTTGACTTACAAAGGACAAGAAGCGCAGTCTGCCCTATTATTTTACGCATAGCTGCATGGAGAACAGTTGAATTTATACATTTCCCATGAGTTATTAGCGCTATATGAAAAGCAAACAGTTTCATTATTTTAAATTCCATTTCTTTCGATGATAACCGTAATGCATTGAGCGCCCGTGCAATTAATCCAGATTATGTCTAAAACGAGAGACACTTCAAAGGACATGGAATCCATTTAAATCTGTGTACATATGTTACTTGAACTGATTGCCTATATATATGTATGTATGTGTATGTATGAGAATATGTATGTGCATATGTATATTTACGTGTACGTATGTGTGTTTGCGTATGTGTTTTCATGTATATATATATGTGTGTGTATATATATATATATATATATATATATATATATAGTAAAATGGTATATTTTACTAAACCTACTGAAGTATTGAGAATTTTCATATTCCTTAATAACCCCGACTTATTCGGCTAATTATTTTACTTTCTACGTTAAATTACCTCCTTTTCATAAACACACACACACTCACACACCCACACACACACACACACATATATATATATATATATGAGTGTGTGTATATGTTTATATGTCTGTATATATATATATATGTATATGCGTTTATACATATGTATATGTGGGTATATACATATATATATATAATAATATATATAATATATATATATATATATATATATATATATATATATATATATACGTGTGTCTCTGTGTGTGTATTTACCAACTTCTACGCACGAGCAGGATGCGACACAAGGTCAATTTCAATGTGGAGTTTAACGGGTTTGAATTCAGAGTTTTCCTTCTCCTAGAGAGGGTGCCTTACCAAGGTTGAAGAGCTCAGTCTGCCCTACTATTTACCCATAGCTGGAAGGAGAATAGTTGGATTCATACCTTTTCCAAGGTTATGTGAAATACAAACAATTTCGTCTAGGATTTGAACTCGGGTCGACGAGTCCATTTCCTACGACTCTAACCATTATGCTAAGCGCCTCCACTCATATGCACACACACATATGTGAGTCTGTGTGTGGCTATATATATATATATATATATATATATATATATATATATATATATATATATATATATATATCCATTCAATGAATCTTTTAGGTCTTTTTAAAGCATTAATATATATATATATATATATATATATATATATATATATATATATATATATATATATATATATATATTAATGCTTTAAAAAGACCTAAAAGATTCATTGAATGGAGAAAAAAAAATTTTTATTTTCCCTTCACCCCCCCTTCTATTGTAAAAAAAACTTTTTTATTCCATACAATGAATCTTTTAGGAGGTCTTTTTAAAGCATTAATAAAATTCTCTACCCCCAAAAAATTATATAATATATATATATATATATATATATATATATATATATATATATATAGGGGTTCGGAAAATACAGAATAATGGTTGTCGATGTGAATATACAATTTCTTAATTTTGTTTCGATCATATTTTCTCTTACTATATAAAATCTGTAAACGGAATGAGAAAAATACTGACGAAATTAACTTATGGTTTACATGAACAACCTGAAATCAAATTACCACATTATGATTGCATTAATCGATTGTCTTTTAACATTTGAACATTGTCAGAAATAACGAGCGAAAACGTATTAAAATTTATTACATGTTTTTATTACCGAATATAAATTCCAGAAAATGCAGACTATTTTACAAATTAGAGGAAATTCGCTATTGTATAATTTATTCACTAAAGTGACATATTTCCCCCTTGTCTTTTACACAAAGGTCAGGTGTTGGCATCGCATGCCAAAATATGAGGTCTGTTTAATTTGAATTCTTGACGCCGTATAGGTCAAAGTCGGGACATTTTGTGATTCAATATCACCAATATATATTAATTTTAGTTACATGAAATTGTCGCTATATATTCCAACAAATATAACATTCTTTTTCTGGAAACATAGTCCTAATGTCAGACACATCGGAAGAGTCAGATATAATTCTAAATTATGGAAATTTGATACTACTGATAAGATAAAACGAGAATTCTTCGAAGACACAGCCTTATCATTGCTACTGCCCCTAACGAAGCTCTTGGAACATAAACTAGATGGTTAAAAATGTTTTAAACTGGCTTAAACAAATCGTGGAAGTAGCATCCCATGAGAAAACAGTTGTACGGTCACCTGTCGTCAGTTAGACAAACTATCCACGTGAGGCGAACAAACCATGCTGGTCACTTCTGAGGAAGAAAGGACGAAATCTTAAGTGACGTTCTCCAGAATACACCTACACTTGGACACTACTGTATAGGTCAACCAGGAAAAAGCTATAATAAAAAGCACTGTATGGATTCTGGTTGCTGAATCCTTTCTCCACTTGATCTGAAGATCGCACAGGCAAGAAACTGTCAGTAACAATGCACCGTTAACTTCATCTCCACGCTACGCGAATGTAGATATAAGATGCTTTATTCACGATATTGAGCACTATTTACTTATAAATATAGCTCACCATATCATCAATATTAATATATGTATACATGTGTGTTTTTGCGATCGTTGAATTGTTGTCTAAATTACGCAAAAAACAAAATTATTTATAGGTTAAACTTTATCTGATATATTTACCAAAATTGTAAGAAAATATCTTGAAATACTATGGATTAAATTAATGAAAAAAATCACCATTATGGCCATAAGATGACTTCGGAATCTCATGCAAGCTTTTCCGATGGTCTCCGTGTTTAAATTGGTAAATACTGCCGTTATTATTGCCTTTACTCTTTTGCTCAATCTCGCCCGACACATAATAATCAAAGGAATTGCAATTTCAGGAGTTAGGCGAACAGACGTTAGTGGTGATGTTTTCGCAATAGTTTTCTCACAGCTTATACTGTTTTCTCCTGTGCAGATACCCCAGGTCAGAGTTATGGTATTCCAGCAGCCACCCCTTTTATACAATGCGATCTCTTTGAGGCCCTTGGTGTAGGTGTCCGTGTTGGGAGGCATTGTGGGAAGATGAATGGAGGTATAACGCCAATATCACTTGTGACCACCCCAAACTATAATAATGTTGTGTGTTTGCTTTTCATCACAATCACAGCAAACCAATCCTGGCAGAAATCATTCTCATCTGAGAAAAAATCAAAACATGTTCAGTTGTAGAGATGTTTGAGTCGGATTGTTTTTTTTTATTATAAGCCGTGCTACAATTCACCACCTATATTTATACACTAGGCGGGGTCAAGTGGTTTATTCCTCCGACAATCAACAGCCATAATGCGTGGCTTGTTGACTACTTAATCACTAATACTGACAGATGTTCATTTGCAATCATTGACGAAGGAATTTACAACCAAAGGATTCTTTACCAAGGATTTCCACTGGACAAGCACTCTTGCTTGAAACCTAAAGGATGGCCCATGAAAACGTAACACCAATCATTGATTTGATCCTTACAGAACTTCATTCTCATCTGAGAAAAAACAACAACAAAAAAACATATTCAGTTGTAGAGGATGTTTGAGTCTGTTGAAAAGAATTGCAATGCGTTCTTTTATTTTGTTTTTCCTGGCTTGTGATAAACATTGACCCATTCTTATCTTGTATGAGAAACACCGAATGTTTTCATACACTACCCACTTCATATGAAAGACAGGGATTCATATGTCCCTGGCCATGAGTCTAACTGACTTGCTAGGATCATTGTCAACGATGGCCTGGATTTCACCAAGAAAATCGGGAATTCCTTCTTATCAGATCTGTCTGAGTGAGACTTCCGAGCCGATGTACATTCATAATCACCATTGGACTCATGCAACTGTTTTAGAATCCTCAGCCCTTTTATCAGATTGACATTGAAACTCTCTAAAATCTTCATATTAGAGCTTCCGGTGTGAATTCCAAGCAGTATAGCATACCATTTCCAAATTTTCGGAAGACTTTAATTGAATCATGGTGCTGCATTCCACAAAGACAGTGCCTACCTTAGACTAGTTTGCTGCACAGTAGACAACGCCTGCAACAAATACAGCGTATGCTGAAAATTAATAATTTAAAATGGCGTCAATTTACTCATCCCGCCATATATATATATATATATATATATATATATATATATATATATATATATATATATATAAGGTGTGTCAAAAATGTATGGATATTTTTTGACACACCATGTATTCTGAAAAAATGACGTTCCATTTATTGTTCTTTTCTATCTTAGTAAATACACCTTGCTACGTTTTGACACACCTTGTATTCTAAAAAAACAATGAACGGAACGTTATATGTTGGGTGAATACACAGTATGACAAAAATTACAAAAATCTCAATACTTTATTGACACACCTTATATATATATATATATATATATATATATATATATATATATATCTGTGTGTGCGCGCGCGCGTGTGTGTGTGTGTGTGCGTGTGTGTGTGTGTAAAGCCACACTTTTTTAATTACAGAATAAATAAGAATCGTTGTTAAGCTATATATCATGCACAATTTGCCATAGATAAATTTTAATGAAACTATCTCGTCATGAAGTCATACATATTTATTGCCACAAAAAATTTAGATACTATTTTCTAATGTACTTTTCTTAGCACAGGGATGCGTGATAGAGTCTTCTGTGAAATCTATTAGATTCGCAAAACAGCGAATTGAGAAATGAATAATTCACGTGAACATAAAACTATATTTTACGTTAATTTTAGTCCATGTTTTTTTTTATCGTCAAGTGGCGGATTGCCGAAGATTAATTTGTTATTGATTTCCCGATGTACTTTACGTTCTGCCTTTCCCTATCTCAAAACTCTTTTCCATATGTATGAATAGTATAATATGAATTTGTTCACTTAATGTAAGTCGTGCTTACATAGGTTATTTCTGTTGATGTGTAAACACTGACATTGATCTCTTGATGTAAAATTATTTGTTAATATCATCGATATTTAGATAGAGGGGAGTCCCCGTAGAGTTGTTTGTTGGATTTTACGGCATGTCGACCTTTTTTGGATTATTTTAAGCCAAAGACGTTTTGTTATATTCATGCCTGATGGGTATTCAATTTTTAAAACTCATTTTTTCTATTTAACCCATTAATGGCGTACAAACAGGTACTATCACTCTGGATCAGAGTAGATACTCCACATTTCCCAGAGTTCCAGAATTGAAAATCCACCACTAGATGCAGTTTAACGTCATACTCAGGACATTAAGAACCTCAACCACCGCTTTCTAGCAGATATATGATAAAAACGGTTAGGTGTTGCCAGAAGGGCAATAGAGTCGGAACAATCATTGAGTTACATGGGCTTGGCGTGACCAGCCGATTGATTTGAGAGGGTCTTTCCGACCACCCATCTAGCCTAGGTAAGGGCCAAAGTAGAGTGCTGTGTATCATTGACTAATCATACATCAGGGGGGCATCCTTAAGTCTCACAGGTCACCACCCAAAGCCAACAGGTGGCCCCATTATGAGGGAGTATTACCCCTCTGCAGCGGTGCAGTCAGTGTATTCAATAGCCCCAGCCAACAGGATGGGTACTGGTTTGGGACAACGTAGTAAGCGAATTAAAACTCCCGTCGGGCCTAATACCCTTGCGTAAACATAAAGCCACTCATTAGATACTATTTCAACTATTCTTCTACAATGATGGATTTGGCATTGAATAATCCACTAAGGTTTATATGCTATAAAATAAAGAAACCAAACAAAACATTTGATATTTGAATGATTCTCCAAAGTTTTATTCAAATTTAGGTCACGATTTGCTCAAAATCATTAATGTCCGTTGTAATATGTGTTTGTTCAAAAACATATGATTAGTGTTCCCAATATCCATGGGTAGTATAAAGTGAATTTTTCACTTAATATTGTGGATTATTTTGATATATAAGGTGTGCTTCAATACACAACTTAAATTTATAGACTAAGCGAAGTCACGTGGTTTGAACCTCAGCCAATCAACAGCCCGAATACCTGGCTGGTTAACAACTTAATCGCCGATACTGAGAGACGTCCATTTGCAATCATTGACGAAGAACATGCAATACTAAGGAGAACCAAGGAACAACCAAAGGATTCTTTACTAAGGATCGCGCTCTGCTTAACACAAAGGATCTCCGCTGGACAAACGCTCTTGCTTGAAGCCTAAAAGATGGCCACTAAAATCGTAACTCTTGTTTACATAGGTTACTTCTGTATGTGTGTAAACAAGGTTATTGATCTCTTGATATAAAATTATTTGTTGGTATTATTGATATGTAGATAAAGGAGAGTCTTCGGGAGTTGTGTTTAAAGCACTGAAAAACGACATCGTAGTAAGCGAGTTCGAACTCTAGTTGCACTCTTACATTCTTTCAATTACTAATAACCTTGGAAAACGGTTACATTTGACCCACAGATAGGACTCTGACAGTTGTTACCACTCCGGGTCTGAGTGGACTGGTGAGTAATGGACAGGAACGGTTAATATTTTTCTATATATACAAAAATAAATCAAGTATCTAATATGGTGTTTGTATGAAATACATTACATAGAATAATTAGCGATTGTAAATCTCTGTGGCGTAGTGATTAATGTTCTATGACATCGGAGTAAACTACTATTTTCACTTTCGAATTAATACCCTTGCGGAAATGTATGAAGTCACTCATCCCCGATTTACAGATTAAACAGTACGGTGACTGGTCTTCTATGAGAATGGCGTTGCTATTAAATAACCTTCGAAGGACATAATATTGATCAGACAATCTAACAATTTCAGTATTTAAAGCAGGAAATGTTGATATTTTATTTTATCAAAATGAAATGAAATGAAGAAATTATAATTAATATACAAAGTGGAAATATGCCCCATTATCAATGATTGCTCCGAAATGGTGTTTTACCCCAGTAATTAGGCAGTGAACGATAGTTTATACACATGAAGTAAACAAGCATATATTAAAATCGTTTAGAAATTTAAAAAAAAACTGTCATAAAGTATCTTAATAATGAGAATGGAATCGTCTGTTTTCCTACAATTAATGTCTGACGAAACCTTGGAAGAGAGAAACAATTAGATCCCAGAATTTGTTAACTTAACTAAGCACTTGCTAATTTCTTTGTTCACCTTGTATCTTTGCTTAATACACCTTTTTTTCTATCCTTAATACTCCTTTTTTTTTTCTTATACACGAGTTACCAGAATAGCTCACAGGGATTGATATGCCATCAAAACCAACCAACCAACCGAAAATTCGTTGTGGAAAATATATGACTTGAAATTTTATATCAGATAAAGGTCAAACATAAATTTTAAGAAACAAATTATTTTTTCTTTCAAATTAATTGCTGGTTCCTTTCAATATTTCTTTGCGTAACTAAATTAGGAATTTGCAATTAAATTTAAAAATTCGCAAACTTTGAACTTTTAGCAAAAAAATAAAATAAATTGAAATAAAAGATATACATCATCGACTTCGTCCTGACTTTTATAAATTGTACAAAGAAAATTCACTTTTAAGAAATAACACCAACGTTACATCAAATTGAGGATATTTATTGTCATTCAAGTTTTTTTAAACAATACTTCTTAAAGATGAGACAGTAGTTTTTTTTCTTTTCGTTTTTAAAAAATTAAGTTACGACTTCAATGTAAAATTGCATAAATTTTTCTTTTCATTTTAACTAATTTTATTTTTCCAATTTTTCAATTGTCAACTTTATTTTTCTATTCAATTTAAAAAAAAATATAAAACAAACAATAAAGTTCCAATTATAATTGCTTAGTGAAATAAAAATGAATAATGATGATTAAAAATAAAATTTAATTTTTAAAATGAGGATGCATTCATGTGTAAACCATGAATAAAATTGATAACAAATTTTCTTGTCAATAAAAAATAATTGAAAATAAATTAAAAGAAAGAGAAAAATTCGAATTGAATTTTTTGAAATTAAAATTAAATCAGAAAACGAGAAGGGAATTATTTGTTTCTAACTAAACAAAGAAAATGTACGTAAAAATCTTATGGGATTTATTGTTTGATTTATCTAAATAAATAATTAAGAAGGAAAAACACTTAAAATACATTCATTGAGAATAATTTGAATTTCTTTTAGATCAGCACTGGGTTATATGGGGCTTTATTAAAAAAGGAACATGTTTTGATTTTGACAGGACCGACCAACAGAGATTATATTAGAGGAAGGGGAGAAGGGGAAGAGGAAGAGAAAGAGATAGAGACAGATAATAATAATAATAATAATAATAATAATAATAATAATAATAATGAGAAGAAGAAGAAGAAGAAGAAGAAAAGAAGAAAGTAGAAGAGACAAAAAGAGAGAGGTAAATATTTGGTTTCAGTTTATTTGTTATCTGTTATATCTATACACATACTAATACATGTTTAAATTTATTATTATATCTTATTATAATAGAGTTTGTATTTCTGTCTGTCTGTAACCGGAACTATATCAGTATCGGAGTCACAATTCCCTTAGTTATTTACGTCACATTCTCCATGATTTTACTTTTATTTAAACATCAATTATTAATAAAATTGTTTTGCATTATTAATACTGCTGATCTTATCTACATAATAATAACATGCAATTTTATTTATATATACAAATAAAAAGCAGTGTTACAGTGTTAACGAGAAGGCTAATTTACATATTGATATTAATAGTTTGATTTTAATGAATATATACTTAGTATTATTGTTTTCTAATTGTTTAGTTTTATCTTAATGAATATGAGCAAAAATCTCAGAGATAAATAAGTTAACAAACAGAAATAACTGTAGTTTTATTATCTACTTCTTAATTTAACTAAAGAGTTAAATTAGGAAAATTCAGCAATGAAAGACGGGGGTAATGGAAAATGACAAAAGAGTTAGTTTCAAAGTTGTTCTATTTTCGATTCAAATCATTTCAAAATGTTTAAAATCATTTTATGTGCATTATTATTGAGTTTCATTGGTCTTTCTAACTAAATATATTTCATCATAATAAAACTTAAATACTTGCGCCCGAAGGATGCATATTTTTGCTAGTATATGTAATTGCTCTATCGCTAAATATTCAGCACTCCTCTAAGAATACCGCCAAATCTTACTCCACCACTGACTCAGCAAGTGAGATACCGATAACCATACACTATATATATATATATATATATATATATATATATATATATATATATATATATATATATATATATATATATTGATTTACCATACACTATATATATATATATTGATTTTATCAACACCTTTAATCCTCTGAAAACTTTCCATCTTTTTTCAATTGTGTTGTGGACTTTTAAACTTACTACCTTACAGCTGGAATCATGAATTTTTTTTATACATATTTTATATATTTTTACAATAAACTCTTTTTGAGTTTTCCTGTGGATTATAAATGCTTCTGATTTTTAAAAATAAAATTTATTTTTATTTTTAACTCAGTATATGCATTTTTGAATTTAAATAAATTCCGGCTCCAAACTTAAACGCTCACACAAACGTTCGTTTGTACCTTCGTATCTTTTAACGGTTTATTTATTTCCGTCCTTCCATCATATATATTTCGCTCTTGAAGAAGACCGCTAAAGGTTAAAACAGATTCTGTAAGCGATTTATGTATATATATATATATAGAGAGAGAGAGAAACAGAGACATAACAAAGAAGAATGAAAATAAACATAATACATATATAATACATAGATATAGAAAAACAATCAAAGTATAAATCTTAAGAATCCTATTTCTTTTCTTTTTTTTCTTCCTCTTTTGAATTAATTACATTTCTAATCCTGTGATTTCGCAGATATCTTTCAATTTTTTTTAACTTAAAAGATTCAGTAAAACAATCCAAACAAATACTTCATGTTGTTCTTGGATTTTTTCTCGCAGACAGAGTGTTAATAGCATTTAGGAAAAAACGATAATGGTTTTGTGTATAAATTTCCTTTTCAAAAAGTTGTTCAACAATCTATTTATTTCTTGAAATAAATAATTTAACAATAGAACTTTTTTTATAGATCCATATGATAGATGACTAGGTATTTCATGCTGCCATTTTACGGCTACCATGCTTATATATATATATATATATATTATATATATATATATATATATATATATATATATGTTAGAGTAGCGTGTACATGAAGTCAAAGGTCCATGGTTACTTTCACCTTCTCGCCTATGCCATTCTCAAAGCACAGTCAGTAATCAAGCGCCTTTGAATTGATGTCAACGCTATTCTAACTCAGATATACATGCTCTTTCCACAATATTTAGTCCGAATTACTTATATATATACTACACTATATCATCAATATCAATATTAATATATATATATATATACATATACATACATATATATATATATATATATATATATATATATGTGTGTGTGTGTGTGTGTGTGTGTGTTGTATAATATGCATTACACATATTGTTCTTATGTACATTTGGTAAAAATCACATGGGCTATATAACCCGAGAAATTGTTGGAAAAAAAACTACATAATGAATATGGTATTTGTAATGTTTCGACGAAACCTTTCCTCTTCGTCCGGCGATAAAACGGAATAAAAAATCAAATCGGGTTGTCTTCAGCTAATGCATCATTTTCAAAATATACTTTTTTCTTTAAATGTATTCGATGTTTATTTGATACCAATGCCATTCCTGTAGATGAACAGTAATGGTAGTATTTTACCCATAGCGTGAGGGGAATTCCTTTTTCAAGGGGAGTCCAAAAGTAAACAGAATAGAGCTACCAAAGTTCGAACTAACGCAGACCATCATTGTTTCGATTTCTGTGGCCACCCTTTAGGCTTCAAGCAAGAGGGCTGTCCAGCGAAGATCCTTTGTGTTGATCAGAGCGAGATCCTTAGTGAAGAATCCTTTGGTTATTTCTTGGTGCTCGTTCGTCTGATGATTGCAAATGGACGTCTGTCAGTATCAAAGATTAAGTAGTTAACCAACCAGGTATTCAGGCTGTTGATTGGCTGAGGTTTATACCACGTGATCTCGTTTTAAGTGGTGTATTGTAGCACATCTTATATACCAAATATTCCAACAATCATATCAGTCAATAAACCACGGGATCGCCCTCCTTTCAAACTAAAATTCAAACAAACGAATTTATATTAAAAACTAAATCCAGACTTCTTTCCTGTTTTTTTTTAAGAAACCAAGAAAGTAATAATTGATTTATTCTATTTATTCATAATTATTAATTAAATTGACGAGATTAAATCAAATTAATCATAATATATTATCAGTTTTTTTTTCTCTTGGTTTTTGTATTTCTAAATGTTTCAAACATTTTTTTATTTTTTCAAGACGGCATTGGCTTTATCTAGTCATGAGGTTAATTTTATCTGTTCAATTCAAAACCGTCCATCGAAGTGATTTTAAAATAAAACTGATCATATTCGTCTGTTGATATTTCATATGAATATTAGCTGAAGTATCTGTCACTGTAGGGTAAGAGATTATGATTATGACCAAAAACAAAATGATTAACAAAAAATAAAAAATAAAATGTTAAAATTCTCTTCTACTTATCTAATTTGTCTAATAAATGTCTCCCTATCATGGGTTAAATAGTACTACTCCTGTTATCTTTGAAGGGTGGCTTTGGCATTAAATAATTCACAAAGGTTGATGTGCCATTAAACAAATGAACCAAAATTTAAAGAATGTCTGTTTTACAATCTTTCTCATTAATTAGATCTTTACACCAAATGTACAGAAAAGAGATTTACTAATTTGTTTTCGTTTCCCAGACCATTCATCATAAATAATCAATAATGGTGTTAGGGGGGGATAACTCTTCCCTAACAAACGATATCACTCTTTAGTAAAAAGGCAGTACAAAGCAGCCTCAATATTGAGCATGGTGAAGAGGAAAGAAAAGAAGATGCATGTATGAACACACTGTTACGATTTTTGTGGTCATCCTTTAGGCTTCACGCAGGAGCGCTGTCCAGCGGGGAGATCCTTGGTGTTAAGCAGAACGCGATCCTTAGTGAAGAATCATTTGGTTGGTGCTCCTCAGTCTTGCAAGTCGTTCGTCAATGATTGCAAATGGACGTCTGTCTGTATCAGCGATTAAGTAGTTAACCAGCCACGTATTCGGGCTATTGATTGGCTGAGGTTTATACCACATGACATCGCTTAGTCTATAAATGTAAGTGGTGTATTGCAGCACATCCTATATACCAAAATAATCCAACACACACACGTATAGAGCCTTCTCCTCCTCCTCCTCCTCTCATCATCATCATCATCATCATCATCAGCAGCAGCAGCAGCAGCTGCATCAACAGTAGCAGCAGCAATATCATCATCATCATCATCATCATCATCATCATCATCATCGGCTATATAAACACAAATGCACCAACTACCAACTTATTAATACATAGCATGTTAATTAAAATTATTCCTACTATGTATAACTAAACCAAACGAAAATAATTGCTTACAAACAATTTGCTTAATCATCAACTACAGGATTAGCCATGTCTGCCTATCTGTGTATAACCAGTTGGCATCTATACCAGTGATCCAATCCTTATGAAACTTTCCACACATGTTAAGCTTATATTCAGAAACACGATTTGCTTATTGGATTTCAATAAAGATCAACAATGGAAACCCTAGGAACAACTTTACAATGGAGCAAGAAATTCAGTGACAGAGTGAGAAAAGAGTAACAGTACGTTGAAATCAAGTAAAAGCGAGGAAATGTCATCTACGTCACGAACGATTAATCTAATTGATTTTAAAAAAATACTCTTATGATATAGAATAAAGTAATCAGGCAGTTTATCATGAAAAGATCATATAATAATGTTGTTGAATAGAATAATTCTCCTGTGTTTGTTCTTAAGTACTAAACCAGTAAATTTGTTACTCTTACACAAAAAATCATTTAAGTTTGATACTCTTCGAGCTCGAATATTCCCGGCTTATTCACTCTAAATGTAGAAAGCTGGATGGAAGAATAACTCATGATACAAACAGCTATTGATAATTCCCCACAAAATTGATCATCGCTAAGCAAAGGTTGCTAAGGAAATGCAGGTTCGATTTTATTTTCAGGCGCAATATGGAAACTGCCAATATGCCCAGCTTTCCTGGGTAATACCGGATACTGCAGCAAGTGTATATATATAAAGATTTGGTATCCGATAGTAGGCAAGAGTTGATATCGCGTTAGAGAATATAACCAAACAAAAAATGTTTGCAATGAATAGTTATATCTTAATTTTATGCAAGTAATTTCTTTTTTGTTTGTTTATTTTCTGCTTTCGGCTTTTTAACTAATACGTCAACAAAACTCTGCTATAATTAGAATAAGCTTAACCTTTGTATTTAAACTTGTCTCTCCACCGGATTTTATTCAAGTTTACTCTGCGGACGTGGCCAATACATATTTTGCTTCAGATATAAAATAATAACACTGGTTTACAAAAAAAAGTTTTTGTCTGAGACAAGAATGTGAATATGTGTTTTTTACTAATTTGGGTGTGCTGAATTCAAATTTATAAACAGTTTTGCTCTATCACCTCAAGTTTTCTGTCTTTTAAATAGTCTCATTTTAGTATATACAGAGTATATACGTGCTTATTGTAACAGTTGCAGCAGCTTATTAAAGATAAAACAGGATAGATAAAGAAAATTGACGGTATGAATATACTTGGATGACACAATGTACACAATTCATAGTACCGCAGACAGTTAGAAGTGTGTTTTCTTAGATTAATCTGCTGTATTTTGCCTTCGGGATGTCACGCAAGAGCATCCAGCAGAAGTCTCCCATCATGCCGGGGTTCCACTTGCCTTGGTAGTTGCTCTCCATCTTCGTAATGTCTTGGTGGAATCTTTCCCCGTGCTCATCACTCACTGTTCCAAGGTCTGGAGGGAAGAAGTTGGGGTGGGAATGGAGAAAATTAATTTTGAGTGACATTCGGCATCCCATATCCTCATAAGACTTTAGCAAGTTCTCAATACAGGCTTAGTAATTTGGTACGCGTGTGTTACAAAGGAAGTCACTACAGACTGACTTAAATGCTTTCCATGCTCTCAGTTCCTGTAAGGTAAGAAGCTCCTCAAAATCAGTATCCTTCAGCTTTTCTCGGATCTGAGGTCCGACAAAGATGTCCTCTTTGAGCTTAGCAGCACTGAGACCTGGGAACACAGTACACAAGTGTTGGAAGGCAGCACCATTTTTATCCATGGCCTTCACGAAATTCTTCATCAAACGAAGCTTGATGTGAAGAGGAGGAAGAAGCACCTTATTCATGTCAACCAGAGGATTCTCCTTGACGCTGTGTTCGCTGTTGATTGGGACGTGTTGGCTACGCTTAACTGCCAAAATCCGTCTTGATATATAGCTATATATATAATGTAATGCTATCACTTACATTTATTGCATAATAACTAAAAAAAGAAGATATAAGTCACACAATATTAGAAATTAACCCTGAATGCATAGACGCCTTTATGTACAGTATGTGTACAAAATGTACAGTATGTGTACAAAAGTACAGTATGCATATCTAAAAAACTAGAGGTAATGAGTACAAACGGATTTCAACTGTGAATTCAGCACCCCCAAATTAGGTTAAAACAGCTATTTTGTGCTTGCCTTAATTTATTTGTCAACCAGTATTATTAAAGATAAAACAGATATTTTTTTATTGTTAAAATCGTTTTTATTTTTTTCTCTCTAGACCGAATAATAATTTTATCTCTGTCGCCATATTGTCTACAATTATATCTATTGAATGCCTCATAATTGTGACCTTGTGTCACATCTGACCTGTGCCAAACGGCTTAGGTAAATATTTACTGTCTACGTTTATTTACTGAGACTTTATTGTCAATTTAAGACTAAAATAACATAAGGACAATTATTCGAGTTTACAAAGTTTAAAACATACTTAGCAAATGTATATGTTAGCGTCAATTGAGGATTAAACTTGTGGAGAGGTCAAACATAGTTGTCTCCCGATAGATCAATTCACTAAGAATACAAAAATATCTTCACTTTAACTGGATCACGTTTAGGTATGCATTTACCCAACATCTCAGCACGAACAGGATATCACACAAGGTTCTTTTTTATGCGGATTTTAAATCGTTTGAATTCAGAGCTTTCCTTCTCGTGACAGGTTTTTATTCTCGATAAAATGTATATAACACATTTTTTTTGTTTCTGGATAGTATGTGTTTATGTTGTAAAAGTATAGAAAATGCCTCAGACTTTTCTTTTGTACCTTGGATATATGTTTACGTAACTCTATGTATTTATGTAACTCCTCAGCGCGAACAGTATGTCAGGTAATGTCAATTTTTAAGTGGAGTTTAATTGGTTTGAAATCTGAGTTTTCCTTCTCCTTGTCTAGTTGCCATACCAAGGTTAAAGAGATCAGTCTGCTCTACTATTTACCCATAGCTGGAGGGAGAATAGCCGGATTATAATTTCCGAATGGTATTAGCACAATATGAAAGACAAACAGTATAGTATTATCTGTGTTATTCGGAGTATTGTCCTCATCTTCATTGTTATTTGTACAACCTTTCGGCCGATATGCCCCCCGGCCTTCTTCAGGTATTTCTTGTCGGACTCGGGAATCTTCTCGGACTTGGGTACCTTCTTTTCGAACTCGAGAACTTTCTTGTCGTAATCGGGAGCCATCACGGAACTTTGAACCTAACCCTTTATTCTGAAGAAGGCCGGAGGGCATATCGGCCGAAACGTTGTACAAATAACAATGAAGATGGGGACAATAGTCCGAATAACGCAGATAATACTAATCATCAAGCCTCATCTCAAACATTCAGAGAAATAACAAACAGTACAGTCCATATTTAAACAAAGAGTCATTGTTTCAATTTCATGCGGTAATAATCATTGCTCACCGAGCGATTAACTTGTTCGTTTTTATTGCAACACTTAATTTTGTTTATTTTTAAAAATTCTTATTAGCGGAAAAGCATTCTACTCTTACTGATATAACTTGAAACTAAACAGAATGTATACAGGATATGTCGACAGGGCTTAGAATACACTGACTAAATCCCATGCAGAGTAGTAAGACCTACACCAAAGGGATATTCCGAGTATGACACTAAACTGCCTCTGATGGCGAGGCTCCTGTTCTGGATATATGGCGAGGGTGGAGTACCTATTTATTACCATTACTCTCAAGTCTACTCTGATCCTCTGAGTGGTAAAACCTGTTAGGGCCCATCTATGGCTTGAAGTGCATATGTCTAAAGTATATTCGTCTTTGGGAGGACTGAATGCAAAGCAAAAAGAATTAAACTACACAAAAATATGAACGCACAATGAATCCTACTGTTACATAATTATTAGATACCTAATATTTATGTGCAATAGTGTAGAAATCAAAATAGCCGATATAAGCTGCAGCCCACGGCCTTGAATTTTTGAGTGACAAGGCTTGACCTCAGTCCTAACCTTCCGGTGGATACCGTGAGAATCGGTGGGGGAGACCCTCTTCCGGTTTAGATTAGAAGTAAGTTTGAGTTAGAAGGTAGCAGCGAGCTCGAAGGGGTAAGTCGCGTTATACGCGCCTCCTCTCATCTGCGCAGATTGTCTGGTTGGGGATTTAAAAATAAGGTAAGATCAAAGTAAATCGGAGTCTTGTGTTATTACCTAAAAAACTAACAATGGCACAGGGCTTCGGATAAAGAGAAATCCCCAATGGAAGACCAGACACGAAGTCCCCAATAAAGTCCAGACCTTAGAAGATTCCAGACCAAGACCAGATGTTATAAGATTCCAAAGACGGTCAGAAGAATAGAGTAAGAAAGAAGTAAGTAATGAGAAGGGTATGCAACACTACTCCCTAACATATCGACATTGAATAACCCTAGACAGTTTGACATGCCGTTAAAATCAATCAATCATTCATGTCTGATGCAGAATCATCACCAGATGAAATCTTTGTAAGTAGCACAGGCGCTGTTCATTTGTAGCTGCATGTATATATATATATATATATATATATATATATATATATATATATATACCAGAATGTGTGGGTGGTGTAGTAGTTATTTCTTAATAGATTACCAAAGTATGTGTTGATAAACGAAAGATAAAAATGCAGAGTCGCATAAGAATTTAGGTACGTATTATTTTAAGTAACATTCTCAATCTGTATTTATGGAAAGGATCATGAGCGGCTGCCTTTATCTTATATTGGAGATAATTTGGATATATACATATATATATATATATCTAGCGGAGTTCTGATACTCAAAATAGCTGTATGCATCACTAGGTAATAGAATTTACATTAATCTACCTGTATGTTCGTATGGAAGAGAAATATAACGTGGAAAGCAATTTGGTTCAATGTTTATAGCCATATATTAATTCGCTTGCATCTCTGTGTGTCACACCTTATCGTCACCTTAGATAAATAATTGACCATTTCATTAACAATCTGAAGAATGAAAGAGTAAAAAGAAAGAGGAGAGGGTAATATATACAGGGTGTCCATAAAGTCTCTTTACAATTAAAAATATTACAAAAGCAAATGAACCGACAAATGTGTGGAAATTATTACAAAATGAGGAATACATTTTGAAGTTTATTTGCCTCATCAAATACACCTCTAAATGGGAACCATTAGATGCACAAAGTATATTAAGACGATACTCGATTTCTTGGCATATTCACTGTAGCATAGCGTCATCAAGATCACAGTGGAATTAATGATCTTTTGCTTTAGGTCAGTGATGTCACGCATCTCAGTTCCATATAGGATATGTTGAGCATAACCCCACAGAAATAAGTCCAGAGGAAGGATATCTGAAGAACGAGGTAAAGTGACTTCATGGACACTATATATATATATATATATATATATATATATATATATATATATATATATATATATATATATATATGGAAAGACGGTGAGGAAATTAATCCGAAAATATGAGAAAAATATTTAAAAAATATAACAAACACAGGATGTTATGATTTTATGTGTCAATACTTAAGCATTTCGGTATATTGTGCCATCTTCAGGACACTGTTAAGTAATGTTTATGTGAGGGACAAAATGAAAGTTAAGTGTATAGTGAATATTTGAAAATGATGTTATTAACCGTTGATTTATATATGCGCGTTTTTTCTAACATTAATATTCCATATGGAATAAGTCATATCTTTGTTAACTTTTCGTTCTCCGCCTATTCACATTAATGCATGCGTCATCATATGATCTTCACCTTCCATTTTTGCACAAGCTTGGATCACGTCATTGGCTTTCGTAAACAAACGCATATCTGTTTCAAGGAATGGTAAAGAATGGAGTGGGAAGAAATAAGAAATTATGAAAAAACAAAGAAAAAGAATGAGACATGAATGCCTATGTTCAAATGATCTACTCTGTCGTCGCCTCAGATATTTAATGGACCGTTACATTTTTACTTTAAGGAACAAAAGGGTAGAAAAGAACATGCTACACGCCAGAATGAAAAAGAAACGAAATATAAGAAAGATAAGAAAGAAAGAGAAAATAAGAGGAGAAAAAGAGAAGGAACACATCAAGGCCGTGGAAGTGATAACGCCTATCCGATGCATATCGTCTGTTTCAATTTAAAAATAGGTACTGGTCAGAGGGATATCCCATCGGTATTTAATGGTCTGCAAACTATTCTCGCAGATTTATAACTTCATCAAATTTCATCCTCGATTGATGCCCCATACTGTCGACCTTGTGTCACATTCTGCCCGTAGCAAACGGGTCAGGTAAATCCCTATACTGGTTAAGTCAGAGAACATATTAAATTTCTATAGGACAGTGAAATTTTTCATGTTTAAAAATGACAGTGTCATTTACTGTCTACTGAGACCGGATTGAATACAATTTTAGTATATTTTTAAATAATCTGATATTTAGACTTTTAGTGGATAACTTAGTTCTAATTTTATAAGTACATTCCCTTTCAAAGAAATTAAAACCATGTCTATTCTTTTGACACCTTTTACGATTATTTTTTTTAAATATTAGAATTTTTAGGTGTGCCATTTCGATTAGTCTTTCGACATAGCCGTGACAGGCCGCATTCGATCGTTTAAAAGGGCGCGGATAACCTTAAGACCACACGTTCACCTTCCCTTGCAAAAGAGAATTACTGGAACTATGTTTAGCAGAATTTTTTTTCATTTTCAAATCAAATAAGCTCTAAAAAACACGGAATTTGGTTTAGTTGGTTTCTTTGTTTAATGGCATATGAAACTTCACGGTTATTTAATAGAAAGCCATCCTTGTAGAAATAGAGGTTGGTTTTGTTGGCTGGTTTTTTTTTACCCACTTCGAGTCATTTAATGCCGAATTAAGTCCTTTTGATATCAGTTTGATTACAGTCCCTGCTAATGCTTAAATGGTAACCCATCTAAGTATTTAACAGGCTCCTCGCTGCTTAACTTCAGTCATCAAGTGGAAACCGGTGATTTCAATGTAATTTGGCCGTAAGCAAAATAGTGGCTCTATTCAACCCATAGTTTAGGTTTCTTCCCTTTCCCATGAGTATTAGCCCATCAGTGAACAAAATAGCGTGACTAGAGCCCGAACTCGCGTTTACAGCCCAACACGTAAATATTTATGCCACGGAGACTCCAGAAATGGAAGCATTACAATATTGACATTTTCAGATGTAGAAAGTTTACTACTAGTATGACCAACAAACTTGAATGCTATCGGTCAAATCTTTTATAGGATAAGTTAGTTTTGTCAAGTAAATAGTTGAAGTACATAATTGAATCATAGCAGTAACCACATAGAAATGAAAAATGGTCCTCATAAATATACGAGACGATTTACATTGGGTTACAGATCTCAACGTTAACACTTTCCCGCGAGATTTGTGACACTTGGTTTCTCTCGACTAATTTCTTTCCCGGGTCCTTCGTAATAGTAACCCTCCTACCAGAAACTTGCTCAACCTAACGATGGATTACTCGCATCTTGACTGTGCTGCAGTTATTTTCTTGGATTTATAACTTCCTAACTTAACTAATTCATCCTGACTGTCAAGTCAAAATGCACCGCTCGATTTATTGCGAATCCAAACTAGAAAAGACTTTTTCGCCGATTACGCAATCTATTTCCAAACATTGTCTATGATTTCCCATTTGTGTGGATTGCCTGTCATCTTCCTCATGCCAATATCAGTTAACAAATATATTTCTTCTTATATCATGCAATGAAACAAATTTCCTCATGTTATATTGTGTATGTTAATTGCTAATCATCTCAAGTCTACTCTCCATGACAATGTGAGGTTTTCAAATCTATTTCTTCTCACGTTATGAAACTAAACCAATTTATTCATTCTATGTTATGCGTGCAAATTGTCTATCTTCTTGCGTACACCCTCCACCACAATATGAGTTGGAAAATCTACCCATTTTCATGTTATAAAACCAAAACATATTTTGTTGTTTGAGTTAATTTTCTATTTTCTCGGTCACTCATTCCACCATAATACGAATCAATGTAAATTTCACTTATGTTCTTATGATGATTATTTTCGATTTTGATTTAAAGATGAAAGCAAGTATTCTTTAGAAACAACAAATCAGAACCGAAATTAAATGCAAATACGTTTTATCGCTTAGAGCCATAAAAGACATGTACGAGGATGAGTCAAAAAGTAATGCCATTTTGTTTAGGACAGGTATAACTACCAACACAAGAACATGTATCATACATCTAAATGAAGTTGGTTCTTTATAGATCCCATCCCTACTTCTTTACATAGTCAAAACTCTCACAGTAGCAATGTTCCACCTTCGATTGAGAGCATCTATCCCTGCCCCGTAAAATTCTGTTGACTGTTCTTTGAGCCACATCTTCAGTACAGATTTCACTTCCTCGTCACTTTCTTCTCAAACCTTCTTTCATGGAAACGAAGAGATGTTTGGCTAAATCTGGCCAGTATGGCGGATGCAGTTCAGTTATCCATCCGAATGTGTATGGTCGAGCATTGTCATGCAGAAAGAGGACATTGTCGATTGGGAAGTTGGACCTTATTCGTCGGGTTCTTGCTCTGAGCATAGTTAGGGTCTGAATATAGGCCTTAGTTTTATAACAAAAAAACTTCACATGAAATAAAGAAAATGGCATTACTTTTTGACTAACCGTAGTATCTAACCTTGCCCAACTTATGTACTATGTGCCTGTAATCCACTGGTTTAAATTTAGCTGAAATTTATTAACAAAAAACGAAATTAAACCCTGTTATTGTCTATCAGTCGCTGGTGAAAAAATATTTAGATTTTATTCCTAATTTAGTTGTCCCTCACCCATCGGTTTTAATATAGCGAAATTCATTAAAAAACGAAGTTAAACCCAATTATTTTCTATCGTATGAGAGTGAAAAATATATTCAGACTCTATAACCAATTTATTTTCCCATCACTCGAGGGTATACATGTTTCTGTCTGCAAGTCTGCCTAAGATATTTCCTAACTCTAATCAAATATTTACCTCTAAGCATACAATTCGGGGTTCCATGCTAGTACACCATCCCATTATCACAAGATTGAAGCGGAGTAAAGTTGGTTGGAATTCAGGGTTTTCCGTTTCTTAGACTCGTTGCCTAAAAAAGAATAATGAACCGTGAAATGACCATTTTAATACTCATTAAAAGTTTATTATTAATTAATTTCTGCATCGCATCGCTTGATAAAAGTTTGATTAATATCAGAGTGTGATTATAAAGGTGATGTCTTTCAAATCTCACATTGAAATTGCCTTTTTTTGAAAATTGTTGCACAGACAAAAACCTCACGTAGGAATCAAAAGTACCGGCGGTTGATTACACGCACTTTTAGACAGGCATCTGTAGTATAATATATATATATATTATATATATATATATATATATATATATATATATATATATATGAGGTTAAGTAAACAAACCAATGTGTTTATTATTACATAGCTTTAAGCCGACAATTTTTGGAGGATATGTGCTTGATTGAAGTCATACCTAATTTTGAAAATTAATTAGTTAATAATTAATGAATTTAGGCGGGCATAAATGTTTAAATGTAAGGCTAAACAAATCGAGAAAATGTCAATCCCTGAATGTACATTTCGACCTATTAGGTCTCATTAGCAAGGTTATAACATGGGAGGCTGCTCCGTGTGTGACGCGAAACTTGAGAGTCGAGGTTTCGAGTCACACACGGAGCAGTCTCCAATGTCTATAACCTTAATAGGTCGAAATGTACATTCAGGGATTGACATTTTCTCGATTGTCTGGCCTTATATTTAAACATATATGCCCGCCTAAATTCATTAATTATTAACTAATTAATTTTCAAAATTAGGTATGACTTCAATTAAGCACATATCCTCCAAATATATATATATATTATATATATATATATATATATATATATATATATATATATATATATATATATATGCACAGTGTCGTATTGAATTAAGCAAAGATATAACTAGCTATTCAGTAGTACAGATTCTGGGGAAACATAATGACAAATAGAATATACACAAACTAGATTCTATCCTAGAAAATGAGATGCAAAACATTGTCTGTGACTTTGAGATACAAACAGATGGTTGATTGGTTGGTCGGTGGTATTTAAAGGCATGTCAACCCAAGGTTTATTTTATGCCGAAGTCGTTTTTGTTATATTCATTCTTGTTGAGTAATCATATTTATATATCATATTTTTAATAGATCACTAATTAAGACTGAGTCTATTCTAGTAGTGAAAACCCCAAGCGGAGTTTAACGGGTTTGAATTCAGAGTTTTCCTTCTCCTAGACTAGTTGCCTAACCAAGTTTGCCCTACTATTTACCCATATCGGGAAGGAGAGTAGTTGGATTCATACCTTTCCCAAGTGTATCAGCGCTATGTGAACTGTTGCTTGTCCAGGGTTAGATCTCGTGTCGACGAGTCAATTTCCTGCGACTCTATCCACGCACCTCCATAACATATTCATATCTATTTAACCATTAATACTTATTGAATGACCATCATATTGTGTAATAGTTTCTCATGAAAGCAAGACATTATTCATTTACAGCAAATGATCCTTTGATTTGTCATTAAATGACCTGAAAATGGTTGATATGCCGTAAAACACAACAATGAAAAGAGTTGAAATTGAAAGTATTTTATGAACACACACACACACACACACACACATATATATATATATATATATATATATATATATATATATATATATATATATATATATATATATATATATTATATATATATTAGACAGGCTCGTAGCGTGACCGTTATAGATTATGGAATCGACGACTCGAGTTCAATCTTGACGGTATTTTTGTCTGCCATCGTTTCAAAATATATAGGTGGGTTGTACCCATTTTCGATGTAGTGGGTGTAGTACACACCCGTATTCAGCCCCTACGTATTACCGGAAGTAACTAGGTATAGTCTGTGTTTTTTTTCTGTATGTATTTGTTAACTCTGACCGAGTTTTCAGTAGCTGTTTAGTGTGACTAAATTCTGTTATTTTAATTTTTTCTTACAGGCACAGTATACAAGGATTATCATTCCTCTTGTGTAAAGGTGCGTTTATAAAGTAATTTTCTATTCACCTCTGGTTCTTTCTTGTTTTTGTTTTTTCTGCTTTTTTATGACCACACAGGTTTTGCAAGAGTTGTGGTCTTACCATATTTTTTCCCTGAATGATTACTTGTGCTGCGTAATCCTATTTTTAATGGGTTGCTGTGTAGCCCCAATATAAATCTTAATATTATTTGTGGTTGGTAATATTACCACAGCTTCGTAAACTACGTCAGTTAGCAAACACTTTTCCTATGCCGGGCATGGTTTTGACCAACAATTAAAGGACACTTTCCTTTTGATCCTCTTTTCCTATAACATTTTTTGTGATTGCTAATAAATTTTCTTATATCATTAGTACAGCTGTAGCTTGTTTTTAAATTATTCATGTTAAATAGCTTTTTTCGTAATAATGACCCAGAGAAGTGTTTGTCAACCAGTCTGCCAAATTAAAGAGTTAAATCATATAATATTTCTCTGTCGATTTTTTATCTATATTTTATTCTCGTTGGTTTTATAGTTTAGTTCTGTGTTCTTTTAAGGCCCTTTTATGTTGTTTTTTGTTTTATCAAATATTGAAACATTTTATGAGTTAACGCTCAGTCGATTCTCAATAGACTTATATAAATGTCTAATTACAATAGGCGGCTGGCTTGATTTGACATTTATATATATGGTTTCACTCCTTGGCTTTCTATATGGACTGTATACTCCTTTGTTTCGGTCAGATTTCTTTGATGTGACATTTGACTAATACTTATAAATTGCTACTGCACCAAATTTTAGCATCTTATTTATTAACAATGTCTTTATTAAAGTCAAGCTTAATATATTTAAAATCCTGCAATGTGTGTTATATATCATTAAGAAATAAATACATAGTGTACGGTTTGAATAATTTGCATAGCTGTTATACAACAAACACATTTTGATAAAATAATTACTTGGTGTTATTGATTGCTAATATCATTGTAGGTAATGGTGACCAAGTACATATATATATATATATATATATATATATATACATACATATATATATATATATATAATATATATATTATATACATACATATATATATTATATACATATATATATATAAATAAGGGACCGGGTTAGCTCAGTCGGTAGAGCGTTCGGTTAGAAACCTCAAAGTTCCTAGTTCGATACCCGCCCTCGACAACTCAGCGTTATGAGTAGCACAGGGATCTGTGCAGTAAAGTAAGGAGCTGATGGTAGGTGTTGCGCTCCACCTCAGACGCTAAAATAATCTCCTTGGTCTAGCACTAGTGAAAAGGGGATAGACTCCCTCGCTGCATGGCTGATACCGACATTAAACTGCCCCGACTTTTAATATATATATATATATATATGTGTGTGTGTGTGTGTGTGTGTGTGTGAATAAAAATGCCTTGAATACCATGGGTATTGTGATTATGGACCATTTTCACTCGTGGGTATGGTCCATAACCATGATACCCATGGTATTTATGGCCTTTTTATTCACAAATAACTTTGCTCTGTTTACAATAATTAAACATTGAGCTCTCATACGGAACCTGAACTCTACAACACACTACTGATAGAGATAGGACCAGCCTAGAATCAACTTGAACCAAGAAACTTGATACCACACCAAAGTATATATATATATATATATATATTATATATATATATATATATATATATGTGTGTGTGTGTGAAATAGCAAAATATTTTTAGTAAATAATGTAGTACAGACATTTGCCTTGAGAAAAAATATGATAAAAGAAAAAACAAATCATCTGTACTTCCTGAAATAATCAGATCGTACTATGAAAAAGGCCAAAAGAAAAATAGTGTAAGGGTTGCCTAAGCTAAATATACTAAAGTATTCAATACAAAAAGTAAAGCTAATAAATAACAGGGTAAGTCTAATGAGTCAGAGAATATCTACCCGAGTTTCTGACTCATAATTATCTTGATGATCAGAGTCAGAATTATCCTGATGATCCGTTAGGAGAAAACAGGTAGATATTCTCTGACTCATTAGGCTTACTCACACACACACACACACACACACACATATATATATATATATATATATATATTATATTATATATATATATATATATATATGGGTATAGATAAAAGTATATGAAAACAACTCAATATGCTGTTAAAGTGAAAAGATTTTATATCATATTCATAGCTAATATTGAACAATATTTCGATTTATAAAATTCATCCTCAGAGCTTGTTTATACTCCAGCCTTATCAGTAGCGGAGACGAAAATAATATGAATTTAATATATATATATATATATATATATATTATATATATATATATATATATATATATATATATATTAAACGCCCTTGATTTAAAACGAATTGCTGAAATTCAATTGGATATACGAATTATAATATTCCATCATTTCTACAAATAATTGATTCTTCAGCAAAGAAGTGTCTTCTGGTTATAGGGTTTCTGTAAACCCTTCATACTCTCCAAGTATTGCGTTGTGGTTCTCATTGAGAATGGAGTGATGACGTATTTATGAAAAAATCGTGATATACTTATCTCTAGTTTTGTTTTACTTGGAGAAGCTCGAATTGGCTGTTAGATATGTTTGGTTGGCTACCATTCTTTGATGTTTTGAGTTGGGAACCAACTTGGAATGCTGGAGGATATCTTGCTTTGCGCCATTTATATTTTTTTAAATTCCAACTCATTAACATGAATGTCTGATTAATTAAGGGTCGAAAAAGAACCTTTCTAAAATATTCCAAATATTTCCCATCGGAATGTTATCCAAATTGATCTAATTAAGCAGAAACCAACTCCCTAGTTCAAATGTTCCGATCTTCACATTTCGCCTTTGCATGTGGAATATTCCAACTCATTAACCAATCGTGTGCTTCAAAATAATCGTAATTATTCGCCAAATCTCTCTGAAGAGCCATTAATGACAAGAGAAACAAAAAAAATCTATTTAATTATCCTTTTTGTAAAGAACCGACTTTTTTTTATCTCTATTTATTTTCCCTTGTGAATTCTACAAATACAACCTAATTCTTCTTAATTTCTAGGAATCATATTGTAACGTTATGGTTCTCATTTCGGAATGGAGTGATGACGTGTTGATAAAAAAAATGATAATTGTATACTTATCTCTGGACCGGTACTACTTTGGAGAGGCTCGAATCTGATGTTGGGCCGAGGTTGAGTTGGTTGGCAATTCTTTGATGTTTTGCGTTGGGAACCAACTTGGAATGTCTATTACCATTTATAGTTTTTAGTAATAACACAAAACGACATCTTTTTGTTATGAGATTTTTATTTTCCCATGTTTCACCCAGTCAGCGCCTCATTCCAAACTGACCTTGCACTCTCACCTCTCACTCTTACTCTCCACACTTTCAACCAGTAAAAAAACAAAAAAACATCATGTTGCGTTCTGATGACTAACCACCAACATTTTCCATACTAAACTACACGTAACTCTTACATTCCTGGCTTTTCCATTCTCTTTATCTCCATAAAATATTACACAAGCAAGCCAAACTAGTATTATCTTATCCATTCATACTTTATTGTGAGAAAAAAAAAGAATATTGGAATAGGCAAAGCTTTTTATGACAGCGTGGGAATAAACGAAAATTGATCGCAACCAGGAACTGGGGCAAACGAAAACAGGGGGACAATGTAAAAACCTTTATCGGAACTGACAGGATAAAAGTACGAACAAATAAATTATTCAGTGTAGAAAGATTCGCTCGGTGAAGAGATTGTCAGAAGGTTTCAAACATGTCAGATGAGTAGCGGACAGCAACAGAATTGCATCAACCTGCACTTGACCTTGCTAACTGCATATTTTCGCATTTCATTTTGCTTGCATGTTTTGCTTGCACTTTAGTATCACTAGGCATTTGAGAAACGAAATCTCTCTCTCTCTCTCTCTCTCTCTCTCTCTCTCTCTCTCTCTCTCTCTCTCTCTCTCTCATATATATAATTCATATATATATAAACGCACAAAATTTAAAAAAAAAAAAAAAAAAAAAAAACACGAGACAATGACGACAAATAGGAACGCCGGTGAATGAAGAAAGCAAAAGCAAGAACGAATAACGGATCACGTTCACACGAGGCACGAGTTTAAAAAACTGTCCGATTTTTTCAAAAGTCAACGTCTCTGATGACGGATGAACATTTGAAACCATTGGTAAGACGAACTTTGTATTGGTGACTATATATATATATATATATATATATATATATATATATATATATATATATATATGTAAACGTATACAATCAATTGGTAAATTGGAGATAACTCTATTTGGAAAAATCTGTATCTTCCGTAAATCTACAATGCCTTCCTATGTAGATTCACAGTAATAGATTTATACAAGGATTAGTGTAAATCCTCAAGAAAAAGCTCAATGTAAGATAATTAATAAATCAATTATATACAGACCAATATTACACTTTCAGTAAGACAGAAAACTGAAGAAACACTCATTTGACTATTTTGAATTTATTTCGACGGTAACTTAATAAAGGAGTCCAGTTTCATCAGATAATCATCACAAAATAAAATTATTTTCATGGTTATCCGAAGAAACTGGACTCATGTATTAAGTTACCTTTTGAAATAAATAAACATTTGTTGACTTTTTCTTTCGTGCTGAAAGTGCACACACACACACACACACACACACACACACACACATATATATATATATATATATATATATATATATAGATGAGAGGTATCCAAAACTTGGTAGTAAGGGATGATTCTATATGTGATTTCTAAGATACACTGTATTATTATTGTATGATCCAGTATGTATAGATACAGTGAATCTTTAAATCACTAAAAACAGCTCAATGTTAATAAACTTTTTAGATTATATACAGAGCAATATTTATCTTAGAAAGGAAGGAAAAATTCGACACAGTAATTCCATAATAAATTTATTTCGACCAAAATTGGGGCCTTTATGAATCTAAGTTGATTTTTATATAGCTCCCCAAAATTCGTCTCATCAGATGGTAGATCCAGATAATTGAATTGCATAACTGAAAAATTTACTTCTAAAAGAAAAAAAATAAAGAAAAAAAAAAAAAAGGCTTCAATTTTGGTCCAAATAAATTTATTATGGAATTACAGTGTTGAGTTTTTCCTTCCTTTCTAAGCTATATATATATATTACGTCTTTTTTTATTGAAGAGAATGTGACTTTGCATCATATCCCAACTTTAAAGAATTATTAAATCAAAGATCTGAGATATTGAACTCATGTAGGTAATGAAAAAATTCTTTTTAAATTTGCAACAGTAGATTCACTTAAATAAATGTAATTTGTAAACTAATAACCTGTTTGGGCTCTGATTTTGACAAGTGCTATTTGAACATTAGTACTTTATAGAATTCATAAGGATTGTTTTATTAGTGGTGCCATCTATATGTCAGGCCCGAACTTATTGAGTGAGGTGGTATGTACCAATCATTCCCTTTCAATGTTGTCCTGAAGATAATTCTAGGTGAAAACTGTGTAGCTAAATTCTGTTACCGATTCGATTTTTGAAACTGCTTTAACATAAGCGTGTTTGGGTGTGTTTATAGTAGGGTACCATTTACTAATTATTATAATAAAATAGGAATTAAAACATCGAATTGCTAAGGGAGGGTCCACGAAAATAAAAATGGGAATCAAAGGAGCTCGCAGGTAAAAAAGGGTTGAGAATCCGGATATTAATCAGGAAAACTAGAAGAATATTTGGAAAGAGAAGAGTCTGTTTTTTTATTTAAATGTTGGTCTTCAGGGTAGAAGACTGGGCTGATTCCTGGAGGTACTGCAATACCAGGCCAACCCATGGCAAAGGTGGAGCAAGCCCCTAACTCTTCACCGTGTTCCAAAAATCAGTTTAATACTGTTGTCCTCATTTAGGGGACATACCAGATACTAAGCTGATAAGAACAGATACTACATATTGATCTTAGCCAAAAGAGGCCGCGAAAACGTTAACCATAACAAATTTTTGGTCTGTTTTTATAGAGAGATGTATTGTCAACAATTAGGATCAACAGAAAAACTTAATTATAAAATCTCCTGAAAAAGATTTTAATAAAATCTCATCGAAAAGATTTTTACATTCTATTTAAACCAACTTAAAAGAATTCTTTTTTTTTTAAATCATTTGATCCAAACATTTAAAAAAATGAAAATGTCCAAGTATGCTGGTCACGGTATGAGTTATTTCCGTGACGACCACATGTACATCCGGCTAACGGGGTGGGGGTCCAGGATCTTTACAAGTTAATAGCGTCGATCCAAGGGGGGTATCCCACCCAGCCAATACCTGCCCCCTTGATTTAAAGGGGTAGGGCTGGTTTTCTTGCCCAGCGCCTAAGGCGCCCCTTTAAGGGGGAATGCCGACGGGATCGACGCATTTTTCCACCCATGAGTCTCGGCTTCTGGGTAGTCCCACATAAAAACAGACCTTGTGTCCAACCCATACAAGTGGGGTATGAGGTAAATAAATGTACATCCGGCCAACGCCGGGGGTCCAGTGGCTTCGGCCCTGGATCTTTACAAGTTAATTGCGTAGATCCAAGGGGGTAGTTCCGATCATCCGGTTGGTCATATCAAACTCTAGCACCCATATGATTGTCTCAACACCATTGCCCTTATGGCAAACTCCAAACCCTTTTTATCATATATGTACTAGAAGGCCGTGGATGAGGGTCTCATTGTTTTATTATTATTAAGCAGTTTTCATTATTCGTTGTATTTAATTTTTTTTTTACAGTCAAATTGTTAGTTGGTTGGTTGGTTGGTTGGATTTTACATAATATCAAGACTTTTTGTGTTATTTCATGACGAAGACAATTTCTTTTATTCATTTTTGTTGGGTATTCATGTTTTTAATTTTCAAAATCAATTTGTTTTAAACACATTTTTAATACTCATTTTTTATCTATTCAACCCATATATGGGTAACTGACTGATTCTCGCCTATGTGATCTTCAAACCAAATTTGGATTGAAAAATCACCATTGATTTCACATTCTCACTACCCTTAGACATACATTGATATTGAGCACTCTTTATTTATAATTATAGCAGACTGCCGGGTTAGCTCAGTCGGTAGAGCGATCAGCTAGAAACCACAAGGTTCTTAGTTCCCCAACTCAGCAAATGAGTAGCACAGGGATCTGTGCGGTATGGTGTGGTGCCCCACCTCAGACACAAAAACAATCTTCTTGGTCTAGCGCTAGAGAAAAGGGGATAGACTCCCTCGCTGATTGGCTGATACCGACTTTAGGTCAGCCCGATGACTTTACTTTTTATATCATCAGTATTAATCATATATATATATATATATATATGTGTGTGTATGTGTAAGTGTACATTTGTGTGTGTATGTGTAAGTGTGCATTTGTGTGTGCTTGTGTATGTTTCTGTGTGTGTGAGTATGTTTGTATGTATGTGTGTGCAGTAAAATATTTCTTAAAGATGTTTCATTAAAAATGCTAACAGGATTTTGAGAGCATTTTTATTGATTTTTCTTGTCGTCCTACAAGATTTTGCAAAATTGATTCAATTATATATATTAAAAAAATTGACCGCGACTTTCTACCCCGAGCGCATTGCAACATCATTGGTCGTTTTCAACGGTATAATCAAGATGTCATTTTTCACTTCTTTTTCTTTTGAAATCCGGCAGAAATTTTACTTTTTTAATATCTTTCCATCCTAAAGAATTAGAGAGATTTAAAAAAAGAAGATTTTGCAGTTTTTATACAGTTAGGTTAGAGTTTCAAATTTAGATTTCCACGTGCTAAATTGACGGAGCCAACGTTGGAAAAAGTTTTTTTAAATTTTTATATTTAATTATGAAGCAAATGGAAGGCATCTTGCAAGGAAACACGCTTCTTCTTTACAATAAAAATGGCAATTTGGTTTGTTAGGAGTATATATATATATTATATATATATATATATATATATATATATATATATATATATATACCTACCGCAAAATTCTAACCGAAAATACACGCATAAAGAAAAAAACAAACAAAAACTTCAAATAATCGAAGCCTTATATATCAAACAAAAAAAACCTACCTTAAACAAAATAAACTTTGAAATAAGTCAACATATTCTCAAATGTTTATAATTATCCGCCTATCCTCCTTCCACTTTATCCCTCCCCTTCTCACAACTTGTGCCCCCCTCCCACATAAAATCACTACTGCAACGCTCACTTGAACCACTACCATTCCTACAACCTCCAACTACCATTGGTTATTACCTCCCACTTCTAATTCCTTGCTACTACTCGTTCTCGTTAAAAACGAGACACGAAATCATACCATCGTTTCCTACCTGAGAATGGCAAATTGTATTGCCGAAAGCGCTTGTTTTGAAACCTTTGGGGGACTGTTATACCAGTTACACCCCGACACCAGAAAGATGGCCCGAAAATTGGAACGGATCGACGAAAAACTTGTCCGACAACAAAACTTGTATAAAAGAAAAAATGCTGCCAAGATACACTTATTTAATGTATGTATATATATATATATATATATATATATATATATATATATATATATATAGGAGGGAAAGTCAAAATTATCCGCACTTTCACCATAATTTCTATATATTAATACTCGTGTTCCTTAATTCTACGACCGTTATCACCTTTAAAAACCCTCTCGTTAAAAATGAGACCGTTGAAATTTGTCCAAGTTGAAATACAGAAATGTAAATCCTGATTATTTGCTGTAACTTATTTCTTATAGGTGTTGTCACCTCAGCTAAACAATGAGACATTGTGTTTTTATTATGAAGAAAGGGAAGAAAAAGGACTACACAGAAAAACTATAATAAGACAGGAAAATAGTAGGGAGAGACATATAGCAGTATGAGCAAGCTGAAGCGATAACGCTAATCTGTTTCAATCGAATATAATGAAAAGTTTGAAAGAAAAAAAGAGTGAGTGAGTGAGTGTGTGTGTGTGTGTGTGTGTGTGTGTGTGTGTGTGAGAGAGAGAGAGAGAGAGAGAGAGAGGGGGGTTAAATCAAGATTATGATACTTTTTACATAATGAACTAGTTGGAAATAACATATCTGACGTTTTATTAATTAAATTATCCTACTGTAGTATATACAAAGGCCATGCTAGTATGTTTATTATTGTCACACTGTATTCTGTGTATGCGTACATATAGTTGGTACTGTTGTGGTCACGTCCTCGAGGTTTAATCCTTATTCTCTGCCATTTTACTTGCCGTCTTTACAGCAGGATGCACCAAGGCTCTGACCCGATTTCTCGGGTCGGAAGGTGTGTCAGGGGCTGACATTCATCGGAGGCTTTTAGCAGAATACGGAGACAGTGCCCTATCACGTAGCCGTGTGTAAGGGTGGATAGAGAAGTTTAAAAGTGGCTGGACAAGTGCAACGTTCGAGGAAAGAGCAGGACACCCATCGACCTCCATTGAGATGATTCAGCATGCTCGAGAGATGGTATTGCTGAACCCACGAGTTCTCATCAATGAAGTAACGTTCTCGGTAGATTATCTGCCTATCAAATCATCCACGACAATCTCGGCTTCCTTAAAAGAAGGCAGATAATTTTAATCTTTCTTTTATATATATACTCTAGGGTCGTTCAAAATGGCCTAAGCCTCACCTAGAAAGGAGAGCCTCTTTTTATAAAACAGATTTCTGTCTTAATTTATGCACAGATAAGACCCATAGAAAGGTGTGACGTGTGCGACAAATCTAAAGATGGACAAACCATCGGTCTAGTCATAACTTATCTAGGTTTGGCTGATAACCCTTTCAACAAGTATATATGTGTGTGTTTTGAACGTCTCTCATATACATATGTATACATACATACATACATATATATATATATATATATATATATATATATATATATATATATATATGTTTAGAAAAAACAAACACATGATGTAAAATTCGCTAAATTTTTTCTAAATATTTATTTCACACTGTCGGATTCACTTCCATTCATTTTTCATATATATATATATATATATATATATATATATATATATATATATGTGTGTGTGTGTGTGTGTGTGTGTGTGTGTGTGTGTGTGTGTGTTTGTGTGTGTGTTTGTGTGTGGAGAAAGGTAGAAAAAACACGAGATGTTGTAGAAAATGGATGTTTATTGTAGGTAGTGATGTCGACGATGCAACGTTTCGGTCTGTTAGACCTTCTTCCGGTCTTTAGGAATAGAGTTCTTGCTTCCCCACTGAAGCAAGAACTCTATTCCTAGAGACCTGAAGAAGGTCTAACAGACCGAAACGTTGCATCGTCGACATCACTACCAACAATAAACATCCATTTTCTACAACATACCGTTTTTGTCTACCTTTCTCTATATACTGTCAGTTAATCTCCTCATATTTCTCCCATATATATTTTTTTCCGGAAATCCGATCTCACTGAAAAGCTAAAGTGACAATTCTTCCAGGCTGTGGTTATATCATTATTGCTGTATGGATGCACCACCTGAACCCAAACGAAGCGCCTTGAAAATAAGCTAGATGGAACCTGCACAAGAATGCTGCGTGCAGTCTTAACAAGTCATGGAAACAGCACCCCACAAGGAGACAGCTGTATTGCCACTTGTCCCCAATCTCCCAAAGCATACGTGTAAGACAACTAGGCACGCGGGACGCTGCTGTAGAAGCAAGGACGAGCTCATAAGCGACATATTCCTGTGGAAGCCAAGACATGGGCGTGCTAGTGTGGGCCGCCCAGGCAGGAGTTATATTGACCAATTATGTGAGGATGCTGGATACTGCGCAGAGGAGCTTTATTTCTTTGTTAACGTTGATAATCGAACTACAACAACACTTGTATTATATACATTCAAAATTTAAGTAAACTTAGACGCTCCTTATTGCTTTTTAAAACAGGTTTTAATAAATATGTGCCTGATATTATATATTTATATATATAGTTTGTTTTATTTTGATATAAATTCATCTAAATTTAGAGTTTTCCAAGAAAATTATTTACAAACAAAAAATAGTCATTTTTTCAGTATCAAGAAGTTAACTAAAAAGCTTACAATAAATAATTATCTACAATTTTGTGTTAAATTTATGTGTAAAATATTCAAAATAATCATCTAATTAATAATTAATAGATGCATGCAACATTTTATTTGAGGGGGGACAAAATTAAATTTCCATTTCAAATTGTTTTCACTTTTTACTCCTTTAATAAATTTGATGATTTTACTGTTATATACCATATATACCCTTCTGCCATTACCGGGTATATAATAGAGAGAGACAGACAGAGATATATTAAATTAGAGATGGTGGACTTACCTGATACTCTGATGGTTACTTGCTTCTTCTTCTATCTTGTCTGGCTGACTTCTATCTGTTGGGAGTTGACTTTCTTGATAATTCTTTGCTGGGCTGAGCCAAGTTGGTCATTGTCTGAACATTCATTTAATTGATTAAAATAAACCCACAAGTTTTCGATTGATTTATGATTTTTTCTCCAGATTTTTTAGGTAAATAGTTTGCATAATGCCAAAAAATGGAAGAAAGAATGTACTTTGCCTGTTTCAAAATATATCAGGGGGTTTATTGATTGTTCCAAATAAAAATGGGCAAACACGACGAATGTTTATTCATTAAAGCTAAATCTTTTGACGGTGTTGAGAAGCGGAGAAAAACGGGAAATGTTGGCATTCTTTCAAATAAATATCTATCCGCATTTGATATGGTTTAGTGTTGGAATCTTTTCCTCTTTGCCATTTATCCATTCAAAATGTATTCAATGAAAATAATAAATTAGCAAAGCAAATATTCAGAGCAGGAGAATCTGTGTTATCAATAACACCAACCGACATAGTATTCTTGGTATACAGAGTAATACATGAATCAAACCCAAAACAAACAAAATTATATATATATATATATATATATATATATATATATATATATATATATATGCAAAATGAAACTGGAAGTGAATCCAACGGTATGTTGAAAAAATGAATAAAGGAAAGAAAGTATAGAATGGATAATATAGGATATTTTGATCAATTTTACTTACACGTGTTTCGGTCAGGAGTTTATCCATGTGTACATTATTCAAACTATTATTATTTATAAATAACCAAATGAAATGAAATAATAATAATAGAAAAAATGTAGAAATGTTCCACACACAAAGAAAATTTTACCTCCCTCAGAGTAATTCCTTATTTGAAATGAATTTCGTTGGAAAAAGCGGAGAATTTTTGAAATGTTCGAAAAAGAACTTAAAAAAAAAAGACGCGACCGAAAAAGACCGTTAATGACATATCGCAAACGAACAGATTTTGAGGCGGAGAGAAGTTTTGTGGAATTCTAAATTATCAAAGCATGAGGATTTTATTTATTTATTTATTTATTATTCATTTGTTTATATGTATATTTATTATTTATTTGTTTATATGTGTATATATATAAATATTTATTATATATATATATATATATATATATATATATATATATATATATATATATATATATATATATATTATTCATCTACATATATATTATAAAATTTATTTATTCATATAAATGTATTTATTTATTTATCTATTTTTTAAATAGAAATTATACGTATGTATGATTTGTTGGTGGTTAATTTATTGATTTGTTAATAAATAAATATATATATTATATATATATATATATATATATATATATAGCTCAGTATCATGGATAGAGAATATATATATATATAATATATATAATATATATATATATATATATGTGTGTGTGTGTGTGTGTGTGTGTGTGTGTGTGTGTGTTGCTCAGACGGTAGAGCGTTCGGCTAGAAACCACAGGGTTCCTAGCTCGATACCGGCCCTCGCCAACTCAGGTATGAATAGCCCAGGGATCGGTGTGATAAAGTAAGGAGCTGATGGTAGGTGTGGTGATCCACCTCAGACGCAAAAACAATCTCCTTGGTCTAGCGCTAGTGAAAAGGGGATAGACTCCCTCACTTATTGGCTGATACCGGCTTTAGGCCACCAAGACGACTTTACTTTATATATATATATA
>CM042141.1:104847569-104880069 GCA_023376005.1 Doryteuthis pealeii | reverse complement strand
TAGTTTGATCCTTTCATGAAGTAGAAAGATGTAGTATCAGTTTCAATCCTTGTCCGCTGATCCATTCTGAGTTGTATTACAGTTTATCCTGTCTTGAACTAGTGAGTTGTATAATTCTCGTCCGTTAGTCTCTAATTCCAGTGAACAATTTTAGAACAACTGCGTCACGAATGATAACAGATTTTAATTTTTGTTTCATATTCCTCGAAAATCTGAAGTATCGGTAACTTTCTAATTCATGATGATAACAAAATATGATAGGTTGTCTAATGTGAAGAATCACTATTTCGAAAGACATCATGGTGAACCTTTGATCCAAAGCAACAAGGGATTGGCGCCTAGGAATAGATCCCAAGGTCTTTAATGAATTTGGGATTGGATATTGCACCCAAAGGCCTCGTAAGCGGACGAAGTAATGGTGAAATCCGGGCGGCCGGAGATAAAAGAGATATCGCTAAGTAGCTGGGGACGGTAGTAGATTAGAGTCCAAATGCTAGGCAGATAGCAACGATAGAGCCATAAATTATTTCAGTTTGCAGAAGACCTTTATCTATAAGAGGTCGATGAAAGACAATGCTGTATTTGCATAAGTGAGGTTTCCTCTCGGCCGGGCAGCGTGGAAGTAGGAATTTATGGAAAAGTAATTGCCCGGTTAGGTCGATTGGGAATTATATTTAATGTAAATCCTTCGGTAAGAGGGCAAAGACGGAGAGAAATATGAAACGCATCAAAGGGAACGGAGATGAAGAGATGGATAAGACTAAAAGAAATACGAGTGTCTTAGGGGTAGATAAAACCAGAAATAATAACACATAACACATACAAACGCACACACACACTCATGCACACATACATACTTACGCACATACACATATATTACACACACACACACACACACACACACACATATATATATATATATATATATATATATATATAGAGAGAGAGAGGGGGGAAGAGAGAGAGGGGGAGGGAGAGAGAGATTGGCAAGAACATTTAAAATAGATTTGACAATATATTGAAAAATATGCAATGGTGAAAAATAAGAAACATTAGGATGATTTATTGATATTTGATAAAATGTTCCGATAATAAGTGTTTCGATTAATGGATCAAAATTATTAAAACTTATACGAAATGAATATGTATTTACTATGTGTCAGTAATTTTCACCAGGGTAACACATATCATGAGTTGATTTGGGTTTTCGTATTTTGAACAGCATTGACATGTAAAATCCAACCAAAAATCCAAACAACTTATATATATATATATATATATATTATATATATATATATATATATATATATATATATGTGTGTGTGTGTATGTGTGTGTGTGTGTGGAATCTTCTGTTATTTTCACACATCACCCCCCCCCCCCACACACACACACACCAAAATATATATATTTATTATATATCCCCATACTTAGCGACATTAGTACTTAAAAATCATAAAATCACTTTCATAACCATTTTAGACAAACACTCCCGAACAAATGTAAATTTCACATTATTTCAATAAGTACCCTTGCACCATACATATTTTCCATAAAAATTAATTACTTAAAATAATTTAATGTAAAGATTTCTTTTCTTGATAAAATCCGTTATTAATCGGCCACACGAACGTGATACAAACCCTTTTTTGAAAAATAGAATTTTTCTGTTTTTGAATTTGATGTATTTCTTTTTCTTATGAAAACGATTACACCGAACGAACGAGACGCACCGAATGAACATAATACACACTCTTTGGAAAAAAACCCACAATATTTTCAGTTTAAATTCAAAATATTCTCCGTTTCTCTCTTGAAGAATCCGATTTAAAAACGTTCACATCTTGAAACGTTCACAATTATCATTATGCTCTGATGAAGATTTTTCTGATGATATTGAAATATTGGCAATATTAGCAATGAAAAAGTTGTAAAAATAAATTTAATTTAACAACATATGTGTTTTTCGTGATATTTTATCTATACATATACCGTGGGATTCATTTCCTTACTCTTAACTAATATAATATATATATATATATAATATATATATATATATATATATATATATATATATATATATATATATGTGTGTGTGTGTGTGTGTGTGTATTTAAAATAAAATGTTATAAGTAAAGGAAAGAAAATATTGAATGGATAAATATGGTTTAATGAGATGCCTATATGTTTCAGCCGAGAAGTTGTCTTTGTACTCATTGTATTCTATTTATTACTATTCTAAATATAAGATAATTTTATTTATATTTAGAATAGTAATAATAATAATAAAATGATAATAGAAGGATAGAATTTTTTTTAAGTATCCAAGTATAATTTTAGGTATACGTTAGGGCAAGATGTTTGACATTTGAAGTTAAAACGGTTAAAATACAGAGAATTTAGAAGTGTTCGAAAAAAGAATTGTTTTGAAAAAATTTTGAGACGCTTACGGTTGATGAATAAAGAAATATTTAGTGAAACTTAGGGTTTGAGAATAAAGAATATTCAGTGATGAGTGACATTTGAAAAAATTGAATTTTAAATTTACGTAAATATATTATTAACTTGCGTTAAGTTATAAGTCTTTGAGGTAATGTGATGTCCTTAGTTATAAGGATATTATTAGGGTTTGTTAAATTAGTAGAATGCTGTTTATTTTTGTAGATATTGATAGATTTTAATTTAGCACGATGTATGAAGGTAGAGGGGTATTGTAAATTAGCGAGAGGTTTATTGATGGGTTCGTATTCCTGATATAAAAATTTGGCAGAACAGATTCTTAGGGCTCTGAAGAAAAACCCTATGGGAATTCCACTTTTTGTTTTATTGTAATGGTTAGAATAAAAATGTATATAGTCATTTTTACTATTTGTTTCATGGTAGATTTTGAATGTTAGTTTTTTATTGTTATTTATTAATAGGATGTCTAGGAACGGTAAGGAATAATTTTTTCTAGTTCATACGTGAAATTTATGGTGGGTTCAACTTGATTTAATTTTTTAGTAAAAGAGTGTATGTTGTATTTGTTAGGGTAAATTATTAGACTATCATCAATGTATCTAAAATAATGTATATCATTAGGTAAGATATATTTAAAAGGTTTAGTTTCTAGGAATTCTAATACAGGCAACCTAATACGCCACTCAATGGAGAAACCCATCGGAAGGCTAAATTTTTGTGGGTAGAAGTGTTTATTATACTTAAAGAAACAATGATTTGTGCATAATTTAATTATTTTAATTATTTTGTTAATAGGTAAGGGGAGGTTAATCGTGATTTTATGTAGGTGATGCTTTAAACGTTCAATGTATTTTTTCACGGGGATATATGTGTATAAAGATTGAATGTCAAGCATAGCTAGGAGTTTCTTTCCATGTTTATATTACGTATTTTGTTTAGGAGTTCGCCAGTTTTTTTTTATATGAGAGGAGCTAATGGATTCTAGTATGGGGGTTAGTATTTGGGCTATGAATTTTGCGATGTTGTGAGGGGTTGTTCCGATTCCCGAGATAATAAGGCGTTGATAGGGGATGTTAGTTTTGTGGGTTTTGGGAAGACCATATATTGTGGGATCGATGGGGTGGTAAATAATGATTGTAAGCCAGAATTTGTCTTCTTTGGATATTATTTTTTGTAAGTTTTATTAAAGATTTCTCTGTTCTTATTGATGGTATTCATAGAAATAGGGTGATAGGTGTTTGTGTCACTGAGTAAGTCCATAAGTTAATCATGCTAATCTGTGGTTTAATATAATGATTTGCCCCGCCCCCTTTGTAGGGGGATGGTATAGTGATATTTTGGTTTGTGGTTAAGTTATTAAGGGCTAAAATATGTCTTCTTGATAAGGTACATTCCGATGAGTGGTGATTGGTAGTGGAAGAAATTAGGCCTTGCATAAAAGCTCTATCAAATTCCGAATCGATATGTCTGTAATTAGTGTTTATAATATTAAGAAGTTCGTGTTTCTTGTGTAAGCCCGCTGCAAATTTTAGTCCGAATTGTAGGGCTTCCGTTTTATATGTACTTAGTGGAGTATTTGAACTGTTTATATATATATATATATATATATATATATATATTATATATATATATATACACACACACACACACACACACACATATATATATATATATATATATATATATATTGAGTCACTGCTACATAGCTTGGAGGAGGCAGCAGAAAATATCGCTCTCTATGTGAACTCCAGTAAAACGGAGTTCATGAGTTTCAAAAAGAAAGGAAACATCTCCACACTCAACGGCACGCCTCTCAAACCAGTATAACAATTCACGTACCTAGGTAGCAATATCTCATCCAAAGAGAGCGATGTTAATACACGAATAGCAAAGGCATGGTCGGCCACAAACAAATTATCAGTCATATGGAGGTCCGATCTCCCTGACAAGCTAAAGCGACGGTTTTTCCAGGCTGTGGTTGTATCAGTGCTGCTATATGGCTGCACCACTTGGACCCTAACGAAGCGTCTTGAGAATAAGCTAGATGGAAGCTGCACAAGAATGCTACGTGCAGTCTTGAACAAGTCGTGGAAGCAGTACCCCACGAGGAGGCAGCTGTACGGTCACTTGCCTCCCCCCCATCTCATAAACTATCGAGTGAGACGGACAAGGCATACAGAACACTGCTAGAGAAGCAAAGACTAGCTCATAAGCGACGTTCTCCTGTGGAAGCCAACACATGGACATGCAGGTGTGGGGCACCCGGCAAGGACCTACATTGACCAAATATGCGAGGATGCTGGTTGGTCCGCAGATGATCTCCCGGGTGCAATGAATGATAGGGAAGGTTGGCAAGAGATTGTGATGGATATCCGTGCTAATTGCGCGACATGATGATGATGATGATGATGATGATGATGATATATTTGTATGAGTGTGTGTGTGTGTGTGTGTGTGTGTGTGTGTGTGTGTGTGAATGCTCATGTGTGTGTGATGATATCTTGATAGATGTAAAGAAATACCCTATTTGTTTTCGCATGTAACAGTCTGTTGTTACTGTATCTTTTTTGTTTTTATTTTTGTTATTTAGAATAATACTTCATATATGAATCAATCATTACCGAGAGTAACATCCGGCGGGACAACGAATATCTACTATTTATTACAAAAGATGATTATATCCAGACACTTCATTCGCAATAAAAAAAAAGTAGCTAGCATAAATAAACAAAAGACGGAAAATGAAATGTCCAACACACAGTAAATCTCTCACCCTCAATGGAAGTTTCTGTGTTTTAATCTGCTAGAAAACTATGAAAAACTATTGCAACTCATCTTAAACTCAAAGCATATTGTACCACTCATCTCAAAGGGTTGTGACTTCTTGGTTGTTTGGTTGGTTGGATTTTACGGCTTGTCAACCCTTGTTGGGTTATTTTATGCCGAAACCAATTTTTAATCATCCTACCCTAGAATATGTGCTGATTCTGTTGTATACTCTTCTTTATTATTAAATAATAATAATAATAATAATAATAATAATAATAATAATAATAATAAAAGGAAGGGGGAAGAGGTCTTGCCAACATAGAGGAATGCGTAGAAACCACAATCCAACAACTTGAAGATTACACAAGGAAGAGCAAAGACAAATTACTTATGGCGACCAACAATAGTAGAAACGGCAGATGGACAAACAGAAGAACGACAAAGACTAGAAAACAAAAATGGAAGAAAACAATTATATGGACGCTTCAAACGACAAATAGATGAGGTTGCACATCAAAAGACTTGGACATGGTTAAGAAAGGGAAACCTCAAAAGAGAAACAGAATCACTTATAATTGCTGCACAAAATAATGCCATAAGGACAAACTACATCAAAGCGAAAATTGATAAGACCCAACAAATAGTAAATGTAGACTTTGCGGTAATAGAGATGAGACTGTTAACCATATACTCTGCGAATGTAGCAAACTAGCACAACGAGAATACAAAACTAGACACGACTGGGTTGGGAAGGTGATCCACTGGGAATTATGCAAGAAATTAAATTTTGACCACACAACAAAATGGTATATGCATAAACCAGAATCTGTTCTTGAGAACGAAACGCACAAAATTCTCTGGGACTTTGAAATTAAAACGGATCACCTTATCCCAGCAAGAAGACCAGACCTAGTGTTGATTAACAAAAAAGAAAGAACTTGTCAACTGGTGGATTTTGCAGTGCCAGCGGATCACAGGGTGAAGTTAAAGGAAAATGAAAAATTGACAAATATCTGGACCTTGCCAGAGAACTGAAAAAGTTATGGAATATGAAAGTGAAAGTTATACCAATTGTAGTTGGTGCACTTGGAACAGTCCCAAAAGCATTAGAAAAGGGTTTGGAAAGTTTGGATATCAGAGGAAGGATTGAAACCATTCAGAACACTGCACTGCTGCAATCTGCCAGAATACTCAGAAGAGTCCTGGAGACCTGAGGAGACTTGCTGTCACTCAGACTCCAGTGAAAGACCATCAGCTAACACTGATGTGAAAACTCAAAAGGAGTAAATAATAATAATAACGAAAACTGAAAAGTTATGGAATATGAAAGTGAAAGTTATACCAATTGTAGTTGGTGCACTTGGAACAGTCCCAAAAGGATTAGAAAAGGGCTTGGAAAGTTTGGATATCAGAGGAAGGATTGAAACCATTCAGAACACTGCACTGCTGCAATCTGCCAGAATACTCAGAAGAGTCCTGGAGACCTGAGGAGACTTGCTGTCACTCAGACTCCAGTGAAAGACCATCAGCTGACACTGATGTGAAAACTCAAAAGGAGTAAATAATAATAATAATAATTAATATAAATAATAATAATAATAATAAGAAGAAGAAGAAGAAGAAGAAGAAGAAGAACCCAGACAGATTGACCAAAGGACTAGAAAATTAATGACCATGCACAAGGCTCTCCACCCCAGAGATGGTAGAGATATATTATATGTGTCAAGAAAGCAAGGGGGAGAGGTCTTGTCAACATAGAGGAATGCGTAGAAACCACAATCCAACAACTTGAAGATTACACAAGAAAAAGCAAAGACAAACTACTTATGGCGGCCAACAATAGTAGAAGCGACAGATGGACAATCAGAAAAACAACAAAGACTAGAAAACAAAAATGGGAAGAAAAACAATTATATGGACGCTTCAAACGACAAATTGAAGAGATTGCCCATGAAAAGACTTGGACATGGTTAAGAAAAGGAAACCTCAAAAGAGAAACTGAATCACTTATAATTGCTGCACAAAATAATGCCATACGGACAAACTACATCAAAGCGAAAATAGTAAATGTAGACTTTACGGGAATAAAGATGAGACTGTAAACCATATACTCTGCGAATGTAGCAAAATAGCACAACGAGAATACAAAACTAGACACGACTGAGTTGGGAAGGTGATCCACTGGGAATTGTGCAAAAAATTAAATTTTGACCAGACAATAAAATGGTATATGCATAAACCAGAATCTGTTCTTGAGAACGAAACGCATAAAATTCTCTGGGACTTTGAAATAAAAACGGATCACCTTATCCCAGCAAGAAAACCAGACCTAGTGTTGATTAACAAAAAAGAAAGAACTTGTCAACTAGTGGATTTTGCAGTGCCAGCAGATCACAGGGTGAAGCTAAAGGAAAAAGGAAAAAATGGACAAATATCTGGACCTTGCCAGAGAACTGGAAAAGTTATGGAATATGAAAGTGAAAGTGATACCAATTGTAGTTGGTGCACTTGGAACCGCCCCAAAAGGATTAGAAAAGGGTTTGAAAAGTTTGGAAATCAGAGGAAGGAATGAAACCATTCAGAACACTGCACTGCTGCAATCTGCCAGAATACTCAGAAGAGTCCTGGAGACCTGAGGAGACTTGCTGTTACTCAGACTCCGGTGAAAGACCATCAGCTAACACTGATGTGAAAACTCAAAAGGAGCAAATAATAATAATAATAATAATAATAATAATAATAATAATATCTTTTCAGCTAGTTATTAGGTTTGAGACCTGTCAGCTATTCCTTATCAACATTCATCTTAATTCCACAGAATATTTATAATCTTTCAACAGATTATCTAACGTTGCCTTAAAGGAGTTTAGAGATGGCTCATTCACTATTGATGATGGTAGTTTATTCCATGTATTCACCACTCTGTTACTAAAATAATTTTGTTGTGCATTTGCTTTACAAAATTGTTTAAAGAGTTTTAATTTATGACCCCTGGTATTGATATTTTGAGCAATGTTTAGTAGATTCTTGATGGTTATTTTTAATCTCAATTTTTGAAGCACATTTTTAAAACTCAATATTTCTATTTAATCCATAAACGGGACCTTAACAGGTACTACTACCCCGAGTTAGATTGAAACTGGGAGTAATAGCGATGAAGAGGATTTCCACACTCCCCAGATCTTCAATATTTTAACTTCAACATTAGATGCAGTTTATCTAGGACACTGTTCTGACTGATTTATAAAAGATAACTTTAAAATCCGAAATGGTCAACAATTAGGGTCATACCGTTTTTACAGAAAATATAGTGAGAATAAGAATAGGAAGAAAAATCCAGAATTCTTACATAGCAGTAACGACTAATCTTTTGTCAGCAAAATTAGTTATTGATATACACATATAGTCAGTATTATTATTCGTTCGTCGGACGAATCTGACTTATTGATGGAAAATTATACAATAGCACAATAACACAAAACAAAGATTAAGGAATGTGAGAAATAAAAAAGGTTTGTTTACTTAGGTCTTTTATTTAGCAGTAAATAAAATAATAACAGATAAGTCGCAAAATATAGATACCTGAATACTCAGACTTCGTAAGATATCCCATAAACTAGATTATATTATTAAAATTCATTATTTGGCCTCACCGTGTCTTCAATACTTATGGCAGTATGATTAGCTATCATTAACATAATATTCATGAGGCTTGATTTACAAGGGAAATCCTGAAAGGTTTCCATTACAGATCTTCTCATCATCCTAATATATATAACTGCAAAATGAATTCTTAAGCTTTTTCTTTACCACACACACACACACACACACACACACACACACATATATATATATATATATATATATATATATATGTAGTATATTAAGAAAAATGAAAAAAACACAGGTTTAAATGGGTTAAGTGGTGAGTTTAAACCTGTGTTTTTTCATTTTTCTTAATATACTACATACCGTCGGATTCACTTTCTTCACACACATATATATATTCAGGGACTCTCTGTCATTCCATGTTTTGTACGAAATTGTCGCGCCAAAATTTCAAGTTCCTCATCACAAACATATTGTCTGATACATAACTTGAGTTAGGTAGATATTTCTTTTCTCGTGGGATGAGCTCATTTGAATATTTAGTGTTTAAATTATTCATCAAAAACGGAACGATGCTCACCTATGCTTCATTTAAATTTTAAATTCTAAAATTGAGTTTATTTAAAGCTGCTATATCGACACACTTTGGAATACACTTATATGAATCAGTTTTTTTCTCAACCGGTGTGCCCCATTTGTTCTATTTTAACGGATAATTAATTCATAAATTTTGTTTGCATTAAACAAAACACTATTCTTAAAACTATACAGATATCAATAACGTGTGTTCTAATGTCTTAAAAATAAATGCTTATTTCAAGTGTTACGTTGTAATATTCACGGCACTAAAACGATACATGTACCGTAGTCCTTTTTTTTCTTTCTTGGTACTAAAACCCCAAAAGTCACCGTGCTGAAATGGTGCCGATAAAAAATCATAACACGAGAAACATGTCGTCACAACTGCCAGCCTTTATTTTCGTGCTCGTATAGTGGGCTCCTACCAGAGAGGAGGAAAGGCAGAGAGAAAGAGAGAGAGAGAACACTACTAGATTACTGGGCTCTCATGAGGTCCGTCCCCTACGACCGCCCCCGGCAAAAAGAGGACGAACCCTTTCTTTTTTTCCCAACGTCACCACGTGACTTCCGGTCAACCCCCGACTTCCGCTTGCCACTCAATTCTTCGTTCGGGGTTACGCTACGGTCAAACCATCGCTCTCCTCTTTTGGGTCATCACTATTTTTTAAGCCTTTGTTATTTATTCCTCCTCTTTCCATTAGTAGTCCTAGCTCACAAAAGTCAGGAATATACCCATCTTGCAACACAAGAACTTCTTTATTCTTTGTATATTTAGCAATCCTATGGCTAATTTAATTTTATTGAAATTAAAAGTGCGTCAGTGCTGTTGGCCGGGACAGAAAAATACACCAACTGAACCTCTGCAGAGGGGTAAAATACCCTCATCGGTGTCACCTTTAGGCCGTGACTGGTGACCTGAGATGCTTATGGATGGATCCTAAGCAGTCCATGACATGCAACACTCCACTTTGGTCCTTACTTGTGTTAAACGGGTGGTCGGAGAGGCCGCCTCCAATCAATCGCCTGGTCACGTCAAGCCCCATCCCCTATATTATTGTTCCAACCCTATTGCCTTTATGATAACCCCCTAAGACTTTTTTTATCATATATGTACGATAAGGCGGTGGCTGAGGGTTTTAGTGTCCTGTGTATGACGTTAAACTGCATCTGGTAGTGAATTTCCAATTCTGAAAGTCTGGGGAGTGTGGAGTACTCCTTCATCGCCAGTACTCCTTGGTCCACCCTGATGCAGAGTTGTGGTGTCTGTTAGAGTCTCAGTTATGGGTTAAATAGAAAAAAAGTGTAAAAAATATGTTTAAAAAAACTTGGTTAAAAGATGTTTTTGAATAACCATCAAGAATGAATCAAACAAAATGTCTTCGGTATAAAATAACCAAGCAAGTGTTGGCATGCCGTAAAATTCAACCAGAAAATCATCTTTTTTTATAGAAAATATCTGTAATACCAAATGATTCACAAAAATATCAAAGAAATCTCATAGAATCCTTTTTCCATGATTTTATATAACAATTTGTGCTTAGTCCTTTGGCTAGTAAGCAGGTGTCTGAATTTTAAAAAGATCAAAATTATCAGTTACTATCTACGCTTACGCCATTGGGTTTTTTAAAATTTGTGGCAATTTACAAAAAAAAAAATTCTTTTTAATCATTGTCTATTGTTCAATACTATATATATATATATTTATATATATATATATATTATATATATATATATATATATATATATATATATAGCCTGCTATGGAGTGGTAGTAACTGTTATGGTCCCATATATTATTTAAATATTAAAAAGATGTTCAAAAACGTTTTTAGAAATTGAGTTTAAAAAATTTTCAGTAACCATCAATAATGAATAAAACTTCGGCATAAAATGACCCAACAAGAGTTGACATGCCGTAAAATCCAACCAACCAATCAGAGTAATAAGGATTCTACGTGTGTGCTCTGAAGTAAAAATTGTTAAAAAATAACCTCTTCTAAAGATACCCGGATTTTATTATTTCTATCAGAATTTATACAATCACAATGAATTGAGGTACAGTCGCTCATCGCGCAACGGTTATTGGCGGAGGATGTGGATTCGGCGACTCCAGTCCGGCATTTTGTGTAAAATGCATGCTCCGCTGCCATATAAGCTGGCGTCGCTGGCAACAATAATCTCTAAGTCTGGGTTGAAGTGTGTGAGAAACAAGTCCGACGTCAAAATTTCTTTGATTTTTTCGAATGCTCTATGGCATTCGGGAGTCCATTCCCAGGCCTTTTCCTGAATCTTTTTGAAAACTTGGTGGACATTTTATTTTCTGCTGCTCCGTATCTTGACTTTTTATTAAAATGTCGTCCAAGTAGGCGATTGAAAAATCGAGTCCTTGACGAGGTTGGTTGACTTTACGCTTGCGAAACCCATGAGTCCATCAGTTCAACCCATAGCTATGGGTAAATATCGTGGCAAAAAGGGTTTTTTAGCTTTAGTTTAGCAACCACTGTAGTTAAATGAAACCTCCAAATCCAAACTATTTAGTACTGGCTTTACAATTGACCTTGTGTCACATTCTGCGCGTCGAACGAGGTTTGGGTAAATAATACCTCCCATCATAGTCTAATGGTTAGTTAACTAGACTCGCAAGCCCATTATTACTGAATGACCTGTTCGACCCTCGGCAGATGCTCCATACTTGCGTCCTTGTGTCACACACTTCTCATAGCAGACAGACCAGGTATAAAGTGTAGCGAGATCGAACGGCAAAACTCACGAACCTGTGATGAGCCAACAACGGTCCGTCGATCGAAGAGACAGCGGGTGGCATGTTGCACGTGTGGGCGGAAGAAAAAATGTGACGAGTCCGACTAGTTGTGGAGGTAAAAATCGTGAGTGTCCTTGAGGCGGCGATTTATAGTGGCAAGTCTCGTAGCTGGCGAGACGAGAGTTGTGACGTGTCTCGGCCAAACCGAGTATAAAAGGACAGTGGCGAGGGGGCAAAAGAGAATGAAGTTAGTTTGTTTAAGATCTTCACAAGTGTTACGTTGTCTTTGGTAGAAGCAGAAGTTCATTTCGTTTGCTAGTTAGGGGGAGTCCCCGTGACGTAGTGGCTAATGTCCTGGATTGTGACATCGTTGTAAGTGAGTTCGAACTACAGTTGCGCTGTTACATTCGTTTTGGATTAAAACACTTGGCAAAGGTGTGAATCTCACTCCCACCAGCTATGGGTTAAATAGTGCCATGCGGCACCCAATTTTGGTGTAATGGTTAGCAAGCTATTTCTCACAGAAACATTAATACTGAATATCGTTGGATGCTCTATACTTGCGATCTTCTGTCGCATCCTACTTGTGGCAAACAGGCTGGGTAAACACCTGAGCCCCCAATCGTAGTGTAACGGTTAGAAAGCTAGTTTTGAAGAACAATTACTAAAGGGCAGTGAGTTCGATTCTCGCTTGATGCCCGATACTTGTGTCATATTCTTCCCGTAGCAGAGGTGTTTGGTAAATACACACCACCCCTCATAGTGTAATGGTTAGTAAACTAGTCTCACAGATAAATTATAACTGAATAACGAGTTCGATCCCCACTGGATGCTCCCACTCGCTCACTACTATTAGCGACGATGCGGTATTAATCCATGAGATCGTTCATCCTGGGTGTCCTGGGTATGATGCTAAACTGTAATGTGAGAATTATTTCCCCCCTATCTTTCTATAACCTGGTAGCGAGTTGGTGAGGTGATCGCCGACTGGGTTTTCCCATTTCCCTCTCTTGAAGTTGACACCACCTCATTGTGGTTTATACCAAGGCCTTAAAAGTCCGGCTGCCATCTGGGCGACGCGGGTGAACAGAACAAGCTGAAAGCGAGTTGGTTATACGTGCAATTATTACTTCTTTCCCCTCAATTAATTGACTCAGTACGAGTAACAGTGGGTTGCGTTTTTGAAGTGGTTAGCTCTTACCCATAGTGGTAGTGTTAGGGTCCCATTTATGGGTTAAATAGATTTTCAAAATTTCGTTTTAAAAAAGGTGTTTAAAAATGAGTAAAAAATGTTTACAACCCGACCTGAAAAAAATAAACGTCTTCAGAATAACATAATGCAAGTTTTGATCTAACCAACCAAACAACCTTCTGACAGACCTTGAATTACTTTATTTTGCATTCACTTTCAGTCAGCACGCCTGCTACCTATTCTAAATCTACAATTTAATAAGCTTAGATCGCAAACCCCACGTAGCAAACTGGCATCTTTTTGTACCCGGAGAGCGTTCCTAGCGACATGTCGATAGGCGGTTAGTTTTGAAAGAGCTAATTGGTTTATGTGAAAACATCAAGTGCCTAAAACTCTATGAAATCATTTCAGATGAGTTTTTGCTTCTTACGTAAAAGGATATTACCAAGTCATAGAGTGCAATCTGTACCCATTACACCGCTTCTCCCTCGCTAAATATTTATTGAATAAAGACTCTCTGTTCCTCTGTATTTTTTTATTACGTTGTTTACGAAGGAACAATTTGTAAGTCCAATGTTCTGCATAATAGTAAATCGAAGCGTTGATCGAGTTGAAGACTTACCACCATTAAGTGGTCACTGTTGGGTCAGCCGAATCGAAACGTTAGGTAGCGTTATAGAAGTTATTAATGTAGGAACCTATATAAGAGTTCAGAGCGAGTGTGGTTGCTTATTCGTAACAGGGAAATTAGTATAGCGTAAGACAAAATAATCTATCCTATCTTATCAAAAAATATAGTACGAAACACATCTAGAAAATCAAAACAATCAAAGGCCTATTATCCCTGGAGAATTTAAACTGATTTACCACCGGGAAAGATGTGTATTTGCACATGCCTTGTGTACAGGAGGAATTTAAAAAAAACGGAAGGAATGGCATGGGTGCTCCATTAAGGAAGGTCGATTTTGGAACTGGGATACAGCACTGATAGTGATATTTGGGGTTTGACATGATAAATAACGACATAAAATATATTTTCCCAAATCATTATCAATTTTTGGGGAAACGAGTTTAAAGGCTGAAAATTAAGGTTATGGAATGTGGCCTCCGTGATAAAGGGAACATTTACAAAAGGAAAATACACAGAACAATTCAGTTCTGTTGTTACATAATTTATATAGTGTAGTACATTTTAGTACAATTTTCAATAAACAATGCAAATTTAAAACATTGAATATATTTTCCATTCATTGTATGTAATGAAAAATATCAATTTTATATGGATTTATTATTGAAATAATTATGTTTTGAAGTCAGTTTGTCATCAAAATCCTGCGGAAATGAGGTATTTGTGTATATTTTGCTGACGATCTTTAAAATTAAATGCTCATATGAGTTTAAATCTAATTGTTGCTGTCAGTTCTTATAACACCAAACCCCAGCTTTCGCCATCAAAGCTGTATTGAATTTCCAGAAAAAGTGACAAATCAACCTTCCCTACTGCTCCATAGCTGTAATATAAGAGACATGATCTCGGGGCCAAACGTATTGGCAGGACTAAATTTTTGGCTTCTGCAAATCCAGGTGATTCTTTAACTCAATATTGTGCACACGTCGTGAAAGATTGTAGTAATATCGTTGCTGATTGCTGGGGTGGATTTTTTGTCGTTGGACGAGAACTCAGTATCAATTTCAGCTTAAAATTCATTCCCCGGGCTCTATTTAACAATAATTCCCTTGAAAAGAGATAAGTGAAGTGGGTTTTGGGTATCACACTAAATTGTACGTGAGGCTCCAGTTCGAGAAACTGTGAGGTACCCCAGATTAACTCTGACTCGGAATTGTTGTACGTTTATTTGTTCAATAGCATATCAACGTTCATGGTCATTTAATGCCAATTCCATCATTTTAGTATCGCAGTAGTGGTACTAGTTAACGCAATGCTGGAAGGATGATGAAGATCATCCATTTCCAATGGGTATTAGTCCGAAGGTGAACGTAATAGCGCAGCTGGTTTTCGATTTCGCTTACTACAATATCGCAGTCCAGCATCTTTGCCAATAATGTTATATACCATCACTGGACCCAACAAAGAACAGAGAACACATGTATATGTAAAAATATAAAGTTATATTTTTATTCTTCGATTGTGTATAGACTGAGAGTCGTCGATAGAGGATGGATATATACATTCGGGAGTTCGGACTGCGAGCGATCTTGATCTCGATCAAAGGTCAGTTCAATGCGTTCAAGGCAATATCCTGTTTTTGCTTTCAGGCCCATATTTAACACCCACACATTTCCTGCGCCCACGCACCAGGCATCTGCAGCTGTTTCCCGTGTGTGAACTCGTTGATTAGGCAATATATTATGATAAGTCACGGGTAATTCCCCGTATTACCGGTTAGGGTTTCAAAGGTATTCCTATTTGATATGACTATGGCAAATAAAGAGAAACTTTTATCAAACAACTATATATATATATATATATTATATATATATATATATATATATATATATAGCGAGCTTGATCGCTTTAATTGGTCGTATACTACTGTCTGTCAGATGAAAATGCGTGTTCCTGTAATGTTGGTTTTCGTCCCCTCAGATCGTCAAAAGGATCATTAATCAAGTTTAAGTACATTCAACTCTAGTGTTGGTGCCGCTATATCGTTGCAATCTATATGAAGTAAAATATTCGAAACCAAGATATAAGATACTTCGAGTAAGATATTCGAGACTAGTTAAGTGTATCAGATATGAAGTAACAGATTCAAGCCTATTTTATTTTCAATACGTTGTATACTCTCTTTACTTCTATTATTCTTCTGCTCATCTTTGGTATCTTACGTTCAACTTCTAGCATCTGGACTTCGTCTTGGGAACTTCGTGTCTGGTCTTCCATTGGGGATTTCTCTTTATCAGAAGCCCTGTGTCATTGGTAGTTTTTAGATAATAACATAAGACTTCAATTTGCTTTAGATCATATTTGATTCCGAAATCCCACCAGACTACCTGCGCAGATTGAGTCGGCCGTGCGCTTAACACGACTTACCACTTTCGTGGTTTGGCCGATACTGATACTAAACTCTCTAATCTAAACCAGAAGAGGGTCTTCTCCATCGATTCTCGCGGTATCCACCGGATGGATTAGGGTGAGGTCAAGCCTTGTCACTCAATCCTTCAAGGCCGCCGGCTGCAAATTATAACAGCCATTTTGGTTTCTACACTACTGTAAATAAGTGTTAGGATACTAAAATTATGTAACATACACACACACACACACACACACACACACACCACACATATATATATATATTATATATATATATCCCGGGTTTGGTGACGAGGTCACATTTTTTTCTTTTAGCGTGCTAAAAAGGAGTTATATGTTTCTAGAAATCAGAGTATGAGGAATAAAGGAACATGTTCCTAGAATAACACATTGCTCTTTGTCTATTTCCTTTATATTAGACAGCCTCAGAAACTTAATGAAAATAGTGAATAAAGCAACGGGCGATCATAACGCTTAAACGTGTCTTGTGCTTAACCCACCCCATGCGACGATTAGCCATTACTGATAGAGCAGCCTTCGCCGACTACGCTACTAGTTTTAAATCATTGTGGGGTGTATTCTTATTCCTTATATATAGTTACTAACCCGTCGGTACAAGGATGATGTGACACAAGGTCAATTTCTTAAGCGGAGTTTAACAGATTTTCCTTCTCCTAGACTGGTTACTTATTCATGGCTAAAGCTCCAAGTCTGCCCTACTATTTACAATAGCTTGAGGGAGAGTAGTTATGTGCATACATTTCCCATACATTAGCGCTATGTGAAAATGCAAACAACCTCTTCCAACATTTGAACTCGGTTCGACGAGTCCATTACTTTCGACTCTAACCATTACACCCGCCCCCTTTTATACCTCATACAAATGGATACGGTAATTGATAAACGGATTTCGGAATGTCACGCCGAAAATCAACCAACCAAACAACCAAAGAGCATTTTAGTGAGTTCGAATCTCACTGAGTGCCCGATATTTTTGGCACTGCATAGTAAATGACAACTAAAGACAGAGCTTTCAGATGCGTTTGACAGAGACCAAACATATATTATCGATTGCTGTACCTGGGTAGAGAAATATTGTCAGGTAGTCACATATAAATGTGTTTTAGGAGTAGTGCTATTTTTAAGGAGACAGTTGAAATTATCTGGTAGGTTAAGAAACGATATTTATGGTCAAGTTTCTCCGAGCTTAATGTGTGTATGAAATTGTGTATGTGTTATCACGAATGTATGCATATGTATGTGAGTAATTATATGTATGTATGTATGTATGTATGTGTGTGTGTGTGTCTTTGTGTATGCACATGTGTCTGTGTGTGAGTATGTGTATGAGCAAGAAAGGAGTAAATGAAATTATGCATTTTTTTTCATAGACAATTAGCGTCTTTAACGAGAAAGTGATGTAGAAGAAAATTGTAAAATCTATACATTAGTATAATATAATATATATATATATATATATATATATATATATATATATATATATATATATATATGTCTAAAAAAAAAAACATCCAAAAATCTTATTTCCTTCGCCGAAGAGCATAAGGCCCGGGTTTGTTATTATTCCCTCAACGTCCCCTTACCTCATATGATATAGACGTATCTATATCATTGACAGGTTAATTTCGCAAGGATTGTCTCGTGCTGTATCGTGGCCAAAGCAGTATGGTTTCTGACTATCCTGCTGAAATCCCGGTTTCGATTTCTGTCGGACGGAAATCGTTAGTATACATTGCTGATGAGATTTAATAAAGTTGAAACAGTCTGTACGATGTTCTACACACCGAATAATTCTTTACCAAAATTCACTTGTCAATATTATCTTCTATACTTATCAAATGTTATGCGATATACGCATTGTAATTGCCTTCAAGCAATATATATATATATGTGTGCGTGTGTAATAAGTAAAATAAGCAGAGTGGCCTATTGTCGGTATCAGCCGGACAGCGAGTGACCCTATCCCCATTTTGCTAGCGCTAGACCATCAATATTGCTTTTGATTGAGGTGGAGCGCCACACCTACAATCGGCTCCCCACTTTACCATACATATGCTGTGCTACTAATGAGCTGAGATTGCGATGGCCGGTATTAAACACGGGACTTTGTGGTTCCTTGGTGGATGTCCTAACAACTGAATTAAGGTGAATGATATCAAATATTGTTGTATATTGTACAAACGGAAATAGGAATTTCCGGTTAAAGAAAAGACGAATAAATGACAAAGGACTTTTTTCCCGGTAAAAGCGAACAGAGAAGTTAAAAAAAACGGAAGCGAGGCTTTCCGGTCAAAGAACCAGGGACAAGATAAAGAAATATATAACAAATGCCCGTTATCAGATCAAAAGATAAGATGCGTAGGAGTACCTATCAATATAAAAGGCCTGAGGGTTCGAGCCGACTAGAGTCAGACAGCGGACGGCGAACAGAACACAAGGAACGAATGTCAACACGGTCCGTCGCGGCCAAGGGCGGTGAGACACCACCAGCCCCATTTACCTCACCATCCCAGCAGTAGTAGTAGTCATTGTCAACACTCGCCGCCCACCACGTACAGCCGAGAAAAAAATAAAGTAAAAACTCCTACTATACAGCATGTGTTGTGATTTCATTAACCGACAGCTACATATATCGTCTAGGGTTGGTGACGATACCCACTACGTATGCAGATACACGAAGTAGGGCCGTGAATCTGATGTCAGTACGTAACAATATTTCCATGGTAATAATCATTTGGTGAGGGTTATTTGTCGCAGTCACAGATATTAATCTAAAGCAACACGAGCTTTCAACACCTGATTCCAATTCAAAATATAAAAATACAGCAGATCAATACAGTTACTTCAAATTTTAGATTTTTTAGTTTATTTCGTGCATATATATAATACCATAAAAACAGTCACTCCAGCGGACCATCCGTGAATCCATAATAACAGCCAGACCTAAACCAAAAGACATCGCAACTTGTTCATGTAGAATCAAAAGAGACTGTCCGCTATAACAAAGATGCAATGTGAAATTAGTCATATATTAAGTGACAGTAACATCAGCCAGATCTAACCAGCCCACACCCAGCGAAAAATATGTGGGAATGTTGCACGAAAATTTCATGCAAAGATTCTACGCACATAATGAATCAATCAGGAATGAAAAGAAGAGGGCTGCTACTACACTCACAAACCGGGTAGCGAATTGTAAAGACCAAGGTACCCCCTATAATACAGAATGGAAAATACCATATATCAATGGGTCCAAAAGATGTACACTATGCTTTAACGAAAAATTCCAAATTCTACAAGGACTAGTTTCATCGTGCAAAAACCGGAAATATTCAGAGCTTGTCCACATGGAAAAATCATTATTAAACTCCTGGACTGGAGAAACAACGACACAAGATCTGCCACCGTAAAAGAAAAATATTCAATGGTGAATCGAGTACATCAATGCTTATAGGGCTCATTATAATCTTTCCAATTATACACCCATTTATGGGTTAAATAGAACAACATGAGTTGATAATCAAAATTGTATTATCCATTAAGAATTGATTTATTTCAAAATTTTATCGGCATTAAATGACCCACTGAGGTTGATATGCCGTAAAACAAACCAAAATCAAATGATACTATTGGTATGACTAAGATGTTAAATAAAGATGTTAATATGTTTTTGAATAACCTGAATATCTGTGTGTTTGTATATTTGTCTATGATGTATTTGTATGATGATACATAGAGTGCAGGTGATGCACCTAATCTGATTGGCTGTCATGTTGACGAGGCTTAGAATATGTTGAATGTATACCCAGCAGAGGGGTAAGCCACTTTACACACAAAAAGGAAACCTCCGTGGTGTAATGATTACACTGGTTTACAAAGAAATTCATCCAACCCGTTCACTACCGATAGGATATGACACGAAGATTGAACTCACTATTTAGTAGTAATAGATCTGCGAGACTAGCTTGCTAACTATTACACCCGATGGGTCGCCCTTGCAACCAAGATGAGTATAGCAGTCCGTAATGTGTAGGGAGTAATAATAATAATAATAATAATAATAATAATAATAATAATAATAATAATAATAACAATAACAATAATAATAATAATAATAATAATAATAAAACTAGACACGACTGGGTTGAGAAGGTTATCCACTGGGAATTATACAAAAAATTAAATTTTGACCATACAACAAAATGGTATATGCATAAACCAAAATCTGTTTTTGAGAACGAAACGCATAAAATTCTCTGGGACTTTGAAATAAAAACGGATCACCTTATCCCAGCAAGAAGGCCAGACCTAGTGTTTATAAACAAAAAAGAAAGAACTTGTCAACTGGTGGATTTTGCAGTGCCAGCAGATCACAGGGTGAAGTTAAAGGAAAATGAAAAAATAGACAAATATCTGGACCTTGCCAGAGAACTGAAAAATTTGTGGAATATGAAAGTGAAAGTGATACCAATTGTAGTTGGTGCTCTTGGAACAGTCCCAAAAGGATTGGAAAAGGGTTTGGAATGTTTGGAAATCAGAGGAAGGATTGTAACCATTCAGAACACTGCACTGCTGCAATCTGCCAGAATACTCAGAAGAGTCCTGGAGACCTGAGGAGACTTGCTGTCACTCAGACTCCAGTGAAAGACCATCAGCTAATGCTGATGTGAAAACTCAAAAGGAGCAAATAATAATAAATAATGCCATAAAGTAAATGTAGACTTTGTGGTAATAGAGATGAGACTGTAATCCATGTACTCTGCGAATGTAGCAAACTAGCACTACGGGGGTACAAGACTAGACACGACTGGGTTGGGGAGGTGATCCACTGGGAATTATGCATATGTGTTTGTATATTTGTCATCTCTCTTTCGGTGTTATTTGATTTATTGTATGTTTATATTTCCTCATATCCCAACTAACCGCAATAGTCACTCGACGACCAGTTAAGGCTCAAACTTTTTTTGATTTTCGACGACTTGTGTCTAGCGAGTGCACATGTGCAGGGTTTTGTACAATTTGATGAGCCTCTTTCTTCAACTGATTCATTCCAGTAAAAAGCCTTATACTGTACATGTGAAAACAATGAATGGGGAAAATATGTGTTGTCTGAAAAAATAGGACATACAAGTCTTGAGAATTTTTAAAAGATTATCAATAAAATTAAAAATCCGTTAAACTCCGCTTTAAAATAGACCCTGTGTCACATTGTGCTCATAGGTTTGATAAATAAATACTCAACCATACACACACACACACACACACAAACGCATATATATATATATATATATATATATATATATATATATCAGTATGATAGTAAGTAAATAAACAATGTGTTTATTTGATATGGCTTTTTAGCCGACAATTTTTGAAGGATATGTGCTTAATTGAAATCATAACTAATTTTGAAAATTAATTAGTTATAATTAATGAATTTAGGCGGGCATATATGTTCAAATGTAAGGCTAAAAAATCGAGAAAATGTCAATCCCTGAATGTACATTTCGACCTATTAGGTCTCATCCCATGTCTATAACCTTGCTGATGAGACCTAATAGGTCGAAATGTACATTCAGGGATTGACATTTTCTCGATTTGTTTAGCCTTACATTTGAACATATATGCCCGCCTAAATTCATTAATTATCAATTGATTAATTTTCAAAATTAGGTATGACTTCAATTAAGCACATATCCTCCAAAAATATATCAGTATGCATGTCAAATTCATATATCATATTGATTTGCATACGCATGGCTTTGTGTATGTGTGTCCGTTTCAGTTTCTGTGCTGGAAAATGATATGGAAACGCACGTGCATATATAGTTTGTGTCTGTGTGTTTGTTCATGAATATTACTTGTATTTTCTTTCCTATTTATTACTCTTCTGATAAATACTAGCCGAGGGCCTTTATAAACGTCACAGAACAAGCAGGCTACTAACGCGCAGATTCAGAGATGCCCTGGCTTAGTTGCAATTCTCATACGGTCGAGATAGTAAACAACACTGTGAAGGAACTCACCCAGGTGAAACAGCTGTCATATAAAATATATCATCCAGCGGGGATATTGCAAGAAAAAAAAAAGATATTGGGTTCGTTTGTGTAGTCACCGATGGCTACTATGTCAGCGATGGCGAATCGTCTGATAGAGAAAAGAAAGAAAAAAATCCCACAAAAACATATCTGGTCTTGAATGCTATTCCCCCCGTGTAGCATTGTAAGCAAATGACACTCGACTGATATTAGTTATAGAAGTGAAATAGATCACTAATGCCGGTTTAGCTCAGTCGGTAGAGCGTTCAGCTAGGAATCCAAGGTTTCTGGTTCGATACTGGCCCTGGCCAACTCAGCGTATGAGTAGCGCAGGCATCTGTGCGGTAAAGTGAGGAGCTGATGGTAGGTGTGGCGCCCCACCTCAGATGCTAGAATAATCTCCTTGGTCTAGCGCTATTGAAAAGCGGATAGACTCCCTCGCTGATTGGCTGATACCGACATTAGGCCGCCCGACGAATTTTACTTTTTTACTATTTTAGTAGTGACCATCCTAAGCGGAGTTTAACAGGTTTGAATTCAAGAGTTTTCCTTCTCATAGACTGGTTGCCTAACCAAGGTTAAGGAGGTCAGTCTGCCCTACTATTTACCCATAACTGGAGGGAGAGTAGTTGGATTCATACCCTTCTGAAGATTATTATCACTATGTGAACTGTAGCTTCGTCCGGGATTTGAACTCGTCTCGACGAATCTATTTCCCACCACTCTCACCATTACACCACGCCTCCAACTTGACAGATGTCTACATCTCTTCTAGTGAGCATGCGATTTGTTTATGGCTTAGTTGTAATTCTCATGTGAAAGAGACAGTAAACACAATTGTGAAGAAACTAAATCAACTGAAACAGCTGTCTTATAAACGTTATCATGCAGTAGGAATAGAGAAAAACGGATCTGGATTTGAGTAGTGTAGTCACCGATGGCTGCTATGTCGGTGATAGCTAATCGTTTATGGAGCGAAGAAAGAAAAAAGCACAAATACTTTAAATATACGCTCCTACATTTGGGGCGCTGGGGGTTGTCGTCAGTGATGTAATCCACAGGGTTCATTGGGAAGTTTCGGGTCTTCCAACATCAGACTTCCTTCGCCCTGCTGACCCTTTCAGAGGTGATCAAACTCTGGTACAACCACCAACAATAGACGCTATATGACGTTTGACAATTTTTTTTTTTTTTTACAAAACTCTTAAGCTTTAGGACCTTTGACCACTTTATTCCCTCTTTGTAGCATAGTAAGCAAATACCCCTAGGCCGCAACTTTACAGGGGTCCACATTTCTTCCAGTGAGCTGTAAGCTGTAATTCTCATATTGAGGAGAAAGCAAAGAAAATCGTGAATAAACTCAACCAACTGATTCATTGGAAAACAATAAACGTGTTTCCCTGATTTCTTGGCATAAAATAACCCAACACCGGTGGACATGCCACAAAAAACAAACAAACAGTCAATGCTAAAGAAGCCATTCTTACCCATAGCAGTTTGGAAACAGACTGATCTATGGCTTTCTTAAGAGTATTAAGACCAAGTAAAACACAAACGGTTTCGTCCAGCATTTGAATTCAGGTCTCCGATTCCATTTTTTACGAAAATAACCATTACACTAAGTGCGACCGTCGTATATACATGCAAATATTGCCCTAATCTTTATTGTTATCTGTACAACGCTTCGGTCGATATACCCTCCGGCCTTCTTCAGATATTTCTTGTCGGACTCGGGAGCCTTCTCGAACTAAAGAACCTTCTTTTCGAACTCTGGAACCTTCTTGTCGTAATCGGGAGCCATCACGGAACTTTGAACCCAACCTTTTATTCAATCCACGGGGTTATCCTGTTCTTATTCCGATAACCATAGCTAGGGTAGAGGCGTTAATCAGTGTTAATTATTATTCTATGTTACTGTTGCCCCTGACCAGGATTAAACCTACAGCCTAGAAATAACTGTCATATAGAATCGTCTTAACTCACCGCCTTTATCTACTATGCTATTTGTCCAATTGGACAATTCAGTGTGAATTTTGGAAACTTATAAACCTAATGTCCTGTTTTACCTAGATTATCTACCTTTTTACTTATTTTTTTACCTTGACTCATATTTTTGTTTTTTATCTAATCTAGTCTTTTTAAAGATAGGTTCCCATATTGTATTTATCTCTATAATTGGTCAATGGAATAATCTAAATAATACTAGATATCAAGCTTTATCTAAAAAAAATCAGAGAAAACGGATATTATTAGGTATTTTCTATATCCAAACACTACATCATTAGAACTCTGTAACTAAACACTATGACACAGTAAAAAAAAAAGTGTACTATCTTTAGTTTGGAATCAGATTACTTCTTATTTAAAAAATATTAGGAGTTTACTTAAATATGGGAAATACTGAACAGACATGCACACATGCTCACACGCATACATGATGTGATTTTTTGTAATACAGAGATTTGTGTAGCATAATGAATATCACCATCAAGTCGGGCTGACAGCATGGGTTCCCCTGACTGTTCTCTCACCACACGTTCCTATAGATCATCACCCCTGGCAGGTCCTCAGCACGGCATCCAGTGTCAGCACATAGCTGTTGTGTGTACGTTTTGGATGTTCGGCTAACACTTGTGTACTTATGTGTTGGTGTGCACAGGAGAACGTCACTTATGAGTTCTCCAGCAGTGTCTAGCATCTCTTCGTCTTGGATGTTTTGTGTGACAGGCGGTTAGTGGTCGTACAGCTGCTTTTTGCAGGGTGCTGCTCCTATATATATATATATATATATATATATATATATATATATATATATATTATATACCCTTTTCCCTAGCACTAGACCAGGGAGATTGAAAGGAGAATAATTGGGCACATATCTGGCCCAAAGGTATTAGCACTATGTGAAATGCAAATGGCCAAGTCCAGGATTTGAATTTGGCTTCCCTAGTTCATTTCCTATGACAATAACCATAACACATCAAATGCATCATCCTTGCGTAGTCTCATCAAGCTTTATTTACCAAATATCAACATATCCAGTGGTACATTGACTTACCAATGCAACAAGGTGTATTTTTAAAGGAACATTTTTTTTTCATCGTTTGAATATTATGTTTTGCCATCATACATATACAGTCCTACTTTAACTTATGAATGCACCAACTTGCGAGTTTTCCGAGTCACTTTGAGTTGCTTTCAGATGAGAGCTAAAATTTGAGGTACGAGTGAGCTTCAGATATGCTTATGTTAATGAATTAACTAAGAAACATTTACGTTTGTTATGCCAAAGAAACATTATTTATAAAAAAATAATATTAAAACATATTACAACACATAATTCATTATTACTGTAAGTCATCCTCAAAACAGGTTTCTCCTGGATCACCAAAGTTAAAAAGCTTATCCAATACATAAACTTTGTTAATCAAAAATGACTTGAATCGGCATTAAATAACCCGAAATCAGTTGATATGGAGAAAAACAAAAACAAACAAAATCATTCGACACATTCTATTTTTTATGATTTGATACAATGCAGTGGATTTTTCTTATTTAAGAAAACGTAACAAAAAAAAGTTGTATTAGGAGGCTGGAACGGAATAATGGCGTTTCAGTTTATTTCAATGGGTACAATTTATTTGATAAACGAGGAAACTATGTTATGAGTGGACCGAATTAAAATCGCAAGTCAAGGTATCACTTTATTTAAATACGGGTACAGTGGGTGCGTGGGGGTCAGAATTCAGGTACTGGACGAAAAATGTGGGGAGCCCTTAATGAAAAGTTGTGATATTGTAAAAAAGTACCTGGTACCTCTGAATCGGATGGGGGTTATTAAAAAAAATGAGGTAACCAAGTGAATACCTGGTATTATTTGTATTTTTGTAATTTAACTTTTGTAGTTATGAAAGAATTACAAAAATAATAAAACAAATGAAATTATTCTAATTAATTATTATTCTAATAACTCAATTGCAGTCTTATTGATTTCCATATGCCACATTTGAATAAGCTGTCTACCTTTATTAAATTCTCAAATGACTTGAGTATTTTAGTTAAAAGCTAAAGTTAATAGAAAAAGGGACACGGTGACATGCATTTAAAAAAAACATTGAAATAATTTATAATGAATTATTTTGATTCATTATATATATATATATATATGTCGAATTAAACAAAAGACACATCTCCTGTTTAACAATTTTATTTTTGATCTTTTAGAGTTTTCTGGCCAACTTTTTAATATTTGGGTGGAATTCGTGGATAAGTCCACCAAAGTTCAGGTCTCGAGAACTTTCGGCACTTCGAAATTTCATCATCAAGGGTGATGTGTTCCAGTTTTTAAAAAAATTATATTAATGTGGAGGCTGGAAGGAAAAGAATTGATGAGAAAGGTGTTATAGGCATTTTAAAATGTGTGTACTGTATTAGAAATTAATTTTGTTTAAGGATGGTTTTATTGATTTATGTATGGAACTTCGATGATGGCACTTCGAAGTGCCGAATGTACTCGGGATCTGAACGTTGGTGGACCTATCCACGAATTCCACCCAAATATTAAAAAGTTGGCCAGAAAACTCGAAAAGATCAAAAATAAAATTGTTAAACAGGAGATGTCTTTTGTTTAATTCTACATGTATAAATGAAAGAATGCTGCCCAAATACACACACACACAACACACACACACACACACACACACAACATATATATATATATATATATATATATATATATATATATATATAATGAATTATTTATATTATATCTACATCTAGATAATAAATGTTATGTTTAAGTAATAGGTACCAGGTACTTATTACAATATCAATTTTTTTTCCTTCAGAGACCCCTCTCCACACTTTTCTGCATAAATGTTCAGTACCTAAGCTTTGATCTCCCTCTGACGGGCATACTTTCTGCAATTAAAATCAACAACCTGGGGTTGATTGGCTCTTTCGGTTAAAGGCGAACATAACATGCGTTTCCCTTTCAGTAAATACGATCAAAACCCGCCCACAGAAATCGAGACAAATGCGTGCAATTCGGCTCCGTTTAGCAGCCGAGTGATGCGTGTTGCGGGCCGCACTGCCTCTCTTCCTCCATTCCTCATCTTCTTGTTATCGGGAATAGACTGTAAATTCTGCTGAGTGTGGACTCGTTGCTGTTTGTAAGCTAACGTTAAGTGAAAACATCCAAGCAGTCTGTCAGTCACGCAGTGACGTTCTAAGCACCGAGCACGGAATTCCACAGCCTGGACTTTTCTCCAAACTCTCTCTCACTCTCACTCTCCCACTATCTCACTTTCCCTGTCTCTCTTTTACTCTCTCTCTCTCTCTCGCTTTTATTTTTTCTCTCTCTCTCCCTCTCCAACTGTCATTCTCTCTACCCCACACTCCTTTTATTTTATTTTTTTCATTCCTTGAAGTGACTCGGCCATTTGGCTGTCTTGATTTGTTCATGGGGGAAAATTACTGTGCCACTGCTGGATCCTTGGACCAAGTCGAGGAACACAAGGACAGACAAGCTGTTGATTATATTTTCACAGATCAAGCTCCGGTAAGTGACGTACTCTCGGTTTCTTTTTCTATAAAAGACGGGGAGTGGGGGGGATACTTTTTGGGGAACGTGAATGATGATGATGGTCGCAGTAGAATCGAAAATAATATACATCAGAAATATGCGGTATCTATTTACTAATGGTTCTTTATTATAAATTACAGGCATGAACCCAGATGCACAGACACACATAACGACACACACACACACACACACACACACACACACACACACACAAGACTAACTCACACTCATTCACACATATGCACACCGATATACATCAGAAATATGCGGCTCTATTTACAAAGGGTACAAAATTAAAAGCATAAATACGGACACACGCACACACACACACACACACACATACCCACAGAGAGAGAGAGAGAGAGAGAGAGAGAGAGAGAGAGAGAGAGAGAGAGTCACACAACACACACACACACACAGACAGAGACAGACACACACACACACACACACACACACAGAGAGAGAGAGAGAGAGAGAGAGAGAGAGAGAGAGAAAGAGAAGAGAGAGTCACACAAACACACACACACACAGACAGAGATAGAGACAGAGAGAGAAAGAAAGAAAGAAAGAGAGAGAGAGAGAGAGAGAGAGAGAGAGAGAGAGAGAGAGAGAGAGAGAGAGAGAGAGAGAGAGAGAGATTCACACAAACACACAGACGATACTAACTCACACTCAATTACACATACACAGATATACGTCAGAAATATGCGTTTATATTTATGCATGTTTTTTTAAATTCTAAATTACAAGTATAAACACAGACGCACAGACACACTCACATACAAATACACAGACAGACATACAGACGCACAGAAACGCAAGACTAACGCACACTCACGCACGCACACATACACACACAGATATGCATGAGAAATATACGGCTCTGTTTACACATAGTTTTTATTCTAAATTACATGTATAAACACAGACGCACAGACACACACAATCACACACACACACACACACACACACACACACACACACACACACACACACACACACACACACACACATATATATATATATATATATAAATCTAATGAGTCAGAAGAACCTACTAAAAGTTTCGCTTAATGCTCTTCAGGGCTAAGATCTGACTAAAGAGACTATGAGCAATCGCATTAAATATAGTACTTACCAACCTTGATTCAAATAAATCACTTAAATTAGCATAAACTAAAACGACCAATAGAAAAAAACCCCAAAAACACACATTAATTTACCAATAAGTTTGGTATATCAAATATATATATATATATATATATATATATATATATATATATATATATATATATATTTATATATATATATATATATGTGTGTGTGTGTGTGTGTGTAAGATAATACAAATGACTGGTAAGGGGTGATTAAGTTTTTTTGTTGTTGTTGTTTTTCATAAAAATTATGTTCTTATATGAGCGTATGGGAACACTTAATTCGGGTGAAGGATTGTTCTATTAAGATTCCCTTATTTTTCAAATCTGTTTGAAGAGTCTAGGCTAATTTTGAGTTTATAATAACAGATGACGGTTTGTTAAGTCCTTCTTTCTTTGAAAGTTATTATATATATATATATATATATATATATATATATATATATATATATATATATATATATAATTGTACACAACACGTATTTACTTTTGAAAGACATTAAATACAGACAAATTCACATAAAAACACACACATAAAAAAGTTGCGGATACCAAATATTTACTTTTCAAAAAACATGTCAAGTCACGACAAACATTAACACACACAGATACCCACATGTTTATATACATATATATATCCAAATAATTGTACACAAAAAATGTGTTACACACCCACGCGCACACGCACGCATACGCACATGTACATATACACATACTATTTCGCAATTCTCATTTACTTTTAAATGCAATATGTTTTGTTTTGAAGGGACGCATGAACACGGAAACACACACACACACACAAACACACATACACACACACACACACACACACACATATATATATATATATATATATATATATATATAATGTCTATTCTGTTAAAATTGAGTATTAGGACATTTTCGGGTAGTTTTCATATTTCATGTGTTGTATTTGACTCTACTAATAAAGTTACTCAATAAATTCCTGTCCCGTAATTATTGTGACATTACGTTTAAGTCTTTTAAATGTGACAATTTATGAGGCATTATCGTCTTCTATTAGTGTGAGACCAGTAGAGAAAGAAAGGTGTACGGGAGTGTGAGAGCGGTAAAGGGGGGAAATAGTCTTTCACATCAGCGTGACCTGATGGTCCTTCACTGAAGTCTGGGTAAAGTCTACTTTGGTCTCCAGGACTCTACTGAGTATTTTGGCTGATCTTAACAATGTTGTTGTCGGGATGGTCTCAAGTCTTCCTCTGATTTTTTTTATAGTCCGTTTTCTAAACTTTTGTGGACTGCCCCAAGTGCACCTATTACAATTGGTATCACTTTCACCCACATATTCCACAGTTTTTTTTCTTCAATTCTCTGGTGAGGTCGAGGTATTTGTCTATCTTTTCATTTTCTTTCATCTTCACCCTGTCATCTACTGGGACTGCAAAATCTACAATACATATATATATATATATATATATATATATATATATATATATATATATATATATATATATATATTAAAGACGACACTGTTGCTGTACATAATGGGCACACGCGACTCAGATTCAAATTCTGGCCCAGGGTGTCAATATTACCCATAGCACTAATACTTTTTGGAAAGGTATGCACCCAACTACTTTCCCTGTAGTTATAGGTAAATAGCAGGACAGACTGGACTCTTTATGTTTGGTATGGGAACCTGTCTAGGAGAATGAGTATTCACAATTCAAACGTAATTAAAATTGACCTTGTGTCACATCTTGCTCAGGTGGATCGGTTGCTCTCTTTCTCTGTCTCTCCCCCTGTCTCTCTGTCTCTCTGTCTCAGTCTCTCTCTTTATATATATATATATATATATATATATATACATTTTCAAATTAGGTATGACTTCAATTAAGCACATATCCTTCCAAAAATTGTCGGCATAGCCATATCAAACAAACTGTTTGCGTATGTTCATACTGTCGTGTAGCAAGTCTCCAAAAATGTAAGATATATCAGTTTATAAACAAAACGAGAAATCTGGAAAGACCAGCTAGTGTAACGGTTGGAATCCCCGCCTGTAAGCCTGGCAGTGGGGGTTCGAATCACACACAAAGCGGTTTCTAGTCTATAACTCTGCTGATGAGGCATAATAGGCCGAAATGTACATACAGAGATTGACTTTTTCTCGATTTGTTTACGCTTTACATTTGAACAGATATATTAGCCTAATTCATTAATTATCAACTAATTCATTTTCAAATTAGGTATGACTTCAATTAAGCACATATCCTTCCAAATATATATATATATATTTATATTGATATTGATCGTAAATAGATTTACCCCAGGAAATCCTGTGCTCTTTAACCTAGGCTAAGTAACCAGTCTAGAAGGAAAACTCTGAATTCAACTCTTTTAAACTCCGCTAAAGAAACTCACCTTGTGTCTTCGTGTGGAGGGGTTGGTATATATATATATATTTAAGAAATGGATATAAAGAAATGGAAATGGATATAAAGGTTACTTTATATCCATTTCTTAAAGAAATTTTGCTCTACATTGTATTGAGCACTTTGTATTTGTTTTTTCACGGTCTTAACCCTGGATACTGTGTGCTCCCAACGATCGTACCCGTACCCACCGGTAAGCCACTACTCATATATATATATATATATATATATATATATATATATATATATATATATATATATATATATATATATATATATATATATATATAGTGTTGTTATGGGTCCAACGGGAGAAAATTAGATATTCTAAAAAAAAAGAAGAGGGTTCGCAAATAAGATTATGTTTATTTTAATAATTTTTTTATTATTATCTTACATATGCGACACGTGTTTCAGATCTGTTATCTTCTTCAGGCATTAATTAACCATATTTTGGCAGAATATGAATATGTATGTGTGTGATTTCTCATATTTATATCAAATATCAGAAATCACACATATACATATTCAACATCATCATCATGTCGCGCTGTCAGCGCGGATATCCATGACAATCTTTCTCCATCCGTCCCTATTGCTCATCATTCTCGGGAGGTCCTTTATGTAGCATCCTGTATCCGCACAGAGCTGATCAATGTACGTCTTTGCTGGTCGGCACACACTGGCGTGCCCATGTGTTAGCTTCCACAGGAGGACGTCGCTTATGAGTTCGTCCCTGCTTCTCCAGCAGTATCCCGCGTGTCTTGTCCGTCTTACTCGGATGGTTTGGGTGATATGTGGCAGGTTACCGTACAGCTGTTTTCTCGTAGGGTGTTGTTTCCACGTCTTGTTCAGGATCACCTG
>CM042141.1:104820069-104842569 GCA_023376005.1 Doryteuthis pealeii | reverse complement strand
GAATTATACGTTTGCCAATAATATTACAATCACAAACAACATTGGCTGTAATTCTAACTCGGCATGTAATTCAATTTCTCATGCAGATACACATACCATTTGTATATGTATGTATGTATGTATGTATGTATGTGTACATCTATCTATCTATCTATTTAACCGTTCCGGTGGTGGGGTTCTGGGATTGTGAGGGACGGCATGATATGTAAAGATTATGCTATTGTTATATCAATCTATTTAACCTCCCTCTCTCCTAGGCTATAGAATACGCCAATTGCAACTTTGCATGCGGGGGGGGGTAATACCTACCTAATCAGACTTTAGTCCTTACTTGGGCTAGAGACCTCTCCGATCTAACGGATGGTCACGTCTTTAGCACTTATATGATTGTCCCAGCTCTATTGCTCTTATATCAAACCCCAAACCTCTATCATAAATGTGCATGAAGGCGGTAGCTGAGAGTATAACGTTAAACTGTGTCTAGTAGTGAGGTTCCAGTTCTAGAACTCTGATGTGTAAGGGGTACCCCTTCATTACCCATACTTCCAGGTCCTTTCTGGCACGGAATTGCAGTACCTGTTAGGATCCCATCAATTGGATAGATAGATAAAAAATGAGTTTAAAAATGTGTTCTTAAAAAATTAAATTCCCCAAAAGAATGTGCATGTAGTCGGTAGCTGAGGGTATAACGTTAAACTGTGTCTAGTAGTGAAGTTCCAATTCTAGAACTCTGAATTGTGTTCTTAAAAAATTCAATGCCCTAAAAGAATGAATAAAACTAAAACATATTCGGCTTAGAATAACCCAAGTGTTATTATGACGTAAAACCCACCCAATCAACAAATCAACCAGCTATCTACATAAAACTGTCCAAAGTTTCTGTTCGTTTAGTCCGAGTACAGATACTTCGATCATTTTTGTCCATTTTCGAGGACGTAGGGGATCCTATGTTGTGAAATGCTGTTTTGACGTGAATCAATCTATCACTTCACATCATAGGAGCGGATGGTTAAAAGTAGCCATACCCGTACTACACAAACACTGAGAAGCAGCAACATACTAAAGATACTTACAAATCACTGTTCTTAAGGCTTTTTTTCCGTATGAATGAATGGCCTGACGATGGTTTGCCAAATAAACCGAAACTACGGCTCCTACATTAAATATCCTTCATTGGAACATCTTGCTGTCTTTTTTCATCTTTTTTTATATACCTTAAATATATATATATATATATATATATATATATATATATATATATATATATATTGTTAAATAATGCAGCCATTTTTTGTCTGTAAGTTTTGTCCTTTGTTTTTTCGTATTGCCGGATTATTTTTGTAATATCTGGCGAAAATTGGCTGATGTATTTGCTATATGTCATAGGGCGGAAAGTACTTGGTCTATGACATATGGCAAATATATCAGCCAATTTTCGCCAGATATTACAAAAATAATCCGGCAATACGGAAAAACAAAGGACAAAACTTGCAGAATAAAAATGGCTGCATTATTTAACAATATATGCCTACAATAAAAAATGCTGCCTAAATACACACATATACATATATGTATAGCTATATAGATATATCCCAGTGTGTTTTGGATATCTGAAACTTCTTTTTTGTGTCAACTAGGTAACCCAGCTTGTGCTGATCAGCCAGAAACTTATGCTCAGGTAAAGAGACCTCAAACCACAAACAACACTATGATGGCGGACTTCGAGGTATTTTTATAATATATCGTATGCTCTTTAGATGAAATATAGAAAGTTAAATAAATGATTTTATCTAAACTATTTGCACATTTTATTGTTTTCTTTTGTTTAGTTTTGTTTGTGGTTTGAGATCTCTTTACCTGAGCATAAGTTTCTGCTTGCTCAAGACTAGCTGGTCACAAAGTTGACACACGGATGAAGTTTCAGTTATCCAAAACAAACTGGGAAATGTCCAAAACACAATACTCAATATATTCCTTTAAAGAAATAGATATATATAGATGTATATATTTTACTTCTTTCCAAATGGAAAAGAAATAATTCGTTTTTTTTTTCTTGTTATGATCTTTATGCAAACGTCTTCTTATTTCATTTGAATGCTCTTTCAAAATGGAGAAGATCAAAGATTTTCCGATCGAAATGCAGACATTATAACCTTTTACAAATAAAAGAGTACACTGTCCGGATGAATCGTGTCCCCCGACCTCCGTTATCTTGAGCTTTTAACTTCAGAAACCGACCGAACCTATTGATATGTATTCATAACTGCATTCCATTCCCTTTAAGAACGATGGCCTCGTTCTGAATGGTTGGCACTACACCACACCCCCAACCACACCCACAAACCACTGGTTCCCGCTAGATCATCAAAGATAAGCAGTGGTGAACCTGGTCTATACATAATTGGTTTGGTTTGTTTGTTTTGTTTTGTTTTACGGCATATCAACCTCAGTGGGTCATTTAATGCCGATAAAGTTTTGAAATAAATCAATTCTTAATGGATAATACAATTTTTTTATAAATACATTTTTCTATTTAACCCATAGATGGGACCCTAAAAGGTACTACCACTCCGGGTCAGAGTGGACCAGGGAGCAATGGTGATGAAGGGGTGCTCCACATTCCCCAAACCTCTAAAACTGGAACCTCACCATCAGATAGAGTTTAACGTCATTTCCAGGACATGTAGACCCGCAGCCACCGCCTTCTAGCACTCATATGATTACATAATTAAATGACCACTTAAATAACAATAAGCTGGTTGGTTGTTTGGTTGAATTTTACGGCATTTCAACCCTTGTTAGGTTATTCTATCCCGATGACGTTTTGGTTTTATTCATTCTTGAAGGTATTTTCAAACTCAATTAAAAAAAAAAAAGAAAATCATTTTTCTTATTTAACCCATAAATGGAACTCTATCAGGTACGACCACTTCGAGCCAGAGTGGACCTGAGTGAAATTGCGATGAAGAGGTACTCCACCCTCCCCAGAATTCCAAAATTGAAACTTCACCATTAGATGCAGTTTAACGTCATATCCAAGGAGAATAAGACCCTCAGCCACTGCCTTCTAGCACATATATAATTGGGGGTTTTGCCATAAGGGTAATAGGGTTGGGACTCTCATATAGGCACTAAGCCTTGACGTGACGCGAGGGGTTACCTAATTGGATGACCACTTAAGAAATAACAATCTGATACGCTTGTTTATCAAAAGAAGGTCATGTTGACAATTTTCCGGGATATAAAAGGACCCATCACTATTCATTTCCTTCAAAAAGATGCAACAGTAAGGAGTGCTTTCTATTGCCCACATATTAGGAAAAATTCGCCTGATTTATTGAATTTCTCTCATATCATGTGATAGTCTGTCAGTAAAGAATACGTAATTTCTTAACTACAAATACTATTTTGGTTCGGCAGTAAATGATCCGAAAAGGGTTGATATACCGTAAAACATAATAACCAACATAACAACAAACCAAGTTCAAACGCAGACAGACAGACAGACAGACAGACACACACACACACACACACAAGCACGTGGGACATATGCACACAGACACACATATTTTCTTATCTATAAGAAATCATACTTTGTACAATCAACCACCTTGTCAGTGGGACTTAAAATCTGCTGACTTTATCTACTGCAAGAGGGATAACCCCCCCCCCATAAGGTGTGTCAGGTAGGACGCTAAACTGCACTGGCGTCTTCAAGGTGTAATGGCTAACGTGCTGGACTGTGACATCGTTGTAAGCAGCTTTGAACTTTAGTCCCGTTATTTTCATTTTCTAACTAATACTCTCGGAAAGGTATGAACATCATCATCCCCCACCTATGGATGAAATATTACCCTTACATTTCTTCTAGAAAAATAACATTGGAAATCAAATAACCTACGACTATTTATATGCCATTAAATAAAGAAACCAAACAATAATTAAACCGCATCTGGTAACCCTCCAGTTTTGGATGTCTTGGATGTGTGTGATACCCCTCCATTGTCAGGTACACTCTGACCCACATTGGTAGTACTTGCTAGGGTACTATCTATGCGTTAAAAAGATCCGTTTAAGAATTATTCTTAGCTGACAGGAATACTTCATACCATATAACAGTAAATTATTCGAATAAAAAATTATTATTTGAAGCTATGGTTACCTCTTAAGGAGTTTTATGGGGAGGGCACGATCAGGATGTGACACTAGGTCGATTTCTTAAGCTGAGTTTAACAGGTTTGAATTCAGAGTTTTCCTTCTCCTAGACTGGTTACCTAGCCATGGTTAAAGAGCCCAGTCTGCCCTGCTATTTACCCTTAGCTGGAAGGAAAAATAGATTCATACCTTTCCTAAGGGTATTAACGCTCTGTGAAACAGTTTTCGTCCAGGAATTGAACTCGGGTCGACTAGTCCATTTCCTGTGACTCTTTGAATTGAATTAAATGAAAGAGCGCTTAAAACAACCAGGTTAAAGAGCCCAAATGCCCTATAATTGTGTCGTATCCTGCTCGTGTGGAGGGGTTAGGTAAATACATATATTAGGATTGGAGGTTATTGCTCATGACTTTGAGTTTTAATGATAGGATTTATGATATTTTAGACAATTTTAGACAAAGAAGAGATTATTAAATATCTACACCGAAGGACATTAGTGATTAGATAAGTCTAGCAGACTAATAAGTTCAATTCTAAGCAGGTGTGATACAACGGCGCCTACGCATTTATGTATCTCAGTGAGTATTTACGAAATTAAGCCGACTTTCATAAATACGTCAAGAGAACGTCTGTCGAAAATTGTTGACTATCACATGATTTTACTAATTAATTCGACTGAGTCTTTCCGCTCATGAGTGCCACATTTTTGCAGCTTTTTTTTTTTTTTTTTTAATATGTTAGATTCCTGGCTACTTCGTATATATATATATATTTAAGAGAGTTTCACAATTTGCTTGAAGCATTGTGTATGTATTGGTTAGGGAGGTTGATTTAGAAGGCTATCACAATGCAGTTTGGAAAAAATTTTAAAATAAATAATACGGTAACAATGGTGTTGTGTGTTGACCTGTAATTTTTATTCTTCTTGAATTTTCGAGGTAATACTCTTTATCAAATAATTGAACTGAAGCAATCCAGTATGGCATTTCTTCCCAAATGAAATTTTTTTTTTGAAAATGATGTTATTTTTTTAATATTTTGAATACAGTTATTTTAAAAAAATAACATCATTTAAAAAAAAAAAAATTCATTTGGGAAGAAATGCCATAGCTGGATTGCTTCAGTTCAATTATTGTGATAAATATGTATTACCTCGAAAATTCAAGAAAGAATAAAAATACAGGTCAACACACAACACCATTGTTACCGTATTATTATTTTTTTAATTTTTTTCCAAACTGCATTGTGATAGCCTTCTAAATCAACCTCCTAACCAATTATATATATTTATATATTTACCAATCTGTACGCGTGAGCAGGACGCGACACAAGGTGAACTCATTATGCGGAATTTTTCTTCTCCCAGACTGGTTGCCTAACCAAGGTTAAAGAGCCCAGTCTACACTATTATTTACCCATAGCTAGAGGGAGAATACGTGGAGGCAAACCATTCCTAAGAGTGATAGCGCTATGTGAAATTCAACCAGCCTCGTCCAGGTTTTGAACTCGTCTCGTCGTATTTATTTGCTAGAACGGTAACCATTACGCAACGTGCCTCCTGATAAAGTCGTATAGGATGTCAAAACTTAGAATCAAGATTATTATTCATTGTATACTGATATAAGCATTTTGATTGCTCGAGTGTCCTCCATCATGGCGTAATGATTAGCCACTTTGTCTCAAAGATCAATTACTAATGAATATCGAAATCGATCCTAGATCTCCAGTCAACAGGGTGGGCTATTACCCAAACTCTGGACCACGAGCAGTGTGTGACACAATATCAATTTGTCAATACTGATTGATTGATTGATTTTAATTTTTTTAACGTCGAGGGTTTTTATGCCTAGATGTTTAGGGAATGGCTTAGCTTTTAATGAAGAAAATGAAGTCAGATGTCTAGAAGTTAGAGATTAGATTGTAACTTTCAATTAGACGAGAATCACTAGAGCTAACGGTTGATAATTTCCGCCCTGTCAGCTGGGGCAGTAGAATACGCCGACTGCATCTCTGCAGAGGAGCTAAGTCTCTCCAAAAGAGCCACAAGTTGGCCGTGGGTAGTGCCCTGTGATGCTTAAGGATGGACTTTTGGTAGCTTACCAGTCCATGAGAGACACCTTCCGATCAATCGGCTGGTCATGTCAAACCATAGCACCTATATGATTGCACCAACCCCTTTGCCCTTATGGCAAAACGCCAACGATTTTAATCATATATGTGCTAGAAGGCGGTGTCTGAGGGTCTTAGTCTCCTGAGTATGACGTTAAACTGAATCTAATCGTGAAATTCCAACATTTGGAGCTCTGGGGAATGTGGAATATACCGTCCTCATTATTACTCTTGGGAACAGTCTGACCCGGAGTGGTAGTACCTGCTAAAATGCCCTCTAAATGAGTTTTAATAATGTGTTTCAAAAATTGATTTAATTTTTTTTAAATAACCATCAAGAATGAATAAAATAAAATGTCTTCAGCATTGCTGCATAGGGGCCAAGTTCGAGTTGTAGTAGTAGTCGTTAGTAGTAGTCGCCGTCGTTCGTTCAGAGAACAACATACTAAAGTCGTATAGTCAAAAAGGTGTTGTTTATTTCTCCCTAGACTTGTTGGTTCTTTTTCAGAGAGGAGAGTGAGAAAGTAAGTTCAAGCTGTTCTATCATGTTCATGCGTGATGTTCGTTGCTACCCTGGAGATCTCACGACGGACCTCCAACAAACGTGTCTGACCCTCCTCGGGTCTGGCGAAAGAGAGGCCGAATTTTCTTTACTTTAGTTTGTTATCCTGGGGGTGGGAGGGTCACATCTACTTCCTGTGATTTCTGTTTTTATTTTTAACTCAAGTTCGGGTCATTGGTTGGTCAATGCCCCCCCCCCCCGCTGAGTGTTTACCCTTTTCAAACTTTAACCTTTTGTTCTTATTTCTTTTATTCTCTTTCTCCATAAATCCGATTACCGTTTTCTTTTCAATCCCCAAAAATTCCTCGTAGACCATAATAATTACGCTACAGGCATGAAATAATCCAACAAGGGTTGACGTGCTGTTGAATCCAAAAAGACAATACAAACCAAAAATAAGATTTGCTATTTTGTAGCCTACAAGGTTTGATAAGCCATTAAATAAAACAACGAAGTAATCAACACAAATATCAGTAGACATTGACGGGTTCAAATCCCGATGTACTTATCCGACCCCTCCCCTAGAGCAGGATGTGACACGAGGTCATTTTTAAACTAAGTATACCTATTTGGAATTCAGAGTTTTCTTCTATTGCCATACCAAGGTTAATAATGGATATATTGACATATACCCTTCCCAAATCCTCGGTCAGGTTTTGAACTCGTATCGACGTCTCCATTTCCTACAACGATAACCATTACACGGCGGTTTCCAATAGTATGCACACATAATGAGAAAAGAGTATACTAGTAATTAATTGTTTGCATGGTTGTCATTCCATAGGTGGGTAGCGACCCGTGATGTTTAAGGAAGGAACCCAGGTGGCTGATGAGTCCATGACATGCAACACTCTACTTTGAACCTTATTTAGGGTAGACGGGCGGTCGGAGAGGCCCCCTCTGATCAATCGGTTGGTCCCGTCAATCCCTAGTACATATATGAGTGTCAAGACCCTCTTATCCTAATAGCAATCTCCCGACCCTTTTTATCATATATGTGCTAGAAGGCGGTGGCTGATGATCTTCCTGTCCTGGGTATGACGTTAAACTCTATCTGATGTTGAGATTCCAGTTCTAGATGTCTGAGCACCCCTCATTTTCATTACTTCTAGGTCCACTCTGACCTGGAGTGGGTTAAATATAACAAATGAGTTTCACAAAATGGGTTTAAAACATTGAGTAGCCATAAAGAATAAAACAAAACATCTTCGGCATAAAATAACCCAACAAGGGTTGACATGCAGTAAAATCTAACCCATTCCATAACTAGCAGTGCCAACACTGTAACTATATTTTTTATTCTCACTGGTAACCAGTTCCTGGGTCAATTAATGAACTTGTGTATCTGCTTTTTTCGTGCAACATTTTTATGAACTTTTGTCCGCAACTGTGTTTGAAGAACAAAAGAAAATCGATTTCTTGTCGTGATTTCACAATAAAATTCACTGATTCGTTTATTAGTGTGAATCCGCGACTTTCACCTCACACACCCAATCGATATTTCGCCTATCGTATCGATTTCTAAAATAATGACACATCCTTTCCGTTTGCAAAGATGATCATATATTTCTTCGTTTAGATATTTTCTCCTTTCTTTGATTACAAAAAAAAAGTTTGACACAAGGACAAGTTGAAAGAAAACAAATCTTATTATAATCGAGATTATCTGTCTATCTGTAACCGAAACCTACGGCATCACTGACGTCACAATTCCCTTTGTTATTTAAGGTATATTCTCAACGATCATGAAATAGTCATTATTCAATATTAAATAGCATCTTATTTATTAACGATGTTTCTAATAAAGTATTGTTGCATTAGATTTGTTTCAAAACTACCCATATTATCAATACATTTCAAGTCCAGAAATGTGTGTTATATATCTATATAATAATAATAATAGTAATAAAGATTTACATAGCATATGGTGGGATTAATTTTCATAATGATTTTAAGAAAACTGGATTTAATAATTAAATATTTGATGTTACTGATTTCTAATAGTATTATGTTATTCTCAATCAAATTAAAAGTAATCTTATATATGATTTTTATATAGAAATCAATTAAAATAACAGTAAAATGTGGGTAATATTTTTATGTTATTCCTTATGTAGTTTCACCAGTCTTTCTAATTTAACATAATATTTTATTACATTAAAACTTAAATACTTGTGCCCAGTGAGGCGCGTACTTTTGCTCGATCAAGAAATTATTTGAGATACATACAAAATTAGTATTATTTGTATTATTCGGACTATTGTCCTCATCTTCATAGTTATCTGTACAACATTTCGGCCGATGTGCCCTCCGGCCTTCTTCAGGTATTTCTTGTCCGATTCAGTAACCTTCACGAACCCGGGAACCATCTCGGACTCGGGAACTTCAGAGAAATAGTACAGACAACATATTTAGATTAGAAGTCAGAGGTCATGAGACAAAAATGAAAAGAAGAGAAAGAAGAATGAGAAGATGTTGGGAAAGAAAGAAGAAAGAAAGAAAGAAAGAAGAAATAAAATATTTGAAATCACCAAAGTAAATTAAAAAGAGAGACTGAAGTAGAAACGAGAATAGGGATAAAGATTGATATATGTTGCAATATGACTTGTGTGAGCTAGAACTGCTAATGGAAGGAGGAGGAATAAATAACAAAGGCTTAAAAAATAGTGATGACCCAAAAAAGAGGAGAGCGATGGTTTTGACCGTAGCGTGACCCCGAACGAAGAATTGAGGGGCAAGCGGAAGTCGGGTGTTGACCGGAAGTCGGGTGTTGACCGGAAGTCACGTGGTGACGTGGGGGAAGGAAGAAAGGCTTCGTCTCTTTTGCCAGTGGCGGGCCTAGTGTACAGACCTGATTAGAGCCCAGGATTTTAGTAGTGTTCTCTCTCTCTCGTTCTCTCTGCCTCCCTTCCTCCCTGGTAGAAGCCACTAGACGAGCACGTTAATAAAGGCTGGGAGTTGTGACGACATGTTTCTCGGGTTATGATTTTTTATCGGAGTTTTAGTACCGTGAGTATTGCAACGTAACATATATCGTTTTGGTGTCCGTTGACCTCGGAGTTCAGACACGGACTCATAAGGAACCAGTTTACCACGATGCAACGAAGGGATACGAAAAAAAAGACATCGGCCGTAATTGTAACAGAAACTAACGTAAACGAAAGAAAGAGCGAGTCAAACAAACAAAGAAAAGGACCCACGTGTGACGAAAAAAAAAGGGAGTGACTTGTTGAGAAACGAGAGAGAAAGAAAAGAAAAAAAAACAGAAGTAAAAGAAAAGAAAGAGCAACAACATCGAGCATTTGAAAGAGAAAAAAGGCTTTAAAAAAAAACAACAAAAAAAAAAGAAAAAAAGAAAGACCCACCTTGAAAAAAGAAAAGGGAGCAACCTTTTAAATCTTATTAAAGGAGATGAACGGCAACAACGAGTCAACAAACAATTGAGAACTTAAAAAAAGAAAAAGAAAAAAAGGACCCACGTGTGAAGAAACAAAAAGTTTAAAGAAGAAAAAAAAGGACGAGAAAAAAAACACAGCAACTAACAATTAAAGAAGAAGAAAAGGACTTATAAAAGAAGGAGAAACCCACGTGGAGAAAAAATATACGTCCACGTGTGAATTAAAAAAAAAAAAAAGAAGAAAAGACGGAATTAGTGAACATTATAAAAAAAAAAAAAAAAAGAACTTTAAAAAAAAAAAAAGGAAAAAATATACGTAGAAGTGACAAGGTAGGTGATAATTTTTTTTTCTCTTGTTCTACAGTTGTGTATTTTTTTTTTCTCTTCACTGGTTATTGATATCATTAATATTAAGTATAAGTCTTCTATTATTCTGTGACTGAAATTGTTTATGCGAAATGGAGTCTCAGACCATTAAAGAGTTCTTACAGAATCTCACCGCAGGCTTGGTTGATGCATTAAATTCTGTAACGAGTGCCTTAAAAAGCGTTGAAAAGGGGTTGGATAGGGCCTATCAAAGAACTCTTTTAGAGGATAGATTAAGAACAAGTAACAATAGGAAAAAATTTAACAAGCAGAGTAGAAACGTACCTACAGTGAGGAATTGCAATGTGCATCCTCAGATAGGTAATAGAGACCAGACTGGACGTTGTTGGGGGGTGTAATAGCAAGTATCACCTCATTAGAAATTGTCCCGTAAAATTAATAAAAAGTGGATGGCACCTACCCCTAAAAGCACATCCGAACAAATTAAAAATAGAGACAAGCATGGGATAGCCCTCAAAAATCAGCACCAACGCTTTGTCTAATATGAATGGCAAAACTAAGGAGGGCACACAAGTTCATTCTACGTCCTCGGAACATATCTCAGAAAATAAGGATAAATACAACAGCTATTAAGAGAGAAAACTCCGATAAGGACACTAATACTTCACATAGTGATGTGGATACCGAGGGTACAAATCACACGGGTGAAGGTGATAGGAACAATGAACAACTATGTCCCAATAGAAAAAAGAAAAAGAGAAATTGAACAGACAGGGTGGACGTTAATAATGATAAAAATAATTTTGAAGAAATGGCTAAAATGAAAAACCACAAAATAACTCCAACAGTGAATAGCATCACAAAAGATTCCCCTAAAACAGTAAGGGCTAAAGTAAATACCACACCGTCAGATAGTGACTACAGAGAATAAAAGAATATGTTTCCCCTAATGGAAAGGAAATAGCTATGCTTAGAGTTGCAATGGAAGAAAGCATTAAAAACGCTGGAGTACAAATGATTATGGTAGTAGAAGCGAGCTCACCCGGGGTCAACCAGTGCTGCCACAAGGAAACATGATACTCCACCAGACAGCGACTATGAAGATAGCTTTAAAGGCCTGTGGTTCAAGTGTTTGTTCACACACAGCAGATACCTTCCAGAAAAACCTAGTTTTGGCGCTCGGAAATAAATTAGGATAGATGAATGAAAAAAAAAAAAAGAAAAGAAAAAGGATGAGAAAAATGAGTAAAATGAAAATACGAATTACACGGAATATGAGATGGAATAATGAATGAAAAAAAAAAAAAAAAAAGATAAATAAATGAAAAACTGAAAAGGATTAAAATGAATAGATACAAAAAGAGAAGGAATAATAGAGAAAAGAATTATTGACCAGCTGAAGAAGGCGACGATAACGCCGTTGCTTGAAAAAAAAGCTATTAAAATCAGTATAGGTCTGCAATTGATAAGAATGAAAAAATAAATGAGTAATTTTTTTTAAATTCAAATTGGAGAGAGTATTTTCCCCCCCAAAAAAAAAGGAGAAAAAAATGAACAATTAAGTAGGTAAGGTCAGAGCACAATTGTGGAACAAGAGGAGAATATCACCTGCTTTAATGATTTTGTAAATGTTCTTTTTACTTTATATATGTATGTGTTTTTTGTATTATTGTAAAATTGAATGCTCGTGTGGCTCTATCGGGAAGAGGAAGGTCTATATCGGATAGAAGGGGAAAAAAAATCTAATGAATAATTACGCATATTCTTGAAAAAAAGAGATACTTTTGAAAATTTTTTACGGGTAAAAATTTTAGAATGATGGTAAGGGAGGAGTGTTTGCAATATGACTTGTGTGAGCTAGAACTGCTAATGGAAGAGGAGGAATAAATAACAAAGGCTTAAAAAATAGTGATGACCCAAAAGAGGAGAGCGATGGTTTTGACCGTAGCGTGACCCCGAACGAAGAATTGAGGGGCAAGCGGAAGTCGGGTGTTGACCGGAAGTCACGTGGTGACGTGGGGGAAGGAAGAAAGGCTTCGTCCTCTTTTTTGCCAGTGGCGGGCCTAGTGTACAGACCTGATTAGAGCCCAGGATTTTAGTAGTGTTCTCTCTCTCTCTCTCGTTCTATCTGCCTCCCTTCCTCCCTGGTAGAAGCCACTAGACGAGCACGTTAATTAAAGGCTGGGAGTTGTGACGACATGTTTCTCGGGTTATGATTTTTTATCGGAGTTTTAGTACCGTGAGTATTGCAACGTAACATATATAAGATAAAAGAAAGTAAGAATGAAACAAAGAAACAAAGGTTATGTAGCGATCAGCTGATGAAGATCATCATCTCATCATGATGTCACCCTGCCAGGATGGATTCCCATGACTCTTTCACCCCAACTATCGGCCATCCAGAACCGCCCTGAGCTGCTTGATGCAGGTTTTTGTGTATTTGAAGGTGTTAAAGTGCTTGAATCCCATGTATAAAGAAGTCCACAGTTACAGCATAATGACATTAAATTCATCAGCCCACCATCGTATGTATGATCAATCAAAGTTACTGAAGACTCTTCATGAATATAGCAAACTACATTATTAATATATATATATATATATATATATATATATATATATATATATATATATATAATATATATATATATATATATATATATATATATATATATATATATATATATATATATATATATATATATATATATATACGAATGTCACGAATTTCACTTTAAACAAGGATTCACTCCGATGAAGGTCGAATTTTCTTTGTGTGCGGAACACTTCTACATTTATCTATTATTATTATTTCATTTCATGTGTTTATTTAAAAATGATAATAGTTTAAATATTGCACACATAGATAAACTCCTGACCGAAACACGTGCAAGTGATATTGATTAAAATTATCCTTTATCATCGTTTCTATACTTTCTTTCCTTTATTCATTCTTTCAACATATATATATATATATATATATATATATATATATATATATGTGTGTGTGTGTGTGTGTGTGTGTGTGTGTGTGTGTAAGAATGGAAAATGAATCCGACAATATGAGGAAAAAATGAGTAAAGAAAAGAATGTAGATGGATAAAAATGAATTTCATTGATATCACTTTTTAATCGATATCACTTACACATGTGTTTCGGTCTGTTTATCAAAATGTAATACGGATTTACGTTATTATTATTATTAAAATAATCAGACGGAGTTGAAATGATGATGATAATATATATATATATATATATATATATATTAATATATATAATATATATATATATTGTATAATCTAAATATATATATATATATATATATATTATATATATATATATATATATATATATATATAACTAAATCGTAAGTCAACGTAGCACTATATATATATAGTGCTACCTTGACTTACGAGTTAAATTCTTTTGACTCCTAAATCAATTTCCTTGTATATTAAATCAATTTTCCGCATTGAAATAAACTGAAATGTCATTAATCAGTTCCAAAATCACCCGCATCCCCCCAAAAGCAAGCTACATTTTTGTTATGTTTATTTTTAATTGTACAAAAACATAATAAAAATAATGTAATAAATTATGTGCATGTTTATTTTTATAAACACTGTTTTTCTTTGGCGTAATAAATCTGGAACTTCATCAGGTTCGAAATTCCGTGAAGGCTTCCGATTCCGATATGCAGGCTCCTGAATTCGACAAAAAGTTCTATAATTCGACCAGAAATTCCTGAAGAAGTCCGCAGTGCACATACGCTGAAAAGTTGCATATATAACAATAGAAAATAAGACAACAGTCCGAAATAATAAATTATAGAAATTATCAAGCCTCATCTAAAACTTCAGAGAAATATTATGCCCGTATTTTACATAAGATGTTCTGCTGCTGTAACTAATGGTGAAGTTCCAATTTGGGAACTTTCGGGAGTATGGAGTACCCCTTTATCCCATTAATACCTGGTCCATTTTGACCCGGTATGGCAGTACCTGTTAGAATCCCATCTATCGGTTGAATAGGAATAAATTATTTAAAATTTTTTTTTAAAAAGATTGAGTTTTTAAATAATTGAATACCATAAAACATACATAGAACAAGACGTCTTAGGCATAAAATAACCCAAAAAGGGTTGACATGCCATAAAATCAAACACAATAAACCAAACCAAACTAACGTACCCCGGGTGTATAGTACTGCCATGTAAATATTATAATTGATATTTATTATGTCTAACATTAGAAGACACATAGTCGTGTGTTTGTTGCACTTACAATAGTCGTAATGGTGTGTGTTAGAGTCGTGTATTAAAACTATTTGGGGGAATAATGCACAGTTGATCTTCACTTAGTTATGTTACTTTGATGTACTCGATCGAAAAAAAGAAGAAAAGTAAAGAAACGAAAAAAAAAGAACATTTTGATGTTTCCCTCTTTCGTCTGAATTCTAAAATCTCTGCGAATAACTCAGCCTCCCCTTAACTCCAGGAGATTTTCTTTGTCAGTAATTCTCTTTGTTAAATCCGGTACACATTTTCTTGTGACGTAATGGCAGCACAGAAAAGTTCAGAGACTAACCAAGAAGAGAATTGATTTTGTTAAAATGTTTATCTAATTTTGCTAGCCTTTCTAACTTAATATACCTAATTGCATTAAAACTTAGATGCTTACACCCATATTCATGCTAGTAAGAGACAATTGACAATGCCTCTCTTAAATAAAAAATAAAAAATTAAAAAAAAACAAATAAATATTTACCATTTTTTAATTTTATCTTTGAGTAAATTCACCTCCGTTGTTTTATCTGCAAAAACCTCTTCATCATTCATTAAATGTTTCTGGCACTGAAGAAAAACAAAACAAAATGAAAAAAATAATTATTTACTTTGTATTAAAATCTGTATTTTCATTCCAGGTTTATTTCGGATCAGAAAATAATTGGATAGAAAATGAATTAGAAAATAAAAGGTTAATTGGTTTGTTGATTGGTTGGTTGGGTTTTATCTTGTTAAGGGGTTAAAGATATTCTATAATGTGAACAAAAATTCGTCGAAAGAATAGAAATTCGTCGAAAGAATAGAAGTTCGTCGGGTCGGACAACCGGATCTATCCACTGAAAAAGACGTTCTCCCAACTGCCAAAGTTCTCTGACCAAGTTCTCCTGCCTGCAACAATTTTTCCAGATGTTTTCCGCCAAAGCTCACACGCATCTTGTTCGTCACACATCTGTGTTTTCGTCAGCAAGATAAAAACACAACTGTCTCGGTGTGGGAAGGCAGATCTTCAATAATGATTAACTGCCCTGACCAAGATCTCACATCAATCGTACCCAGCGCTGCCATCGTAGTATAGAAATTTGCATACGTGCAAATGAGGTAGTCGGACTGCGAGTCACGATTCACGATAAGGTGGATGAGAGTTCAATCTCTGTAGTCGCATGCTACACTCCCTCTGATCTCATTTTGCACGCCAGACATCTTTGTGCTTGCTTTGAGCTACCACGTACGTAATTTCTCTCTACAGTGGTTGGTTTGTTCATTGTTTGGTTTTGTTTTAGCTTGTAAAGGGTTAAATATATTTGATAGACCTCCATAATTGTTGAACTCTGCTGTGTACTAGACCGGGTAGGATGTGTCACAAGGTCACACATATTAGGCATCCAGCGAAAATCAGACTCGCATTTCATTTTTTCATTACGTTATGGCGGCACAGAAAAGTTTACAGACTAACCAAGAAGAGAATTAATTTTTTTAAAAATGTTATTGAAATTCCCTTGTGAAAAGTTAAAAATACTCGAGAGGCTTCCATGAGTATTGAACCCCGGCGTTAATGTGTGGTACAGATGTGGCTCAAGGACTGTTGTGAGGATCAAATTCACTACCAAGTGTGTTAATTCAGTTCGCTAACTATTGAGATAACGGGAGATGTTCACGAGTATGTATGTATATATTTACTCAAATCCTGCGGACAATTGTTAAGCAGAGTTATAGTTCAAAGTTTTCCTTCTCCTTAATTGGTTGTCTAAACAAGACTATTTACTTTTTTTGTTCGTAATTTACCTTTATTGAGTTCAAAGTTTTCTATCTCCTACATTGGTTGCCTATTCAAAGTGGTTTTCTGGCTTAAGGCCGACTTTTGTCTGATTTCAGTTCCGATTTTTTTTTCTTTCTCCGAGACTCTTTAAGTAACCCTGGATGTTTCCCGGTTTTAAGTGGGACTTTGTTTAGTCGGACTGAGAACTTTTCGGCATATCCGCGAATTGTATGTTTCAATGGAGTAGAGAGAGAGAGAGAGAGAGAGAGAGAGAGAGAGAGAGAGAGAGAGAGAGAGAGAGAGCACGGAAGGAGAGAGGCACGGAGGAGAGAGAGAGGAGGACAGAATATAGTTAAATTAAGACTATTATAATTTTAAACATTGACCTATTATAATAGCTCTTAAGTATAGATATAAAGGGCCAGACTCGTCCAAATAAATAGGCTTGTATCTCCGCATATCACTTTCTGTCATCACCACAACTAAATATTGGACATTTCCGTTTTTATTGTGAGGGAAGAAAGGGAAGAAAAAGAACATGCTACACATCATAAATAAAAAGAAAATGTAATTAGAAAGATGCAAAGATAGAGAGAAGGGAGGAGACGCGTATTGTCTGTTTCAATGGCATGGAAAATTGGAATGAAGGTAAAAAGAAACTCAGACAGAAAGTGAGAAAAATAGTTAATTCAAAATTATTACAGTTTTGCTTTTAAGAACTAATACAAAACTATAACCATTTTTATACATAACAAACGCTGTAATAGTTTAATAATAATAATAATAATAATAATAATAATAATAATACCGTGATATATCAATGGGTCCAACTAGTTTCGATTATTACACTTTATTTTCCCCATGCATAGTTTTCTGGTTGGTTTGTTGTTTGTTTTAACGGCATATCAACCCGTTTGGATTATATCATGCATAACGGTATTTATATTTATACCTTTTAGTAATTGGTTTTAACAATGTGTTAGAACCATTGGGGGTCATGTTGTATCGTATTGATTAAGTTTATGTCTATATTCTATGGTATAATTTTATTTTCCTCGAAATGGACAGAATGTCCTCCATGTTGACATTTTCAAATAGATCTTCCATATTGTTTGCATTAAAATAACTGTTTCTGATGTGAGCAAAAAACCTGCATTCCATGAATAAGTGTTTAACAGTCAAGGGTGTTTGACATGTTTCACACTGTGGTCGTTGTTCTTGTTTGAGTATATAGGAGTGCGTTAGTCTTGTGTGACCAATTCGTAATCGGGACACAATAACTTGTTACATTCTAGACTTTCTTAAAGCCTACTTTTCTGTGCGTGTTACAGCTTTTAATACTTCATTTTACCTTAAAATTAATATTTTCCCGCTTTTCTTTTGATTTCTGTGCTCATCCACTCGGTTTACAGCAGCATAAAGCGCTATCTGATAAAGATCCTTTGAAGGAACTCTATTTTTAATTATCCCAGGCACTGGTCCTCCCACACTTTTTACCGAAGAGAGAACATATAGAGATAAACTATAATCTCTTGTGGCTCGCTCTACGTCGTGAATATGTTTAGAGTTTAATTAGTTCGGTATATTTTCTGTGCGGTCTTACGGGGTACAAACAAGCATTATCTTCGCCCACGAGAAAAATATTTTTGTGAATATTCCATCAAACCCAGGTGTTTTAAGTTATGTGCGTAAGAGATGTTACGCAACAAACTTAAAATACCAGCACCTAATATAATACTTATTTTTATTGTATGTATTTACTAACACCTCCGGAGGAGCAACATGATGCCCTGGGTAAGACGTTATACTACTTATAGTGGCGAAGTTTCAATTCTGGAGCTACCACGTCCACTCTGAACTGGAGTGGTAGTAACTGTTGGGGTCCCATTTATGGGTTAAATAGGTAATAAATAAGTTTAATAAAGTTATTTAAAAAGCTGCGTTTGAAAAAACAAAGAATAATCAACAAGAATGCATAAAACAAAACGTCTTCGGCATAAAATAAACCAAGGGTTGACATGCCGTGAAACCCAACCAACTAACGAACCAGTCGAGTTATATGTGACACAAGGTCAATTTATAAGCGGACTTTAACAGCTATTGTTTCGATTTTCTTTCTTCTTGACCAGTTGCGGTACTAAGGCTGAAGAATCCAGTCTATTTTACTATTTGTCCCTAGCTAGAGAATGGGACCGGGTTAGCTCAGTCGGTAGAGCGTTTGGCTAGAAACCACAAGCTTCCTAGTTCGATACCGGTCCTCGCCAACTCAGCGTTATGAGTAGCACAGGGATCTGTGCGGTAAAGTAAGGAGCTGATGGTAGGTGTGGCGCTCCACCTCAGACGCTAATACAATCTCCTTGGTCTAGCGCTATTGAAAAGGAGATAGACTCCCTTGCTGACTGGCTGATACCGACTTTACGCCACCCCGACTACTTTACTTTTTTATACTCTTCTAAGTGTAGGCATTTTATTTAACCTGTTCACCACGGGTAGGGTGGAACACAAGATCGCAAATATGGAGCGTACAGTGAGGATAAAACTTGATTTTCAGTAGTAATGAACTACGAGACAAGCATGTTAACCATTACACCTCTATGAGACTCCTTACATTTCCCAGGAGTATTAGCCCTAAGTGAAATTTAACCAGCCTAATCCAGGAGTCGTGTCACCATGTCAATTTCCTACGACGATAACCATTACGCAACATGCACCTCTACTGTTTTATTATAATGGAGATTGTATAACTGTGTGTAACCGAAAGTACTTCACCGCTAACATCACGATTCCCATATCAACGATTATGAAATTTAATCTTAATTAGCATCTTATTTATTAACGCTATCTCTATTAAAGTCTACCAATGTTAGATTTGCAGAACTGCCCATATTATTAATGCATTTAATATCCTGAAATATGTGTTATATATCTCTGAGAATTAAAGATTTCTATAGTACATGGTGAGAATAATTTATTATTTTCAACATACATTTCTCCGAGGTGGTGGAAAAAATAGAGAGAATAAAACAACGGCGTCCTAACGCTTAAGAGGCGTTGTATTTTCTCTCTTGCCGTACCCGATCATTGGAAGCGTGCTGGGCCCATAACCTGTTAAGTTTTTAAATGCCATCCTTGGCCAATTGAAAAGGACTTAAAGTAAGTAAGTCCTGAGTTATGGAATCTTTTGGTAAGTGAATAAGTCCTATCCTGCGTATTGTTAAAGGTCCAGTGATTTAATCCTATGTCCGTCGTCCACGAAGGTTCAAAGTAGTTATGGCCAGTACTGTTGGTTTAAGTATTATATCAGCAGCAGAGTCCTGCCAGTGATTGGCCAAGAGAGATCACATGGTCTCACCGAGTCTATAAATAGAAGTGGACTTTTAACACACACATTATAAGAGAAATTTCTCAACAATCACCGACTTAGCTGTCGTCAGTGACTACTTTGCACAGTGTTGGCATGTATCCAAACTATTCACCACATAGTGGGTGTGACACAAGGTCGAAAGCATGGGGTATCCAGAGAGCATCGACCTCGATATTTATTAGTAAAGGATCTGTGAAAGTAGTTTGATAACCATTACATCATGACGGAATGCCCTACTTTAACTGGGTAGGTATTTATCCAACACGTTTGCCATAAGTCGGATGTGGCACAAGGTCGCAAGTATGGGGAATCATGTGAGAATCGAACTCTTTATTCAGTAGTAATGGATCTGCGAAACTAATTTGTTAACCATTACACCACGATGTGACGTCCTACTTTACACTGGTTTGGTATTTATCCAATCTGTTACCAACAGATTGAATATGACACAGGATCGCAAGTATGGGCATTCAGTGAGGATCGAACTCGCTAGTCAGTAGAAAGTAAGTTTGCTAAACACTACACCACGACGGTACGCTCTACCTTATACTGAATAGATATTTATCCAAACTGTTCGCCACAGGTAAGGATGTGACGCTGGGTTGCAAGTATGGGCTATCAATCTGGGACCGAACTCGTTATTCAGCAGTAATTAGTCTACGAAACTAGTTTGCTAACCATTACACCACGTTTGGACGCCCTATTTTATACTGGATACGTTATCCAACCCATTTGCCACAGGTAGGATGTGACACGATGTCGAAAATAATGGGCATTCGCGACATGTAGGATGTGACACAGGGTTGCAAGTATTGGCTATCAAGCAAGTATCAAACTCACTGTTCAGTAGTAATAGATCTGCGGAACTAGAATATGAGACTATGTCGAAACATTCAGTTGCAGTGGGTCTTGATTTAACCAGAGTGTGTTACAATATGATAATGGTCGTACAATTAAGGAACAGGAATAATAATAATAATAATAATAATAATAATAATAATAATAATAATAATAATAATGACTTTGAGATAAAAATGGATCGCCTTATCCCAGACAGAAGACCAAACCTAGCATTGATTAACAAAGAGAACTTGTCAATTGGTAGATTTTGCAGTCCCAGCAGATCACATGATGAAAATGAAAGAGAACGGAAAGATTTTTAAAAATACCTGGACCTTGCTTGAGAATTGAAAAAAAAAGACCTACAAAAACTGTGGAATATAAGGGTGAAAGTAATACCCATTGTAGTTGGGGCGCTTGTAACGGTTTCCAGAACCTTAGAAAAAAGACTAGAGGAACTGAAAATCAGAGGAAGAATCGAGAACATCCAGACAACAGCATTGATGACATCGGCTAGAATACTCAGGGGAGGAGAGACCTGAGGAGACTTATTACCACTCAGACTCCACTGAGAGACCATCAGCTTACTCTAATATGAAAGGAGTGAAGTAATAATAATAATAATAATAATAATAATAATAATAATAATAATAATAATATAATAATGTGATCCACTGGGAGTTATGCAAAAAATTAAATTTTAACCATACAACAAAATGGTATATGCATAAACCAGAATGTTTTCTTGAGAACGAAACGCATAAAATTCTCTGGAACTTTGAAATAAAAACGGATCACCTTATCCCAGCAAGAAGACCAGATCTCGTATTGATAAACAAAAAAGAAAGAACTTGTCAACTGGTGGATTTTGCAGTGCAAGCAGATCACAGGGTTAAGCTAAAGGAAAATGAAAAAATGGACAAATATCTGGATCTTGCCAGAGAACTGAAAAAGTTATGGAACATGAAAGTGAAAGGGATACCAATTGTAGTTGATGCACTTGGAACAGTCCCAAAAGAATTAGAAAAGGGTTTGGAAAGTTTGGAAATCAGAGGAAGGGTTGAAACCATTCAGAACACTGCACTGCTGAAATTTGCCAGAATACTCAGAAGAGTCCTGGAGACCTGAGGAGACTTGCTGTCACTCAGACTCCAGTGAAAGACCATCAGCTAATGCTGATGTGAGAACTCAAAAGGAGTAAAATAATAATAATAATAGGTGGTGTCAATTGTAATTGACGCCATTGCAACACTATGGGACGCTCTGCCTTACACATGATACGGGCATTGTCAGGTAACCACTACCTTAAAACTTGCTTCCATTAGCCACTACTTTACAAAATGCTTCCATTCTGAAAATCTTGGAGAGTATAGCAAAACGTCTCCCTTCCATATCGTTTTGTTTTAGGTTGTTTTTCTGCATCGAATCTATGTTCTTTGGATATCATCTCGCTTTATACTCGATTAACTGCACTTCCTCTCAAGACTTCTGTCGCCTTTGCGGTTTCTTTGTTATTTATGACTTTGTGTTTGTCAGTCCTGATTGATTTCATGGTTCCCCTGGGTAATTTTTCTTTTGAAATGCAACTCGCTTTATTCCCGCACATGTGGCGCCTAATGTTTAAAAAATCTCTTGCAGCAGTAAAAGGATGTTTACTGTTTTAATTAACAGAGAAAAGATATTGAACTTTACTGAGTCCAGCAGC
>CM042141.1:104787569-104815069 GCA_023376005.1 Doryteuthis pealeii | reverse complement strand
AGATTTTGCCGACCTTCATCAGAGTAGTATTTTTATAAAATAAAGTAATAAATATCGATAAAATTCCTTTTTATCCCTCTACATTTCTTTTCTTTACTCATTTTTCCTCATATATATATATATATATATATATATATATATATATATATATATATATATATATTACTGATTGTTATATACACGCACGCAAGGTAGTCTTACTTATTGTCTGCATTAGTTTTAATAATGTAGCTTTTATAGCCTTTTTTGATTAAAAGGATGAGATCATAAAGTAGTCCATAACTTGGAAAAGAATGCCATAAAGATTGATTGAATAACTATAACAAGGGGAAAGTGTATTTGCCAATCTAATAGCCATTATGAATTCTAGGGTGTGGTCTGAGAAATAACCGTATCTTGTTCTTTACACATCATTGATAGGAAGGGAACATTAAACTTGAATACAAAGAACGCTTACTATTTTTTGTTATAATGGGTGCGGAGAAAGAATTGGTACAGAATGGGATTTAAATTAGGTGGAAGATATTTTTCGTTAAAAAATTGAACGAAAAAAAGATCATAAAAAAGTGATTTATAGTTGGTCATACATGCGATAATATAAACGACAAGGGAGGTAACTCGTAGGGAGAGAAAAACAAAAGAAGAAAGAATTGAGCATTGAAGATATAATGGAGACCAGTTTCAAATTAGTATGATCATATGCGTTATGATATGGGATCGAATTGACTGAGAGTTGAATGGGGAAATATAAAACGATAATTGAAAAGCAAATAGGAAAAGGGAAGGAAAAAAAGAACGAATGATTAAATGATGAAGTGAGAGAAAACGATTCTTTGTGTTGGATATAGGACATAACCTATTATCACCGGGGTAGCACGTTGAGTATTTCCCCTTTATGGCATCTATCAAGACCATAATAATAGGAAGTGGGAAGTAATTAGTAAGAACAATCGATTGGAGGATAGTTTTAAAAAAAATGGAGTAAAGGACGTAAGAAAATAAGAAAGCTAGAAAAATTAAAAAATACCATCAGGCAAAGGGTTAGCTCAGTCGGTAGAGCGTTCGACTAGAGAACACAAGGTTCCTAGTTTAATAGACTCCCTCGCTGATTGGCTGATACCGACATTAGGCCGCCCCGACGACTTATATATATATATATGTAGTATATTAAGAAAGAATGAAAAAACACGAGGTTTAAATGAGTTAAGTGGTGAGTTTATTGGCCGACGCTGCAGTGTTTCGATCTATTAATTAGATCATCTTCAGGGCATTTGTTGGTATATGGAAGGTAATAAGACATTTTTATCACAGAATAACGAGAAAAGCGAGTGGTAGTCCTTGTTATTCAGTCTGTTTAAAATTTGAGGTTTGAAAAAAGGTGACTGTTTGAAATATGACGTCAAATATTCTCTTTTACGGTGTGAGTATATATATATATATATATATATATATATATATATATATACATATATATATATATATATATATATATATCAGGACAAAATAACAGAAGATTTAGATTTTTTAGCATTATAGACTAATTCCGGGAACCTAGAGAAATTACCTCGTTGCCTCCATCTTCAGATCCTAAATGAGGATTCCTTTATTATTCTTAAGACAGATTTTATTTAATGTCCTGTCTTCCTGAAATAGTCTATAACGCGAAAAATCTAAATCTTCTGTTATTTTGCTCTGTGGCTCTAACTTTAAGAGCACACATTGAGCTCTGTAAAATACAACATTTAAAAAAACTACTACGTCGTAAGGAAGATTTATTCACCTGATCTTTTGATTATATATATATATATATATATATATATATATATATATATATATATATATATATATATATATATATATATATCACCTTTTCTTGAGCGCCAGAGAAATATTGTTTTTGTGTCTGAGGTGGAGCTCCGCACCTACCACCAGCTCCTTACTTTACTCCACAGAAGCTATATATATATATATATATATATATATATATATATATATATATATATATAAGGTGTATCAAAAATTATCGAGATTCTTTTGTACTTTTTGACACACCTTGTATTTTGAAAAAAAAAGGTTCCATTCATTGTTCATTTCTATCTTGGCAAATACAGCCATAATCACGATATTTTTATGACATACCGTGTATATCGTCAAATAAAGCTAAATATATATTACATAAACTACATACATATATATATATATATATATATATATATATATATATATATAGATATAGATATAGATATATATAGATATATAACATATGTAACTAACTAGATAAATGTCTAAAATATCTTGGCACTGTTTATAATCCTTGTTTTATTTCATTTTTCAGGATTCCTTAGAAGACGACGACGCTTCGACCTGTGCAGCTAAAACACCAATTCCCGGATCTGAAGAAGCGCAACGTAAAGGAGAAACGAACGATTTTCTTAAGCGTCTTATATCTTTCTTCTCATTCCCGTCTTTGAGAGGACGACCGAAATAGATCCCTGCTTATCAATCTACAACAAATATGTATCTGTACTTGTCAGTCAGGGTCCGGTTCCATGTTACTTATAAAACTGAAGAAATCAATTATGAAAATATTACAATTATAGATCAAGATTACATATGAAAGAAAAAGCGCTTCTCACTTTGTCGATTGTGATGTAAAATTTATCAAAATAAATTTGCCTTATTGCTGTATTCTAAAAAAATAGTTTGTCTCCAATTTCTCTGTGTTTTCGAGTCTGGACTGATTAAATGATTGTTTGATTCTAATGGCATGTAAACCCGTCTGGGGTAATGTTATGCATATTTAGCGTCGTACCTTAGTCCAACACCTGATTAGCTTTCAGATGCGGCTTCGTAGATAATCACCTGGTGCTGAATCAGATGAAATGGCCGAAATCATCTGAAAACAATCGTTGTGAAAAAAGGCATTGGAAAATAAATTATTGCAAATACAGTTTTATAAAACACCAGCGGCGCTCTGAGTTAATACAGACTTGGGGTAGAGAAGGGGTGGCGAATTGTCAAGAGCAGGAACATTGGATAGTCTATACCCTTTCGCGTGTGGTTCGGGTTTGCTCTTCCAACGAAACTGCGTGTCATTTTTATATAGATTCAGTTTCTTTGTCTTGTTAGAATCGCCCAGGACTCATCAATCATAAGTAGGTTCTGCTTGGCTGAATCAGCAAAAATCACTCTATTTAGCTCCTCTCAAGAAATTGACACAACTCGTATAGGTGCATATAGAAATTAGGTAATTGTGCATAATTTACATTTATTATTTAACTGTTTCTTATTTGTCTTTTGCATGCAGTTATATGATAGCAAAACTTTCAATCTAATACAAATAATTTGTTCATAGTTTAAGTGGTACAATCCAGTACTAATCATTAAAGTAATTATTTCTATTTGAAAATAGTTATCTCTTTATACACAATTACATGTATTGAAGTAACTGATAATATTCTTTCTCGCAGATTGGTTTCCTAACCAAGGTTAAAGAGCTCAGTCTGACCTACTATTTAATCATAGTTGTAGGAAGAACATTTGGATGCATATCTATTCCTAGGGTATTCCCATCTATGGGTTAAATAGAAAACATGAGTTTATAAATAAAATTGTATTATCCATTAAAAATGAAATTATTTCAAAACTTTATTAGCATTAAACATTTTTTTTACCAATAGAAGTATTCGGCATAAAATAACCCAAGGGGTTGACATGCCGTAAAACCCAACCAACCAAACCAATCCTAGGGTATTAGCGCTATGAGAAATGCAAATAGCCCCATTCAGGATTTGAGCTCATGTCACCGAGTCTATTTCCTACAACGATAATCATTGCACAACGGACACTTTGCCCGTAGTACTATGTAACAAAGTACAACCTGTTGTGCATTACTTCAAGAGGTCGATAACTAAAGGTAAATCCCATTACTTTCAGGAATGGAATGAAAGGGAATAGATGATGTTATACTGATATAGGAAGTGTTTGGTGTAATGGTTAAAATCTTGGGAAATGGACTCGTCGCCCCAAGTTCAAATCCTGGACGTGGTAATTGCATTTCATTGAGCACTAATATCCTTGGGAAAGGTATGAATCCTACTCTCCTTTCAGCTATGGGTAAATAGTAGGGCAGAATGGGCTCTTTAACCTTGGTTAGGCAAACGGTCTAGGAGAAGGAAAACTCTGAATTCAAACCTGCTGAACTCCACTTAAGAAATTGACCCTGTGTCGCATCCTGCTCGTGCGGAGGGGTTGGTAAATATATATACTGATACGGCGTGACTATAACAACTAAGAGGAGGAAACTAGTTCAAATAAATACAGTTTCTTTAACATCAGTTTCTTATTATAACAACTTTTGTGATGAAGGATTCTATTTATGGCCAGGTAACGGATTACTTCCTTCTTCTATTACCATATAATCCAGAACAGGTTGTTCTGTAGCATGTTGATTAGAGATAGGTTAACGCCTCTTGAGAGATGGCACGAAAGGGAATTAATCAGTATGACGCCACGGTGGTTTAATAAACCGAAGGATTAGAATAGAATATTGAACATATCTTTAATACCAACTAGTAGAGTTACCCGATGTTGCCCGGGATTTCAAAAATTGAAAATAACCTTTTTATTTATATTTATAGATAGATTAAAAAGTGTTCTCTTTGTATATATTTGTTTTATTATCTTTAATACTTTATATATACTTATTTTTAGTAGTTTCTTTTTTATTGTTCTTGTCTGTACTGTTTCTTTTGTAATTGTGTATAAACAGATAACTATTATCAAATAGAAATAATTACTTTAAACCACATAATGATTAGTACTAGATTGTACTACTTAAACTATGAGTAAAGTATTTGTATTAGATTGAAAGTTTTGCTATCATATCACTGCATGCAAAAGACTATTAAGAAACAGTTAAATGATGAATGTAAATTATGCGCAATTCCCTACTATCTATATGCAGTTATACGAGTTGTGTCAGTTTCTTGAGAGGAGCTAAATAGAGTGATTTTGGCTGATTCAGCCAAGCAGAACCTACTTATGATTGATGAGTCCTGGGCGATTCTAACAAGACAAAGAAACTGAATCTATATAAAAATGACACGCAGTTTTGTTTGAAGAGAAAACTCGAACCACACTATCCAATGTTCCTGCTGTTGACCACTCCTTTTATTTGTTTTTATTATGTAAATCCGTTATTATTTAAAAAAATAATTTTTAAAATGATTTTTTATATATATATCATTGATTTATGCCCTTATATTTCTATCTGCCTTTTATTATAGTTATTGAGGGACAAATATTTCATGACAAATTCCCAGAAAAAATATTTTTAGTGGACTTTGGTCTTTGCTGGTCTCCAACGATTTTCCTTTATAAAAGGAAGTTCGCTTGGTCGTTGTACAAATGATGTTGTTTCAGTGAATCTAGTTCCAATTCTAAACGAAGATGCTTGTATTTCTCTTAGCGCTAATACCCTTAGTAGTGGTATGAATCCAATTATACCCAGCTGTCGGTAAATAGTAGGGCATTCTGGGCTTTGATATATCAACCGATCAAGGAAAAGGACAAATCTGAATTTAAACCTTTTAAACTCTAGAGAAAAATTGCCCTAGAGTCGCACCCTGTTCGTGTGGAGGTGGGGGGGGGGGGCTTAAAATCATGTATTATTAGCCAATCCTCACAATCTCTGGTTATATCATTAGACAATTTTTATACTTTCTGGTTATATTGTAAGACAACCATTATATTCTGTGTATATTATTTGGCAACCTTCACAATATCTGGTTACCATATTAGACAACCTTTACTCTTTATGGTTATATTATTTGACTACCTTTAGACTTTCAGGTTAATAATTTAATCAACCTTTATACCTTCTGATCATATAATTAGAGAGCCTTTACACTTTTTTCATAATATCAGACAACCTTCACAATGTCTGGCTATATTATTAGACATCATTCACAATTTATTGTTATTTTATTAGACAACCTTTATAATTTGTAGTAATATCGTTAGAAAGTCTTTGTACTTTCATTTTGTATTATTAAAAAAACTTTATACTTTTTTGGTTATATTATTAGACAAACTTTAAAGTATCTGCTTATATTATTCAACAACCATTAAAACTTTATGGTCATATCATTAGACACCTTCACAATTTCTAGTTATAATGTTAGACACCTTTACCATTTCTGTGTATATTGTTAGATAACCATTACACTTTTTTTATTAGACACCTTTCCTAAATCATGGTTGTCATATTAGACAACCTTCACAATATCAAGTCATATTGTTAGACATGTTCATAATTCATGGTTATATTATTAGATAACCTTCACAATTTCTGGTTATATTATTAGACATCCTGTAATAAATCATAACGACCTGGACAAGACAGACAGGAGACAGTGAGCAACGTATTATGGGTTATAAACGTAAACAATATGAGAACAAGAAAATGAAAAGGTGAGGTATAATCTTGACAATGTCTCAAGAAACCTGCAAATACATTCAAACAACAAGAAAACTAACCTTTTTGTTTTATGGTCTTTTCAAATTAACATGTCTAATTTGATTAAGTAGGCTTTTTTTGATAAATTATACTCTCGCGTTTATCAGTTAATCCTATAACATTTTTTTTTTCATTTATTTCATTACCCAATACAATTTGAAAGTTTCTGATGGAAATTTATTTGTTTATTCATGAAGTGCGTTGAGGCAAAGACGGAAATTATTTGGATTATTTTTTTTTTCTCAGTTACGTTAACAAAATAATTGTCCTTTCTTTTTTTCTTTTTAAACGACAATGATATTTTCGACTAAGAGCAGCTTTTTATTCAGGAAACCAAATAACTAATATGATCTATATATTGATACACGTGTTCCTTAAAAGTACGACCGTTATTAACTTGCGGCACCCTCTGACTAGAAATAAGAGCGTCCAAATTGTTCAAAATGAAATTCAGATGTGTAAACCAGATTATCTGGTATTGGTTATCCACCCAATTCTTATTGATTATGAGTGCCGTCACCTCAGCTAAATGATGAACCATTACATTTTTATTATAAAGTTGTTTTTCCTTGGTCAAATAACCAGTCTAGGAGAAGGAAAACTCTTAATTCAAACTTGTTTAAACTCTTGTGTCACATGAAACTTTTACGGAAGTGTTGGTTAATAGATATGAGGAATGCAAATAGATTCGTTTGGATTTGAGCTTAGTTCGCCGTGTCAATTTCTTGCGGTGATAACCAATTATGTGCGGTGATAACCATTACACCACGAAATGTGGAAAATTGTATTAAATGCCAAAATTAACATCCATTGACGTTAGTGAAACTTTGGAATGTCAGCATATCTTTTATATTTTCCAACATCGCAGATCCAAATGTGAGATTTCCAAAAACCGACACAATCCTATTTCCCAAGAGAGAAGATATTGGCAGGATCCCCCCTGTGTGTGAAACTGTTCATCTAAACAGCATTGTGAAACTATCAGTTTTATTCCCCTTTGGTTTTATCTGACAGAATAGCATTTCGTCTTCTTATTGGCAACTAAAAACATCGTTCTTAAATTAGCATATTTAGAATTTCGAAATCTTTCACAAAAATAAACGTAGCCATTCATTTCCATTCGTCTTTCAGCTTGTCTTTTTGATTTTTATTATTATTTTTAAACGAGGTGATTGTACTTTATATTCAAAGGCAAGCGTTTACAAATAGCAAATATCGGATTTAAATAGACGAATATAATCAAAAGTTTAAGACTGGTTGTTTTGCGCTGGATTTTTACATTAAAGATCAACAAGTTATTTTTTTGGACACTTTCTTTGTTCTAATCCCCATAATACTTTCTATTCTGAGATTCTTTCATACAACTTGATTTTCATTGGGTTCTCATTTTTTTACTACTTTATTTTATTTATTACTTTAATACAATTATTCTTAAATCTGTGAATTCGGTTTGCATTCACAAACTCTTTTAAAATAGTATTTTCCTTCTCGCTCTTTGAGTTCGTCCACAATTGCGAGAATGGAGAAGATGAAAAAGGCGGCACAACTTTAATTATCGAGTGAGAAGATATAAAAGTATAAAATGGGTGTAACTTTAACTAGACTATGCTACACAGAAGATTTGTAAATTCTGGAACAATAGGGAATGTAGTGTATCTTTTCATTGCCATTACTCACAGGTCCGCTCTGACCTGGAGTGTTTGCACTATCAAAGTCACATCTATGGGATAATTGAATACCCAACAAAAATGAATAAAACAAAACGTCTTTGGCATAAAATTGCACAAGAGTTGACATGCCGTAAAAAACCAACCAACCAACCAACCAACCAACCCCAATTTAGGAAAAGTTGGCGGAATTTTGAAAAAATGTTTCGACTCCACGAGTGGCGTTAATATTAATGTAAAATTGCAATAACGCAGGAATCGAGGCGCATTGTGTAATGGGCTCCGAGTTCAAACCCTGGACGAGGCTGTTTGCATTTCACATAGCGCCATTACTCTTGACAAAGTTATTATAGGGAAAAAAATAGAGGGGGAAAATAAAAATTTCACTGAACAAGTTTTTGTTGAGGGGGGCAAAAGAAGCGAGTCCAACGCCTTCTCGCAGGCTAAACCTTCTCTTTGCAAACACCGACTTCTTCTTCTTCTTCTTCTTCTTCTTCTTCTTCTTCTTCTTCCACACGGATGGTGTTGGCATTAAATAACCAACAAAGGTTGATATGCCTTTAAACAAACAAACCAAAAAAACTAAAAAGATCCAGCGAATAATAATCACGCCCCGTTGGCACGTATCTTATAAGGTTGCATAAAGTAAAGTCGTCGGGATGGCCTAAAGTCGGTATCAGCCAATCAGTGAGGGAGTCTATCTCCTTTTCACTAGAACTAGACCAAGGAGATTGTTTTAGCGTCTGAAGTGGAGCGACATACCTACCATCAGCTCCTTATTTTACCGCACAAAGCCCTGTGCTACTCATACGTTGAGTTAGCGAGGGCCAGATATCGAACTATGAACCTTGTGGTTTCTAGCCGAACACTCTACCGACTGAGCTCGACACCTATACTTAGCGTTTATATTATCTGGAGAGTATCTGTGTAGTTCTAATTTATCTGTGTAGCTTGATCAGAACTTGGTAGCTGGCTTCTTGGCTGTAACTCTTGGTGGCTGGTCTTTTCCTTTTTCTCCACTTGATCTTGACTTGTCGATCTTCGTCCGTTGTCCGGACACGCCTAAGAGAAATGGCTATTTGGACGAGAGACATCATCGTGCGTCTAACTCCTCCAGTCACATAGGCAAATCTGATTTTCTTAAATTACCTTTTTCACGTTTGCTCTGGCGAATCAGAGAAAAAGGTCAACAAGGGTTAAATGCTCTCTATGAAATTCCTTGTATTTTTCCAGAAAAACGTTAGTTTGATTTAAGCTAGACTATCGAACATAATTGACAGGCAACCTATGAATTATTACACTATTAAGAAGAAGAAGAAGAAGAAGAAGAAGAAGAAGAAGAAGAAGAAGAAGAAGAAGAAGAAGAAGAAGAAACTGAGGAACAAGAAGTCACTGAAAACATGGGAAGTGTATTGTCACCCCTTTATTTTCATTACTTGTATTTCCACTCTGACCCCCCGGGCGGTAGTACGTGTTAGAGTCCCATCTATGAGTCAAATAGATGCGTTTGCAAATTATTTTTATTACTTGGGATTAGGAATACCTAATATCATATAAGTGTGTGCAAATCCTCTTAAGTAATTACACAAAAAGTTAAATATAAGTTAAGGTAATTCTTTAACATCTAAGCAGAAATAAACCCCGACGATTGCTTTTCCGGATACTATTGGGAAATAAATCCATTCTTGTTATGACTGGCCTTTTAAAGTATTAAAAAGAGCGGATATTTGTTATTGATAGATTTAAACAGAAACATTCAATCTCCATCGATCGACTTAAAACCGCTTTTTAACTGAACGATTAACCGACCAATAGATAACCGTTCTGAAAAAAAGTCAATTCAACCATACTGAAATGACTACTGCGAATATGTATAGCAGACAAGTTCACGAGTTATATCAGTATAGAAAATATATACTTTAATTACTACGGGCTTATATATATATATATATATATATATATATTATTACATTAAAAATTTGTTTTGGATGAAACAAAGAAATCACAGTGCTCAACCACACATTTGTAGGAGCTTTATTTATTTGTTGATTTTTTTTTTTTATAAAAGTTTTTCATAAGCAACTACCCAGGTTTCAGGTTATTTCACCATCGTCAGGTTGCTAAATTCCTGGTGTTTATTTGAAGACATATTGTGCTGTTATATTTATGGACCGCAAATTATGTCGGTTGTTATAACATAACAGCACAATATGTCTTCAAATAAACACCAGGAAATTTAGCAGCCTGACGATGGTTAAATAACCTGAAACCTGGGTAGTTGCTTATGAAAAACTTTTATATTTAAAAAATTCAACGAATATATATATATATATATATATATATATATATATATATATATATATATAGTATGAACAAACAGTGATAAGACAAACAGGAATATTTCTTATATGTTATTTATTCTCAACTAGTTTCGACCTTAGGTCATCGTCAGGAGAAGATTTCTTGTTTGAAGAAATTGTTTTAAGATAGTTTTTTTGAAAGGGAGCGTTATTAAAGAATTATAGAAATTGAAATATTTTTGAGGGTTTGACATGCAATTATTATCCGGGTAGAGGTGTGTTAGTAGTAGCAAGTCCATCTGTTCTGTAAAAAAAAAACTCGTCACCCAACAGATCGGGAGTGTGGAATAGAATTTCCAGATCTCAAACAGAAACCATATGTTTTTAGTCGGGTTTGATATTTTGCAAACACTTATTTTTTTCCCCTGGAATTAATTCATAGAAATACATTATCACTTTGAACACGCTTTCGCATCCATCGCGCGATTTTTGAGTTAACCTTCGTACTGACCCCACTTATGATGGTGACTTACACCACCTTTTTTAAAAGAGGGTCACATTTTGTTTCTGACAAAAGACGCCATTGTCGAAATAAAGATGACTAAAAAAAGATGAGAAAGTGAACGGCCTCAAGGAAATTTCTCTCTCTTTTTTTCACCGATTCTTTCTTTTGTATGCATAAAAATATGTTTTGCTAATAAGATTAAAGACTTCCAAAATTGATGTTGTGCTCCGGAGAAATCAATTGTTTTTTTTTTCCCCGGAGCAAAAACCGAGACATCTTCATGGAGTTGATGGATATCGAATATTCAAATATAGCTATAAAACGTATATTCTAGGATTGGTTATGCGAGAACATAAAACATTAGATCAATAATAATAATAATAATAATAAAATAATAATATAAGAAGAAGAAGAAGAAGAAGAAGAAGAAGAAGAAGAAGAAGAAGAAGAAGAAGAGAAGAAGAAGAAGAAATGATGATGATGAAGACGAAGAAGAAGAAAAAGAGAGACAAATACTTGGACCTTGCCAGAGAACTGAAAAACTGTGGAACATGTAGTTAAAGGTCTTATGAATTGTAATTAATGCCCTTGCAACAGTCCCAAGTGTTTTTAAAAGGAGTGTGGATAAGTGGGAAATCAGAGGAAAAATAGAGACCATCCAAACAACAGCATTGTTAAAATCGGCTAGAAGACTCAAACGAGTCCTGAAGACCTGAGGAAACTTGCTGTCACTCAACCTCTTGTGAATGACCAGCTAAGGTGGGTGTGAAAAACGGTCATTGAGTGAAAAGATAATAACGACAATGATGCCACTCATCTATATATTAAGGAAGTGTACAGGGGGCTACAATTTACAAATTCACAGTCATAAATAAATCATGTTATATACATGGAGGATATAAAGATACATTACAAAAATCAAAAAGAAAACCTTGTACAGACCATCAGAATAAACGGACAGGGTATAGGAATGGAATTTAGAAATGACGAGTGTGGCATTCTCGTCATGTCAATTGTGAAAAAAGAAACAGTAGAGGGAATAAAAGTACCAAATTAAGAAAGCTTTAAGTACACTAGGAGAAAAGGAGAATTACAAGTATTGGACATGGTTAAGATCAGCTAGAATACTCAGACTTGAAAAATTTACTGTTACTGCTCACAAGAAAGGAATAATAATAATAATAATAATAATAATAATAATAATAATAATAATAATAATATAATGAGACTGTAAACCATATACTCTGTGAATGTAGCAAACTAGCACAACGAGAATACAAAACTAGACACGACTGGGTTGGGAAGATGAATTATGCAAAAAATTTAATTTTGACCATACAACAAAATGGTATATGCATAAAACTGAATCTGTTCTTGAGAACGAAACGCATAAAATTCTCTGGGACTTTGAAATAAAAACGGATCACCTTATCCCAGCAAGAACAGACCAACTTGTCAACTGGTGGATTTGCAGTTACAGCAGTAACAGGGTGAAGCTAAAGGAAAATATATCTAGAAGAGAACAAGATTGTAGTTGTGCACTTGGAACAATCTCAGAACAGCTACAATCTGCCAGAATACTCAGAAGAGTCCTGGAGACCTACTCAGACTCCAGTGAAAGGCCATCAGCTAAATGTGAAAACTGAGATCAACAAATTTATGGAGACTGAATGAGAGGATCAACATGCCTGCAAAGTATACAAGACTAGGCAGGACTCTGATAGAATCTGAATGTCGACCATACAACAAAATGGTACATGAGAAGTTCCAGATAAGATTATCTGGGTCTTTGAGAAATTGACGGACTACCTTAGTCATACAGAAGACTATTAATTCTTGATTAACAAGAAAAGAGAACGTGTCAACTGGTACATTTACGGTTCTGGCAGATCACACGGCGAATGTGAAAGAAAAAAAAAAAAAATAGACAAATTCTCTGAGAAAGCAACTAAGTTTTGAACGTAACCAAAATGCATATGCATAAACCAGAATTGTTCTTGATAAAAACACATAACATTCCCTGAGACTTTGAGATTAAGACGATCACATTATCCCAGCCAGAAGACCAGACCTATTATTGATTAAAAAAAAAAAAAAGAAAAAAAAAGAACTTGTTAACTGATAGATTTTCAGTCCAAAAGATCGCAGGGTTAAGATGAAAATAAAATAAAAAACAAAAAGTAGACAAATACATGGACCTTGCTAGAGAATTGAAAAAAAACTGTGGAATATGATGGTGAAAATGATATAAATTGTAGTTGGTGCACTTAGAACGGTCACCAAGAGTTAAGAAAACGGACTAGATGAACTAAAAATCAGAAGGATAATTGAGATCATCCAGGCAACAGCATTGTTGAGATCGGTTAGATTACTCAGAAGAGTACTGGTGGGAAACCATCAGCTTACGCTGGTGCAAAAAAAAACAAAAAAACACAATAATACCTAGACGAAACTATACCCGTCCATGATGATAGTAATGTTTCTGTTTGGAGAGAATTAAGGAATTCATAGTTATATACGTTCCATCGAAACATTTGGTGATTAAAAAATGAAAATCAGTGTAACGAAGACTCCTCGAAAATCAGCATTTTGTTGCAAATTCGTGGTGAAAGATTCACGTATTAGTTGTACACATTTGCCCAATGCGTACAACTAATACGTGAAGCTCACCAACGCTGTTGGAGATAACGATCTGTAACACGGTAAACAAATTATAAGTTATGGCTGTTACTGCCATGCCACCAACACTAAGCAGTAGGACAATAAAATAATAAGAGACATTACTTTTGTAACCATACACATATGATTGCAAACTTTGTTTTCATTGGAAATAAATTCACGAGCAGAAGTGTAACTATGTTTTAGGTCAGGGATCACCAAACCTTGGGCCGGATAATTTTTAAAAAAAATTACGGGCGCGGGCTGGATAATTGAAAAAATAACAACCGCGGGCCACATTACTTTTGTGTTCAATACTTGCTAGCCAGAATAGAAGCTCTGAGAAAAATATATAAAGCAAAATTCATCGTTCCATTATATATTCATAGATGAGTGGCGTAAAATGCACAAAAACAAATTTAATCAACATAATTATTTTCAAAACATTATCAAGAGAATTGCTTTCTAATGTTTATCAGTCAATTTCGTTCGATATGTTGATTCCGCAGTCAAGTCCACTAGGATTTAGTAAGCTTAATATGATATTTAAATTTAAATGGTATCAGAACATCTCGCGTTCCGTACGTTTTAACAAACAAATTCCAGTACCGTCGGATGGCCTGATAAAATGCTTTCGCGGGCCACATCTATTACTTACAAACAAACAATAAAATTGTGCTTATTTTGGAATTAAGCTGTAGATAAAAATCTTGATGTGATGGACGGAAATTGACTGCAGTTTTGAAATCAGCATGCCAATATTAGTCTAAATCAAATGAAAAATTAAACTCAACAGAAATTATGTCCAAAATTGTTCCTCAGTGTAATCAATACTTTTTTGTTTTTTTTTAGTTTTTTTAAAGTTTTTTTTATAGTTTTTTTTTGCAAAACCCCAGCCCAAAATGTATCGAACCACGCGGATAAGAGGCCGGCATCTTGAGAGCGACGATCCTTAAGCGTCTGCTCCCACTGACTTTCTGTCGGCAACTACTAACTAAAACTGATTTATGTTCTCATGCCTTCCTTAAGCTAATCAGAAGTCGGCATATAGGTCAGCGCGAGGTTAAAAGCTATCAATAACTTCACCGGCTAAGAGTAACTTATTTGAACCTTGAACGAATTTCGATTAAAATTTTAGCTACACTTACAGAATTCATTGGCTTTCCATGAAGTAGGTAACTTGACTAACTGTGGATTTCTTTTGTTCAGAAAAACATAAGGTTGATATTGATATTGGAAATTTCAGGAATCACGAATTATTTGGGGTTAAGTGTTAATCCAAGCTGATACTTGACGCCTCCATGAGGTGAGATTCAGTTATTGATTGTATCATTATTAACCCAAAAGTTCACCTTCAGAAAAACATATAATTCGAATAATCTTCAGAGCCATAGCAGAGAAAAAAATCAATTTAATTCGATTTTAATACAATCATCAGTTACCATGAGTGAATTGTTACAATTTTCATCAAAGAATAAGACGTTTCTAAGCAACGTGTTAGTTTGACATTTATTCTAAGACTAACGACAACAAATTAATGAATTAACGTTAAGCAATGACTAAAAATATAAAAGTCATTTCTATATATAGAGTCAAGATTGAAAGGCCAACCAGTCTGGTGGAGATGCAAATTAAGGATATCTGACATCTTCTATTAAGTCAGTAATTCTCAGAGATAATTTCAGGTCAACTGTTCGTGTAACTGATTCAAATGTCTTTATTTAATATCCAGGCCAAAATTTAGGTCGCGTCTCATGATTGCTATGTTCAATCACAGAAAGACACTTCCTCAATTAACTCCATACATAGAAATGAACGTATTTTACTGACCGAACATAATTATATATTTAGCCAACTCTCCGCTACGAAAAAACATATTGAAATCTAAGTTTATGTTTTGGTTGGTCCGTTCGTTTATTGGTTGATTGGATTTTATGACATCTCAGTCCTCTGGTTGTTTTAGGTCGAAGAGGTTTTTGTTTTATTATTTCATGTTGGATATTCAATTTTTTAAACATTCATTTTTAAACACATTTTAAAAAACTCATTTTTGTCTTTTTAACCCATTGACGAGACCCTAACAAGAGCTAACAATCAGAGTGGACCTGGGATTAATGTTCATCAATCGGTACTCCAGATTCCCCGAGCTCCAAAATTGAAACTTCACCATCAGATAGTGTTCAACATTATATCCAGAACAATAAGACCCTCTGCTGCCGCCTTCTTGTGTTGTATGAACCGTTGTTTTTTTGACGGTTAGTGTAGAGTTAGATTTTGAATTAAAATTCATTGAAATTAGAAATCCGCAGGGTTAGATGATTGATAGGAAATAACCTTTACGTAACCTTTTCTCCGGTTACATACAGACAGTGGGGACGAAGATCCAGAGCTTACTTAGTTAGTTAGACCGGAGATGCCGTGATGCAAGCACGCACTGGTTTCGACTCCGCCACTGTTGAGAAAGTCTGGATCTGAATAAAAGATATGATAACTAAGAAATAAGCCTCGTGTTGTCTCTAAGTGAACTAATGGCAACCTTTGCGACACTAATTCAGCCCAGCATCTTAAAGTCAGCCTAGCATCTTAAAGTCGACCCAGCATCTTAAAGTGAGACCAGCATCTTAAAGTGAGACCAGCATCTTAAAATGAGACCAGCATCTTAAAGTCGACCCAGCATTTTAAAGTGAGACCCACATCTTAAAGTCGACCCAGCATCTTAAAGTGGGACCAGCATCTTAAAGTCAGTCCAGCATCTGACAGACTACGGAACCAGAGAAGTTAGAAGAAATAAATATAACAGAACCAGACCAGTTAGAAGAAAATAGATGAAACAGGCATTATAGAAATTAGGTACCAGCCAGCTACTCGAGCTAATCCCAATAAGTGAGAAAAGACTTAAATATTCAGTAGACATAACCACGGACGTCTCCTCGAATGAAAGTAAGAAATATAAAATAACTTTCGCCATATATATATATATATATATATATATAATAATATATATATATATATATATATATATATATATATATAGCCAGAATGGATGGCAATATAACACTAGCACTGAAGTGGTACTAATTAACCCATAACGGGACCATTACATTACCCACGAAGGTTACTATGTCATTGAATAAAGAAAGGAAATAAAGAAAGTGTGACAGGTTTTCTTTCAGGTAGTTAGGCGCAATAAACCGTTGGTCTCACGGGCTTCACATTGGACATCTGAATAGAACTTTGAACCTTTTCCTATTTACAGATTGAGAATGGACTGTCAAGGGAATCATTTTAGAGTAAAGTTGCGTATTCTAAGGTACTCAAGCCCGAACGGTTGTTAGGTGAAATAAACCTTTGGTCTCACGGGTTTAGAAAATGACGTCTAAATACACGCTTGAACTTATTCCACTTAACGGATTGAGAAATGTACTTTTAAAGGTTCTAGAGATAAAACTTTATTTTGTTTTTCCGCATCTTTTAAAGACTTAACAACAATTTACTAAACAGGAATGTTTTTTTCCACATAGACATAAACAAACAGGAAACGGACGAAATTTAAACACTTTTTGTTCTATTATCATTTATTTAACCTGGCATACGGGCATTGAACAGTTGGTATTACACATGACAAATATTAGGGAAACAGCACTCCCTAGAGATCTTCACTTAGGTGTATTATATAGCAGTAAATAATCTAATAACAAATAAGACGTAAAACATTTTGTTTAATAGCTGAACATTCCTTCTTCTTAAATATTACTAAACGGGCGTTTGTTCTAAAACCGTTGAGAAAGCCATGAATCCAATTCTTCTCCGTCCATATATGGGTAAATAGTCGGGCATACTAGAATCTTTAACCTTGTATAGAAAGAGGAACTCTCTTAATTCAAACCTGAAAGAATTCCGCTTAAAAATTGACCTTGTGTCACATCCTGCTCGTGTGGAAATGTTGGGTAAATTTTGAATATTTCTTAAAACTAGATTAAATTATTCAAATGTTATAATGTTTTTCCAAATAATACAGAAGGAAATATCTTCGGATTGGTTTTTACCTAAATTTTTAGTAGGATTTTGATCAGGCCTGTTTTTCGAAGAAAAAAACTTTAACCATCTTTGCTTTGTGACAAGATGTGTTATCGTTCTAAAATCATCAAAGCATTTTTACTATTGATGGAATGAGAAAATTTCCAGATTTTCAATGTACTTGTAGACATTGATTGTTGAGGTTAATAAAAATATATAACAAAACTAATAAAAGAATAGAGTAAAACAGAAGTCATTTTTCTGATGGTTGGTTGGTTGGTTGATTGGCATATCAACCGTTGGGGGTTGATATGCCATTCAACATCTTATATGCTATATCTTATTTGGAAGCGCGTAGTGTAATGGTTAAAGTCATGGGAAATGGATTCGTCACCACGAGTTCCAATCCTGGACGTGGTAATTGCATTTCACTTAGCGCTAATACCCTTGGGAAAGGTATGAATCCTACTCTCCCTCCAGCTATGGATAAATAGTAAGTCAGACTGGGCTCTTTAACCTTGGTTAGCAACTGGTCTAGGAGAAGGAAAACTCTGAATTCAAACCTGTTGAACTCCGCTTAAAAAATGACCTTGTGTCACATCCTACCCATGCAGAGGGGTTGGTAATATATATATATGCTATATCTTATTTTTTTATATGTGATTTGTTTAAGAAATGATTTAACTTCATGTCTATTATAAATTTATATGAATATTTTTCATTGTATTCATGTGTATTAGTAAATACTTGTGGTTGACCCTCAGTCTCCGCCTTTTAGCAACTATAGGATAAAAAGGGGTGGGTGCTTTGCCTGAAGGGAAATTTGAAGAATAGAGTCGGGACAAAAATGCAGGTGGTAGAGCTTGGCACAAACAACCGATTAATCGGATTGGGGTTTCTCATACAACCGATCTAGCCAAAGTGAAGAGATTCATGTTACAGGAGTACTTATTATCCGGGTCACGGATCGCTCAGCCACCAAATGCTGTCCTCATGCATTAAAGGGTGCCACCCATGGCCAACAGGTGGCACCATTTCGCGATCTTGTTTATTTTCAGAGGTGCAGTGGATTCTACAGCTCTAGCCGACAGGGCGGGCAATGTTTTTGACAGAACTGTATGAAATAGGTTGCTTTAAATGGGATTTACATTAAGAAAAACCAAACGAAAACCAGTTCTAATTCACAAACAGGATACAATGACATTAATGTTTGGAAATAGAAACAATAATGGCGTTTGGACAACTGGATGAAAGTAATATTCAGTGACGAGTTAAGACGAAAACGTCAGCTTTTAAAGAAAATATATTTCGCATCTTAGTTTATTTGCTGATAAATAATGTGAACAAGGGGGATAATTTTAATGCAGTGTATTATTACACGCTGTTCCTTATGTGGAATCTCATAAAAGTAGTGAACGGGTTCCTCACTGTTTAATATCCGTGATTAACCGAAATTGCTATAATAGTGATTGGTTGGTTGGATTTACGGCATCTCAACTCTTGTTGAGTTATTTTATGCCGAAGATCATTTGTCTTATTGTTTATTGATGAGTATTCAAATTTTTAAGCACATTATTTTAAACTCATGTTTTTTTCCTATTTAACCCAGAGAGGAGACCCTAACACGTACTACCACACCAGGTCAGAGAGGACCTGGGAGCAATGGCGATGAAGTGGTATTCCACACTCCACAGAATTTCAGAATTGGAACTTCAGCATGGAATACAGTATAATGTCTTACCCATGACATTAAGACTCTCAGCCACCACCTTCTAGAACATATTCAATAAAGAGGATTGGGATTTGCCCTGATAGGGTTGGGACAATCATATAGGTGTTATGGCTTGACATGACCGGACGATTGATCAAGGGGCGAGGGCTTCCCAAACTTTCGTCGAGCCTAATTGGACTGCTCATCCGTCAGGATACCGTCCTGAAGCATCTCTCGCCTGTCTAGTCTATAGAAGGACCAAAGTGGAATGTTGCATGTCATAGACAACTCAGTCACCAGGATTCCATCCTTAAGCACCATGGCTTGCAATCCACGGCCAACATCTGCAGAGGTGCAGTCGGTGTATTCTACTGCCCAGCCGTTAGGTGGGGGCTTTAATTTTGACTTGACTGTTTGTCCGCTTTGTTTTATTGTAGCCCGATACGGGAAAATTCCATTTTGGACAAACGCTAGCGATGAAAAACCGATCCATCCTAACAATGCAAAATGAAGAAAACCATGTCTGGATCCAAGACAACTTGAACGGAATATATTGGAAATAAATTTCTCTTTGTTTGATAAAGATCTAAACTGAAACTTTAAAAAAATATGAAATGCTGGAATATTGACATTTACTGCGCAACACTAAAGTAACTTATTTCAATGGCGCATTAGAAAAACAAAAAAGAAAAGACTTCCTTCTCGGCAGGAAATCGACCGCTGATCACGTTGAATGACGGTATTCATCTACATCTTATAAACGAAATGAAACAAACAACAGGGGGTTGTTTCACAAGTTACCTACACCGTATAATCAAAACGTATCTAAACTAACCTTAACTTCTTTTGCAATTCGAAATTTGAATTCAAATAGAGATGTACAAATCGAAAAACTTGCATTAAAAGGTAATGATGTCTGAACTTTCAATCTGATATATAAACGTCTATATTTTGTTTTCAGTTTAGCTCAGTCGGTAGAGCATCCGCCTCGGAACTACCAGTTTCCGGATTCGATACCAGCCATCGCCTAATCAGTGCATGAGTCACACAGTTTGTATCTGTACAGTAAAGTAGGCAAATGATGGTAGGTGATGCTCCACCTCAGACACAAAAACATTCTCCCTGGTCTAGTGCTAGTGAAAGGGGTATAGACTCCCTCGCTATATGGCTGATAAGTCACACCGCCGACTTTATCGTAGATATCACCACACTACCAGCCCGTTCTTCGGGACGGGGGTCCGGTGTGCTTCGGCCACTGGATTGGTGTGTTAAATTAATAGCGTCGGTCCCAGGGACTTTCCCCAAAGGCAACACCTGTCCCCTTGACTTAAAAGGGCAGGGCTGGGTTTATTGAGGGGGTAATGCCGAAGGGATCGACGCAATTTTTGTTCTTTCCCACCCATGAGCTTCGGCTTGTGGGTGGGCCCACGTTAAAACGAGGCCTTGTGTCCAGCCCATACAAGTGGGGTATGAGGCAAATACCCACTCCGCCGACTTTATTTACATTAGTCATGTGTTTTTTTTTTTTGTTTTTTTTTTTACTAAATACAGCTCCAGTACCGATAATTTTTTTTAAACAGGGACAGTTGATAAAGTTTTCTTTGCTTGTTCGTTTATGCATTCGTTAAGAAAGCTTCAGTATCGATAATTTTTTAACAGATCTTGCTTTTTTTAAACAAAATTAACGTTTCATTCCTTATTTATTTATGTCTTCATACATAAAGTTTCAGTCTCGTTACTTTTTTAAGACACCTTGAATTTTGAAGGGAGTTAACGTTACACTATTTGTTCATTTATGTCTTGCTGAATAACAATAGTTGGTGAACAAGCATTCAATGAATAAGGTTAATTCTGCCTAAGGAGATTGCAATAGGAAACACATTTTAAAGTTGCATCCATTCAAAGAAAGAAATATCGATGTGTCCTTTCATGCCCCAAAAGATATTTTTCATGAAATGAAAAACAAATATAGGAGAGTCTTTCATAAATGCGCTGATTTTTTTCCTAAAAGGAAGCAATGTTTACAGTTTAACTTTTTCAATAAAATCAATAGTGACGGATCCTTTCACGTACCAAAATGTCTACCAACATGACCTTCTTTGCTGACCTCTGTGCCCGGAATATTTTCTTCATAAGAGAGTCACTCTCTGTCCAATCCATAGAAGATTGTCTTTTCAACATTTGTTGGGATCTGTCACTCTCCAATTATTTCAGGTTTTCAATTATCCAACACAACTTATTTATTTCTTCTAAAAAAATTGAATATACTAGCAAAATAAAAAGACACCCTCCGGGCGATGTAAAAATAGTTTTTGAAAGATATAGTCTGAGGGGATGGGAGCTGAAAATTCAATGTCATAGAGTGTTTACCATAAGTATGTAAAATCGTCAAATTTATTAAAGGAGTAAAAAAAAAAGAAAGAAAGAAAAACAATTTGAAATGGAAACAGTTCCGATAACTTTAAATATTATATTAGAATAAAACAATCTATATATAAATATATAACGCCGGGCATCTATTTATGGAAACAATGAGGATTGTCTAACGTTGCATGCTCACATTTTGAATATATTTATTCTATGTTATGACGTTGGATTATGTGTTGGGTAATGTGACGTAAGCAGTGACGTAATTTTTGTTACAGACAAAAACCGGAAGCGAATCTCCATTATGAATAGATTGAATGATTCTCGCCTCCATAAAAGAATGGAAACGAAAGTACACTCCATTTATCTGCCCGATATTGTAATTTCATAAAATAAAGATTTTCTAAGTAGGAAATGATAGTTTACGAATAAACGGTTTTGTCAAAGAGTCTAGAAACTTTTGTTCTAAGCTACTAATCTAGTTTCTAGCGGCAAGTAAGTACCATTCCTTTTTATTCTTACATTTTTTGTGACCATCTCCATTAAACAGTAAAATATTAAAAGTCTTATAGAATTTTAACATAGCTCGTCTTTTGAAGAACATTATCGATTACTTCCTTGTTCAGTTGTGTTTTGGTACAAAAAGCTTCAGTCTCGATACCTTCTGAACCTTTTTTGGAATCTGTCTTTTTAAAAATTAACTCTTGCTTCGCATTATCCTACACATCTTGCCTGGTTAACCCTTCTAAAAAATTGAAGACAGCAAAAGATTCTCACACATAGAAAAATATTTGTAAACAGTTGTAGACTCCATTTAGCTGTCCGATAGTGTGTGATTTCATACAATAAAGATAATATTCTAAAAGAGATTCAGATTATGGTTTATCTTCATACGAATAGATGATTTTGTCAAATAGTCTAGAAACTAATTCTTTAGAACGATTCCTTTTTATTTATACTGATCATTTTCTACCCTCACCATTATAAATACTAAAGGTTTCATCGCATTTTGTTTTTTGAAGAAAACTACCATTTAATTCCTCATTTATTCGTGTCTTGGTAAAGGAAACTTCAGTCTATATAATTTCTGAACGAGCATCTTTTGTTGGCATGCATAACTTTAGTTTTTTTTTAATCTTAAATCTTTTTAAAAATTTTAAATCTCGTAAATAAAAAAGAATATGTATCTTTTTTTCATTCTTTTTCTAAATTGTTAGATTATTTTCTAAAGAATTTTATATTAAAAGTTCCTATTGTCTACTTGTTTTTTGTTTTTTTTTTTTGGGGGGGGGTTTCAGGGATTTTTAAAAAATTTATAAAATGTAAAATAAATACTTCTGTTTAGCAGATATCAAAATCGTATTTATTAATCAAAGAAAATATTGTATAAAAAATATCTAGCTAAAAACAATGATATAACATATTTCGGTTTTCATTTTAAATTAAAAAAAATAATGTTTGAATTAAAAATTGTCGTCATTCTTATTAATGGATGGATCTAACGGAAATAATATCCGCTTTGGTTTTTGAGGAAAACTCTTGTAGTTGTTGTTGTTGTTGTTTTTGTTGTAGCGCTGGGTCGTTGAGGTACATAAGTTAAATCATGAGACATCGAGGAAATGCTAAATTAGTAATTTGTTTTTGCTTCAGAAAAGAAATTATACATACGATCCTCCATACAAAGAAATAGTGCACACGTCAAGATGCAATAACTATGTCAACAAAGATTAAGAATTTTCGGGAATTTTCGGGAATTTACTTTAAAATGCAAACATTTAGGTTTTATGTAAGAGAAATTGGTTTTTCCTTTTTTATAACACATAAACTTGGAATTGTTCTTTATATTAAACGTAAAAGAAAACATTAAAAAGTTAATTTTCCATTTTCTTATTTCGCATTATATAACACACTTCGTCTGATGAACTGTTCTAAAAAGTGAAGATATTGAAATATTCCCTCTCCAGGAAAAAATGGACGAAGATAGTAGACTCCATTTATGTATCCGATAGTGTAATTCCATAAAATAAAGATTAGTTTGTTTTTTTTAGTTACAAATTATGGTTCATCTTATTACAAATAGATGATTTTGTCAAAGAGTCTAAAAACTTTTGCACCAAACTAATACTTTAGTTTCTAGCGGCAAGTAAGTACCATTCCTATTCATCCTGACAGATCTTTTGCAAGCGTATCCATTAGACAGTAAAATGTTAAAGGTCTTTTAGCATTTTGTAAGTTCTATCTCGGACAATTTGGTTAAAGAATCAAGACCTTTGCCAGATAAGCGATAGCTGCGGGTCATTTCAAATCCCTTAGTTTAATTTCAAAAGCTCATATTTGTTTTGTGCTTCTGTGTAAATCGCACTGCGTATAAACGCGCCATCAATTGACCGTTTATTGCAGAATTTTGTTGACCTTTTACGACAAAGATTTTCTTTCTGTCGCTTTATAGATTAAGGCAGCCGAACATTGAAAAGGTCTATGGGTACAGCTTTATGTTGAGTTTCTCTCGCGTCTGAAAGAAAGACTGAAATAGCTATTGATTATAGGCCACAGAAATCCGGCTTACATTGCACCCTAAGACTAAAACCAAGAAAGAAAGAAAGAAAGAAAGAAAGAACAATATTCTCCAATTTAAAAATGTTTGATTTTTCTTTGTTTTTTTTTTTGTTTTTTTTTTAATTTTATTTTTTATAAAGCAAAGCAGCTCGCAGGTTTTGTCCTCGTGGTTCAACCAAAAATCATTACCAGAGAAACATTGCGCAGTTAAGGAGATTCTGCACAATCTACCAAGGCTATTTTACATCAAATCTTTCAGTAAAGTTTTGTTGAAAAGCCATAAGGAAAATTCATTAGTGATTTAAAACAATTTATTTAAAAAAAATAAATATTTGTTTAATAAAAAAATATAATGTGAATAATTGATTGATTTATTGATTTTAACGTTATGTCAAGATCTATTGTGAGAGTGCCGGTGCATAGCGGCTTTCATCGTAAGACGTGGAATTAGCTACCCGAGATCAAATCGTGAACGAGGCTGTTTGCATTTCACATAGCGCTAATATGCATACATTTTTATTGGCAGTTTTGATAATATTCGATCACAAATTTTGGTGAAAAACAGGAATGAGCAAGTGAATTCTCCTCATATTAAATTCAACTCAAATCAATGAAAAATACACGACACTTAGTGTAACGGTTATTTTCATACGAAAGGATATCTGTAACACGGTATAAAGTGAGATTGGAGGAACATCAGAAAAGCAATAGTCAGAGGAGAGTGAGAAAATCAGGCTTAACTAATCACATATGGATGGAAAAGGGAAGATATCAACACTTGGGGAATGAAGTCAAAATAATGGATGGGAAACAACCTTTGGACAATAAAGTAGCTTAAGGTATCGGCGCATATGCTAGGCCATAACGCTCTATTGAGTAGCCCAATATAAATATTAATGCCATTTGGGAAATGGTAATTAGGAAAGAAAAGGTAGATAATCCCGGAATTATCAATCACTATGAAGATATTAAAAAAAAGTATACCAGAAATAGAATTAAGACATTGCCCCAAAAGTCACATCACTCCAACCTGTCTTCAGGGGTTGGAGAATACACCAACTGTGCCTTGAAGAAGGGTAAGAACCCCACCCAAAGGGGCCACCTTTTGGCTTTAGGGGAGACTCTTAATGACTGAGGACGCAATCCTAGTGGTCAGTTTGAATTGTCCACTTTGCTGATATTTCTAAGACATCAAGTCAAATAACACTGTACCTGGAGGTGAGGGTTCAACTTCTGGCCCTGTGAAAAAAGACTTAAAGTGGCTGATGTGAGATTCACCCAAGGCATAGACGGTGGAATATGAACAGTCTACCCAAGTGATTCAAATTAAGTGTAAAATTTCGGAAGGAGACCCGAGAGTACAGCGGCCGAAACTTTGTGAGTCAGCAATGTGTAGAGAATAATAATTAGTTGCATTTCTTTGAATATAAATATAGTCTCATATTCTAACATACCAATATTGTTGATGACTATTGACCTGTACTTTGAAAATTACACACACACACATACTCGCACACACACACACACACACACACACACATATATATATATATATATATATATATATATATATATATATATATATATATATACTAATAAATATTTGATGCAGCAAAAGAATAAAACAATTTTTAAGTTGCAAATTATGTTTAATAAAGATCAAATAAATTAAGCGCAAAATATATTTCGACAAACGCTTCTTCATATAGAAAAATAAAGATTTTCACCTTTCTGGAAGACAAGCATAACTGTAACCCCTGATATTATAGGCGGGGTCTCCAATGTCACATGTCCGTTGGTCACGTGACAGTTCAACCCCTGCAGCCTTTCTCCTTTAGACACATTTCTTAACAGTTCAATGTTTTCGATGCTCGTTCTTGAGCGAACAAAGAACACCCATGAAAGACACTTTATTAAACTTTTTTTAATTACACTCTGTTTTGTTTATGGAAAATAACTGTTAATTTTATTTTTCGGCACATATGTATCCTGGTTCTGTCTTCCCATATATTTAATTAGAGATTGTCAGGTGCATTTGTTAATACCAATCTATTGTATCTCCTTAGCGAAATATTCAGCGTATGGTGATTTAAGAGGTCGAATTCTTGTGTAGTTTATTTCGAAGAAAATGTCAATGCTAGCAGTAGGTAACTTAGAGGGTGGCAACTTGAAGATGCCGGATTCGAGTTGGGGTTGCTATCGGAGCCAATATGATGCACAAGAACCCGTAATCGGCGATGATGATAGTGCATCACTGACGACCACCCTGTGCTCATCAACAGGATGTATTGTACGATGATTAGATATCCTAATGGATTGTACGAAGTTAATGCTGGTTTCAATTAATATCCACTAATTCTTATGAAAGTATTTACTGAATTCCCTTTGTATATATAAACAAATGGTGTTAAAGACACATGCGCAAAAAGCAAAACAGTCATTTAAGGGCGTTGGATAAAATAGTGTGCTCGTACACCAACATTCAGAGCAGTATATAAAACATAAAATAACTGTTATCTCACCTTTCTTAGCTCATGTTTTCATCACTAGTTTCATGCTTTTTATAATGCGACCCCCAAGATGGAGCGTCACACCTACCATCAGCTCCTTATTTTACCGCACAGATCCATGTGCTACTCATACGCTGAGTTGGCGAGGGCCGGTATCGAACTAGGAACCGAACGCTACACACACACACACACATACACACACACACACACACACACACACATATATATATATATATATATATTATACATATATATATATATATATATATATTATTTTGCATAAAATAATGGCCGTAAAATTAAGGAACACGAGTATATATATATATATATATATATATATATATATATATATATATTAATTCTCGTGTTCCTTAATTGAACGCCTATTATCATCTCGCTAGACTCTCTGGATCAAAATGATACCGTCCAAATCGTCCAAGCTTAAATCCAAATATGTAATTCCTCATTATCTGGTGTTGTTTATCCACCTATTTCTTATTTCTTATGAGTGTCGTCAGTTTAGTTAAAAAATTGACCAGCCCATTTTTATTATAAAGACAGAAAGGGAAGAAAAAGAACAAGCTACACAGAAAAACATAACAAGAAAGAGAGTAGGTAAACGTTGTAATAATTAAATTATCCGACTGTGGTATATCGACATGTCCTGCTAATAATAATAATAATAATAA
>CM042141.1:104780069-104782569 GCA_023376005.1 Doryteuthis pealeii | reverse complement strand
TATGTGTGTGTGTGTGTGTATGTGTGTGTGTGTGTGTCTGTGTGCCTGTCCATGTGTACTCATGTGTGGTCATGTGTGGTCATGTGTACGCACATACCTGGCTGTGTCTATAAAGTTGTATCTGTTCAAGAGTGCGTTAAAGTGTTAGACAGAGACTGGACGCACTTGCCAGGTGTCGTAATCTATCATTCTTGGTTTCGTGATTGGACGCTTGTCAAATGTCTGCAATTGACTCTTCAAACTCTGACTGGTCTGACAAAAAGGAAAAAAAAAAGAAAAAAAGGAAGACGTATGATAAAGATGCAATATTCATGCCAACCAATTTTAAATACTTACGCCTTCCTCGTAAGCCTCATCATCGCTATCATCATCAACATCCCCGTAATCAATTTTATCGACTAATAAAATGCTTATGTCACGGAACGTTTTCCCAATATGCTAAAAGAACCAAGCAATATTTGTCAACGTCTATCAACCTCGCTAGAGCGTAAATTCTTGAGTTGATATATATATATATATATATATATATATATATATATAATGGAAAAGGTGACTTACCGGTGAATATGGTCACGATGGTTAGATGATATAAAATTCAGGAAGGTAAGTCAGTGATATAATAAATACAAAGTGCTCAATACGTTAGCAGAGCAAATTTATTACAATACAGGTACAAGTGATAACCTACTCGAGTTTCACCATAAGGATCTTCAGGGTTAAATCCGCTGAAATTATTTGTCCTTGGCGTTAAACGGTTCGTTATAACGAACCGTTTAACGCGAAGGACACACACGTGTAGTCGACTGCAATTAATCAATATCTTGATTAATTTCAGTGGATCCTGAAGATCCTTATGGTGAAACTCGGTAAGTTATCACTTTTACCTATATTTTAATATATATATATATATAAACCAAAACTATACAACACACACACACACACACACACACACACATATATATATATATATAATTGGTAAAGAAAAATGCTTAAAACCGGCCATTTTACGGTTATAGATCTATTTCTGTCCACTAGTATCTCTGTATACCTATAAGTTTTATCAGACCACTTCATTAGGCCGATTTCTAAACCTTTTTCTTTACCAATTATATTGTTCTGTTCAATTATATTGAACATTGAGCTCTCAACTCAACTTTCAAATCGAGCTCTCAAGAGCTGAGCAACTCTAACATTCCGCTGTTGGAAGAAAGGACCAACTTAGAATCATTCTAATACCAATTTACCAGGTAACCCATCTACGGATATATATATATATTATATAATAATATATATATATATATATATATATATAGAGAGAGAGAGAGAGAGAGATAGATAGATAGATAGATAGATACCCTGTGTAGTTGCCTATGGAAAACAATTATTTTAAAAATTCAAACAAATATATATATATATATATATATATATATATATATATATTAAGAATGGAAAGGAGTAACCTACTCGAGTTTCATCGATTGATTCTTCAGGGTTACTTTAAATTAATCGAGTTTACGATTAATCTTAGGTTTATAAACATGCCCGTTGGAATGGGACTTAAAATGTAAGTCCCATTCCAACGGGCATGTTTATAACACCTAAGATTAATCGTAAACTCGATTAATTTAAAGTAACCTGAAGAATCAATCGATGAAACTCGAGTAGGTTACTCCTTTCCATTCTTAAAATAAATTTATGCTCTACATTGTACTGAGCACTTTGTATTTGTTTTTTCTCAACCTTAACCTCTGGATATTGTGCGCTTCCAACGATCGTTCTTATACCCACGGTAAGTTAATACTTATACATATACAAATATATATATATAATATATATATATATATATATATATATATATATATATATATGAAAGTAAGTAAAAAAATAATGCGTTTATTTTTTATATGGCCTTTTTAGCCGACAATTTTGGGAGGATATGCGCTTAATTGAAGTGTCAGCTGGCAGTCGAGTTTTCGAGTCACACACGGAGCAGTCTCCCATGTCTATAACCTTGCTGATGAGACCTAATAGGTCGAAATGTACATACAGGGATTGACATTTTCTAGATTTGTTTAGCCTTACATTTGGACATATGTTCCCGCCTAAATTCATTAATTATTAACTAATTAATTTTCAAAATTAGGTATGACTTCAATAAGCACATATCCTCCATATATATATATATATATATATATATATATATATATATATATATATACCGGCACAGTAAAGACATACACATATTTCCAAGACACCCCCATACTACCAGCCCCATGACCCCTATCAGATTACTACACACAGAGTATAAACTCATTAATCACCAACTAACCAATCAGCATCAAGCACCTCCATATCATTCAAACGGAGCAGCAAGCAGCCAGAAGATTACTACCATTCACGGTCTTGAAGAAGGGATGTCACTATCCTGAAAATTTACCACTACGTCTAAATAAAAGAAACTAAAAAAAACTACCAAGTTTTCTCATATTTATTCCTAGAT